>OY253751.1:9388522-9844520 GCA_958009045.1 Oxytorus armatus | reverse complement strand
GTTATCTCATTAATGATATTTTCGAGTGTTGAAAACCTGTTAATTAAACAGACATTTTTGCTTCAATATGTTACAATTTTTATTTATCTATTTTCGATTTTAGCTACACACTTTTTGACGCTTGTGATATTGTTGAAAAACTTTATTATATAGAGAAAAATGTAGTCGTTTGATTGAATTGAAGTTTATAGATGTATTTAATTAAAAAAAAAAAAAAAATTCATCGATTTTAAATAAATTTTTAATTGATCAAAGTGCAAAAAAGTGTGTAATTGCCGGCCGAATGAATTACGGTTAGATAAGCAAAATTTCGGTCATTTAAAATATGATTCAAGAGGCGCCCTCTCGATATTCCGATATTCAACAAGGTTAACAAAAAATTGTTCACCCTTATAACGTCAATAGCGAAACGAATTTACTTCGAATTAAATAAAAAGTTTCTTTACTTCAAACTTTCAATTGAAGTAAATATTTCTTTCGCACGACAGAAATATTTACTTCAATTGGGTATAGTTCGAGTTTTCTCGAATCTAGAACGTAGTGGTAAAAGAATGCTCGCCTTTCGATCATTAAATTCCTTACAGTGTCGAAGTTGTTTTGCAATTGCAATTTTTCATTTCGACACTCCGTGAGACTTGACGCGATTATATTCGTTGGTTGGAAAAGTTTGGCGATGAGTATATGGTAAAGCAGCAGAGAGGATTTCTGGCCGGGGAATATAGCCGCCGCTGCCGCCGCCGCGGGAGGATTGCGTACGAAAAAAGAGGAACGCCCTGGTCCAATCTGTATGCTTCTCTCTATCGATGCTTTGTACGCGGGTCGCGCGGGCTCGTGTATCCATGTGTGTCCGTATTTTTACCGAGTATGAGTACGTTTTTGTGCGAGGGCATGCATGTGCAAGAGTACGGGGTAGAAATGAGAGAGAGAGAGAGAGAGACAGAGGGTGAGAGGAGAAGAGGACATACAGATAGACGCGAGCTGCAGGGGGTCTCTACGAATCGATAAAAACGCATCCCAGGCAGGCGCCAGGACAGAGCCGGTGGAAAAGGATAGATGGATTATACAGAATGAACGGTCTAAAGAGAAAGAGTGTGAGAGAGCGAGAGGGAGATGCGGCGAGCCAACTCCTCGATGGAAAAAAAAATGCGAGCGGGGTTAATGCGCTGATCATGTCATATCAAGGCTCCCGCTAAACAAACACCGGAATATTCCGGACGCGTCGTCGCGAAGGGGAACGAGAACTCTGACAAAACTCGATCGTCACATCATCTACTTTTCAGACACGGAAAATATTCGGTAATTTCTCCTTTTTTTTTCACGAAGATTTTTTCCTTTCGGTTAATATTCGACAATTGGTGAATAATAATATTTACAATCAAGTAATATTCTTTGCGAAGGCCGGACGTTTAATGTTCGAATTAATATTTCGTTCTTATAATGATTATATTTTCTTTTCACGAATGATGCGATGCTCTAGAAGAATTTTTGTTTATTCGTTTATTTTTTCGGTGAATATAACGATCTCTGTTTCTAATGATCTCGATATTCTGCATAAAATCGTATTGCATTCTCTTGATCTTCTTTACAGACAATCATCTTCATCGCTCTATAATAATAATGAATAAGAGCATACATCAGACAGTATATATATTTGTCATCGTCATCTCTCTCTCTCTCTCTCTCTTATCCTTCATTCCTCTCTCCGCCGCACGCACCGCACCGTTACTTTCCACATTCCCCCTCCAAACGCATCCCCACGCAGCGATCCTTTTTACTTTTTCGTCGTGTAACTATTTTACCCGAGGTTTCGGAGGCTTTTCCGATGTAATGATATTTCCATCCAATTCAAGGGGGTGTTCCCGCCGCCCAGTGGAGTTGTGTGTACGGGAGTCGAAGCTTCGAACCAGCGAGAAAGAGCAAGAGAGAGAGAGGGACTGTAAATTATATATATATATATATATATATATATCGCGCCACCAGCATCCAGCATCCGGCCGTCTCGTGTGTAACCCCCACCGGGGCCTTGTGTTGGTGAGCAAGAGGAACATGGAGAGAGGGATGTGGGTGGCTGGCACGTCGCTCACTACGTCATCTGTCCCCTCGACCAATCGACGGGCAGCGCGAATTTTTTTTTTCTCTCTCCCTGCATCGGTAAAAAAAAATGTGAAAGAGGAAAAGAGTGCCGGACCGGGGCTATAGCCCCGGCATTACCCCGTCCCGTGGACCAATCGCCATACGTAAAGAGGCATTTTTTATGGGTGCTCTGTGCGCTCTATCCCGGTTCTCTCTCCCTTCTATACCCTTCGCCATCCACTCGTACGGCCACCTCCCCCCACGTGTCGCACACTCTCGCGAACCACCCTCTCGAACCCCACTCGGTTTGTGTGATAAAAATTGACCTAAGTCCTCCTTTTTTTATTTTCATTTTCTCCTTCTTTTTTTTTAATCCCGCGTGACTATAACTGCCTAGCATTAAAAAAGATGGAATGTGTGTACGGCCGACCGGAGTGTATACACCGGGCAAACGTATAAGGGATGATGGCGTTTTGCGAACAGCAACAGCAGAAACGGCCCTAGAGTAGAGCAAGAGAGAGAGAGAGAGTGAGAGGGAGAAATGGAGGAAGCGGAAGGGAGTCAGAATGACGGTAAGGGTGTGTTAGCTAGCAAGCAGGGAATAAAACAGTCGAGGAGAGCGTAGAACGAGAAGGAGAGAGAGAGAAACGATATGTGCGTAACTCGACGGTTGAACGAGTGCGAGAGTAACATCGATGCACATAGTGGGACGAAAAAAAATCGAGGATAGAAAAGCGAGAAGGAGAGAGAGTTCGACGCGACCATAGCGCGTAGGGGTAGCTTCCATGTATGGGTGCGAATTTCATGTAGCGAGGTTTAGTACAGAGGGCTTTTGGGTATGGAGAGGACGTAGGTAACACACAGTGGATACAAAGCGGTAGCCACCGATTTTGGAAGGGATGACCGGTTGGGGGTGGGGAGAGAGCGCGTAAAAAAAAAGCGGGAGCGAAAGTGACGGAGTGAGTGAGAAAGTTTGAGAGAACACACGCCGTTGGACCGGAGGACCAGAGAGGTTCACGTTGGGGTTACTACACAACATATACATATACATATGTATGTGTATCTCGATCACCACGTTGGTGGGGTCTAGTGGCGATTCTCCGCGTGCTATGCACACATCCCCACCACGTTTCGCCAAAGAGAGCAAAAGAGAGAAAGTGGGAAGGAGCGAGGAGTTGGGAGCGGGTGGACGGGTGTCCCGCAAAATAATGCGCATAAAATGTAGCGTATTTATCATGGAGATAAAATGATGTGCTCGACTTTCGGGAAACCGACCGCGCTACCTCCGTGCTGGCATCCGAGCTTGGCTCTCTCACTCGCGTATATACCGTGCACAGTCCATAACCCCCGAAATTCGAGAGAGTGCGACAGAGGGATGAACGGCCGGGGGCTTTCCGCAGGAGTGAGCCGGAAGTGAGAGGTCCCCGACTAGAGGGTTGGATAATATGCAACGAGGACGCGAAGGGTATGCGATACGGGACACAAACACAGATACAGAAAGACACACTAGCCTCGTCCGCCTTGCTGTTTCAGAGTTGAGCATTTAAAATGTGTGTTTGTCGGCATATATGTATACATAATATATATATATATATATATATATATATATATATATATGTGTATGCTCTGCAGGATGTTTCGTGAAATTTGTCGGTAAAACACTCGAGATATGCATGTGTCCCAGGGTGTTAGCTCCATTCTCGTTTTATTTATATTTTTTTTTTCGTTTTTTTTTTCGCTCAACGGATTATCAGTATGAAAGCGACTGCGTATAGCGAAACTAGCAATAATAGTCGCGCGAACGACTTTTAATATTTATGCATATATACACACAAAATATATATATGCATATATTTGTCGATTGATCGATGTATTTGTTCTTCTCGCGTATTTCGGCGGGGGATAAAAAGAAGCGAAGGATAAACTGATACGACAGACGAGCTTCAATCGATGCCAGCGAGCCTGTATCGTGACGACGTCATTTTTTTTCGCGCTTTCCTACCCATTGTGAAGCGAAAAAACTACCCCACGGGGGAAGGCTATGGGAATTGCGCGGCATTTGTAGAAATTGACGCCAGCCATCTGGGCAACCCTACGTATACGAGGGGGGACCCAAAAAAAACGGGAATTACGCTGCGGCGGGGAGGGAGAGTGGGAGAACCCATTGCTCGACCAGGTGTCCGTTGGGGACACGTCTCCTGAGTTAGTGTGCGAAGTTCTGTCGCCGTGAGTGCATCGGTTCGCCCGTGGAAATTTTTGTAGTGAAACAACTTTTTCCATTTCGGCGAAAACGTGATGACCGACTGTCGAGAGCAACGCGCGGCTGTGAAATTGTGTTTCCTGTTGGGGAAATCGGCCGCGGAAACTACTGTATTGCTTAAGACTGCTTATGGAGATGCTGCCCTAAGTAAAACCAGAGTCTACGAGTGGTTTTCACGTCTTAAAAATGGAGAAATGTCAATTGAAGACCAACCCCGTTCAGGACGACCCTCAACGTCAAGAAGTAACGAAAACGTCGATAAAATCAATGCTCTCATTCATGAAGACCGTCGCCGAACCATTGATCAACTCTGTGAGATGTCTGGGATATCATGGAGTTCAATTCAGAGGATTTTATCCAAAGATTTGCACATGAGCAGAATGCAGCCCAATTTTTCCTTCGCCTTCTCACAGACGAGCAAAGGGAGCGTCGACTTCAGGCATGTTTTGAACTTCAAAATCAGCTCGAAGAGGACCCTGAACATTTTTCCAAGGTGATTACTGGTGATGAATCGTGGTGCAATGGATACGACCCAGAAACAAAGCAGCAATCAAGCGTTTTGCCACTGTGCAGGAGGTAAAACAAAAATCGCTGGAAGGCCTAAAGAACATCCCGATAAGTGAATTTAAAAAATGTTTTGAACATTGGAAGGATCGTTTGCAGAGGTGCGTTGTGGTCAAAGGAGAATACTTTGAAGGTGATCAAAATTTGGTGTAAAAATATTAAAAAATAAAGCAATTATGACGAAATTCCCGTTTTTTTTGGGTCCCCCCTCGTATGTATATGTATTTAAAGGGAGCATGTTCTCACCTCTCTCGCATTGCGATATATATTCACGATATCGTACACACCTCTACCGCCCGCGGTGGCGTGTAGATGTCAAAGTCCGAAACAACCTTTTCGAGCTTGCAAACGATCGTCATTGACTGGTTCTCCTACCTGAAAACACGACCACTCGACAGTGCTGCTGCGGAGTGAGGTTACCAGAGAGTGAACCTCTCGCACAGACACACTTATATGTATATATATATTATTCAGAGGGAAAGAGAGAGAGATGGGGAGCGATAGAAGTACACACTGAAACATATTAATGTGTGTATAGTTGAAGCGACGAAATTCGTTTTCCCTGCGGGTAACGCCAGCAGCTAGCAGCCATTCGTACGTAACCGAAGAGCTCTTCGACGGCACGCGATAGCGTCATCAAATCACTGTAACGCGCCACTCGTAAATTCATCGCTACGAAGATTACGTTTTATGCCTATAACACTAAAATCCAGTGTAACACGTACGCCAATGTACACGTTTACGTCTGTGTACGTACGATATATCTATGCATAAATATACCGTACAGTAAAATAGGGAGAACATGGTGAATCAAGAGTGAACGAGTGAAAAAGAGAAAGGCCGCAGCACATCTGTCGACGAGAGACATACAAAATACACGTACGCATATACACAGATATTCACATTCGCCGTGCCGTCGATACGTGGTATAAATTCCGTACCCTATGTGCACCAAAAACTAAAAGCAGCGTCACCGCACACGCGCCACCGTACACACGCAGTTTCGTAATGGGTCGCAAATTGGCAATAAAATTATGAACTCGCTCCTCTCTCTCTCGCTCTCTCCCTCACTGGTGACGAAAAGGAAATTGGCATGAGTGCCGTGAGCGAGTCTTTCAATTTCGCGCACCCTAACCTGATGGCACGCGGCATCTCTCGTCCGCCCTCATCCTCCTATAACGGGATCTTTATTCGTCCTTTCGCAGGGACTCGAGTTCCTTTTACCGCACCGTTCGTCTCTCTACTATCTCGTCGGTTCATTCGAATGACTCGTGAAAACGCACATGAATTTTGTGCTCGTCCCCACGAGTTTTCAGTTAGAATCCCTTACGATCGGCTTTATGCGCGCCAGTGAAATTGGATGTAAAGGTCCGTTATTCGTTCATATAGACTGGGAACAACGGGGGAATTGCTGTCAATCATATGAAAAGACGTGTCGTCTTGGTGAAAGGAAAAAAAAAACAAATGTTTCGTCAACAACGAAAGAAACCAGTTCGGCTGGTGAACCGTTTCGCCAATAGAGTTAATAGTTGTTAGGGATGATAACGCACTTTTGTATTTGGAAGCCTATCGTTTTGGTGGACTTGTAATGTCGTTATGATTTTGTGGAAATTATGTCTTATGGAATTGTAAATGTGCCTTTTTGAGACGTGACAAAGAATTAAATTCAATAAACTCGTTTTAATGTTAGTGATAGAAAAAAAACTCCTCATTTGATTTTATTTATAGATTATTTAGATTGAGGGTGACATTACTAATTGACCATCAGTCGGCTATTCCTTCTTATACGAGCGATGAGGCTATAAAGCCATGCTTGAAGAGCCATAGGACCAACTACGTTCACTAAACTTATGAGATAAGAATGACGGCTTTTACGTCGCCACTGCCGCTTTCTTGTCCTTTTCTCTTCGTCCTTACATTTCTTTTCCTCCTTATTTTTCTATCGCATTGGCTGTACTGGAAGGGACGAACGTAAAAGGACCTCATCAATTTTCATTTGCTTCCTCGTCGTCGTCGTCGTCGGGACGAAAAATAAACCTTAATATGATATCGGACATAGTATATATGAAGATGTTTGCAACGACGTTGACAACGACGTCTCACTCCACTACCGAAATGTTCCAGAGACAGAGAGAGAGAGAGAGAGAGAGAGAGAGAGAGAGAGAGAGAGAGAGAGAGAGAGAGAGAGAGAGAGAGAGAGAGAGGGCGGTTATGGCAAGGGGGAATATCGGCTCGTCCGTCGTCCGTCCTTTGTTTCCGGTGAGGGGTTGTTTGAGCCACGTAACGTAAGTAGCGAACGCGCGTGTATGGCAGGTTCTTCTATAGCTATACATGCATATATCTGTATATATGATTTTTTTATGGAGAAAAGGAAAAGGGTGAGCGAGGTGGAAACATACATATACATACGTGTGTTTGCCGAGAGTTCCGTGGTCCCGGTCCACCCTTCGTAATTCTATCAGGAGCCAATCACGTCCGGTGGAGGGTGGCCTCTATAACTGTGCATGTGGAAAATCGTGGCCGTAGTGTATACGCTCGTGTACAGGCATGTTGGGGTAGTACCGAATGGGGCGAACACCTAGAACGGCAGATCGGCATCTTATGAAAATCAAAACAGGTTCATATACTGCATTTGCTTGCATGTTTAAATAAATGTTTCGCGTACAAAGCTCTCAAATGATTTAAGAACGAAAATGGAATGAGTGACTTCGCATGGGGAACTATTGTTCTCCCGGGTTAATTATTTTTCAACGCGTTCGTTTATATTCGTGTTGCGAAAGCGAAGGTGACACATACGCGTGCGTATGTGCGAAAGGGTCCCCTATATATTTGTCCGCGAGTAGTTTTTCCCCGTGATAGCGTTAAATTTTATAAACCACCCTTACGATGAGCCCAGTCGTAAATTTAACGTTGCATTATCTTTTACGGAAAAGGAGCCAAGTGCCGTCCTCGCATGTCTCCTCATATTATATGACTCACAACTGAACCGCTCACGATAATACTTTTTTTCTTTTTTTTCTTTCATTTTCGTTATATTTTCAAGTTTTATCGTACATGTCTTGTAAACAAATTTATGCTGTAATAAAGCCTTCGTGGCGTTTTTAGCATCCATTTATACAGAATATATGTTTATTTCTATCACATGCAGGCGAAAGAACACAGAATGGTGTGATCAACACGATTTAACACGTAATGTGACGTGGATCATAACGACCCACGTTAACGATATTCGATGGAGCTTTACCATCAAGTTTTAAGGGTCCTGAATCCTAGAACTCCTCAACGTAAGTTTGAGAGATCATATTTACCGTTTTGATAGCTAACAAGGAAAGTACTCGATGTGTCCCCCTTCGATTTTGTTGAAACTCATGTATGTTATAGAGCATTAAAAACTAAGCGACACGTTTTTTTTTGTCGGCGGAAAAACGGTTTTAAGGGGTGAAACCACCCCCTGAAGTTGCACAGGTCAAGGGACGATTTTGCAGGTTCACATACAAGCAGTGCATCGATTTTGATGAAACAAAAATTAAAATGTTTCTTATGCGAAGGAATGAAGAACCCACCAGATAATGAAAAAAAAATATTTAAAGGGGTCGAAACACCCTTGAACATCTACTTCTTGCACCCTACATTGAAAACTTACGAATCGATCGGAATGAAAATGATGCTGTTTTATAGCGGAAATAAAACTAAAGTTCACGCATTTTTGTATTTCTACAAGAAAACAGTTTTGAGGGAGTAAGCTACCCCTATTTGAGTTTTTACATTCCAGTTGTTTCCTTGTCTATCCCAATGTGTTTGCCGATACGCACTCTTCTCATTAAGCTAAAATTAATGATTCACCGTCTTTTTTTATTTTAAGGGGTCGAAAGACCCTTGAACATCCTACTTCATGCAACTTCTTGCAGAGAGCGGGGCTCCAAAAAGAGATTTTTTTCGATTATCGTGTTTTTCACATTGATTTTGTGAGTTTTCGACCAAAACTCGGTGTTATTTGAAATCAGCGGAAAATTTCCGATCGAATAGGGTATCAAAACATCGAAAAAAAAGAAAAAAAATTTTTTGTAATTTCTGGCCCACCTTTTCGGAAACCTAAAAATCTCGAAATTTCAAATGGTCATAACTTGGCTCCCGTTTGATCGATTTGGGGTTTTGAAGAGCGTTTTTAAAACGTCTCGAGTAGACTTAGAGAATGCATTTTGGATCATCCCGATATCTCAATTATTGTAGCCGTGAGAGCAGGTTGAAAATCGGCAAAAAAAATTAGAAGGGGTATGCATGGAGAAATTCGCAAAAATCGATGGTCCGACTTTAAAAATCTGTGAAAAATCGAATAATAATGATAGCACAATGATTCAAGCGCCATTTCAAAGGGTTTCCGATCACGAAAAGAATGAGCACAGAGTGGAGTTCCAACTCCATCGGGAAGCAACGTTACAGCGATTTTAGTGAAGCCACTTCTTTTTCGCCGAAATGCAAAAAAATGTTGAATTTTTTAATTTTCTTTTAGGACGCTATATCGATGTATTTTGACTCGCTGATTACTAATTCAGTACTCGTTTCCTTGAGAAACTCGAAATTTCATTGAAAATCGTCGAAAAAGTGATTTTTTCGTTTTTCGCCTTTTTCACATTGATATTTTGAGATTTCGACTGAAACTCGGTGTTATTCGTAATCAGCAGAAAATTTTCGAACCATTAGGGCATCGAAACATTGAAAAAAATAAATAAAATTTTTTTTGTAATTTTTGGCCCACCTTTTCGGAAACCTAAAAATCTCGAAATTTCAAACGATCATAACTTGGCTCCCGTTTCATCGATTTTTGGTTTTGACGAGCGTTTTCAAGTAGGGCAGCTTGCCCCTTTAAAAATGTTTTGTTGCACAAATACAAAAATACGTCAACTTTAATTTTATTTCCACTATAAAACAACATAATTTTCATTCCGATCAATTAGCAAGTTTTCAATGTAGGGTGCAAGAAATAGATGTTCAAGGGTGTTTCAACCCCTTAAAATATTTTTTTTTTCATCATCTGGTGGGTTCTTCATTCCTTCGTATAAGAAACATTTTAATCTATGTTTCATCAAAATCGATGCACTGCTTGTATGTGAAACTGCAAAATCGCTCTTTGACCTGTGCATCTTTAGGGGGTGGTTTCACCCCTTGAAACCGTTTTTCCGCCGATAAAAAAAATACGTGTCGCTTAGTTTTGAATGCTCTATAACATACATGAGTTTCAACAAAATCGAGGGGGACACCTCGGGTACTTTCCTTGTAAGGTAACAAAGTTTTTGCTTCACCATTGGGTTATAAGAGTTCTAACGAGTTCATGTAAAAGTTTCTTTTCTGAAGAAAAAGTTTATTTTCTAAAGAAATATTAACAAAATAACTGCGAAAAATGTGTAATAATTCCGTAAAAATGTACTGTCGAAGCTGAATCGAATAAGCAATCATAGCGTAATTTGTTTCGATCAAATTATACTTAATTCATACATTCGTATTTGCGAACGTATGACGTAATTAGTGAGTCTAAATTTTACAATTACACACACCTTAGTACAGTTATTGCACTACAGACGTTCATGTTGATTCACTTCAGCTTACTGGTGATTGAATTTGACCTCGATGCCAAGCGACAATCACCTTAAGGTACGTTTATACACCTCCGTTGATGAATTCCTGTACGAAACATGAAATAGCGATTTAAGACATTGATACATGCAGACCAGAAAGAAAGAGAGAGACAGTGGAGTATGAAAACATCAGAAAAACGCATAGAATATGCCGAAATATTAACTTTGCGATATCTTCACTGTATGAAACGCGAAACGAACGATAATCATGTTTTCTCGCGTCACATTTAATCACTAATTATAATACGTTCGTACGTAAACGTCGGAAATCTTTGAATGGAGCTATTGTAAGAGATTTAAAATGAATAATAGCGATATTTTGAACGAGATGGATGAAATTGACGAACGAGAGAGAGAAGGAGAGACAAGAAAGATCATATGAAGAGTCAATTAATCAGATAATTGCAAACGATATGTTGCCGAAATATCAATTACAAGATGTTTCTTTATACAACATCGAACGAACGATAATTACATTTTATCTCGGCACATTCCACCACAAATGCCAATTTGCACATATGCTACGAGAATCTTTCAATGAAGATATTATGATGGAATGAATAATGACGATATTTCGGGCGAGACGGAAGAGATTGATCGTAGGGAACGAGTTATTCCCGGTCTTTAACCCTGTCTCCGCGGCGGAGCTTAAATTTTTCCGAAAATGTATATCAGTTTATATATACATAGGGAGAATAATAAAATTGTCGAAACAATAGTACGTTCGGTATGGTTGAACTCGCAAAGTGCCAGCTATATAATATGGATCTCCCGTTTGAAATAAGCCCCCGCCTCCTTCCTCTCCTTAACTTGTACCTAGTTTGTTGCTTTTGAATATTCAACGAAAGCTTTTTTTTTATACGTCTCTTTTGTTTTGTTTTTTTTTTTCTTTTTTATTAACCACGGCCACCTTTGCCCCTTGCAACCTTAGTCTGCCGTTCAACCTCCTTCTTCTCTCGCCCCTCTTTGCCAGTCGGTGCGATTCCACAGCTCGCGAGACATCTTTATTCATTGGCCTTTCCAAAGATATAATTGAGTAATTATTTATAATATATCTCGAATATGCATGCTTCACTTCTCTTCTCTGACTGGAATACATTATACTGCTTATACTACTCCCTAAACGTAGGGTAACCACTATCGCTCTCTCTCTCTCTCTCGCTCTCTCCCTCGCGCGTTTGCCACCCCCGAGAGAGTTTGGATTTCTGGCTTGTTGCAAGTTGTACGTGTATGTATTCTCATTCGGTGACTCTCCCGCACACCTGTACACACGGATATGGGATATTCCGTGTCAATTCCACCGAACTTTCTAAACCTAAACGAGTCGAATCAGATTCATTGTTTTTCTATTGCCGTATCATTTTTATCCCCCAAACGGATTCCACTTAATTTCTCTTTTTTCCCCTAGCTCCAATTCGTTAGGCATTCTAGTTTACCAGAAACAAAAAAAGCACGCCTTTGTGACTCAATTAATAAAATATGCTAACATGCGCTTCGTATCATCATACCTTTTGAGCCACTTTCGACTGAAGTTAATGTTTCTTTGTCAATTCGATAAAAAGTATTTGTAAAGTTTTGTTCACGTAACGTCAGTATTATCATAACTTGTGAAAATTTTCGAAATAATTGTTAAAAAGATGTGTTCGAGGAGGAAGAATATTTGGAAATAAAAATTAAATCAATTTGATCGTTTAGTTTATTGAAGTGTCAGTATTTTGTAGACGCGAGAATAATATAAACAAATAATGAGATAACTAGGATGAAAATTTCGACGTGTTTACATGGAATGTTCCGTAGATGTGTAGAGTTGTGTATGTCGGAAGTTTCGTAATTTTGCAAACTGTTTCATCGGGTCGGTGAACGTCACAGTTTGCCGGAATCCTCGTTGTGTGGGGTAGAGGTCCCCGTAGCTAAGTAATCGATATATTATTTGGCCATTAATTACTCCTGCTTATGATCGGGCATACACGGCCGGAGCTGCTTTGGCGAGAACCTGTCGAAGGATCGGGAGATTTACGAGGGCTTCTGGGAGGTCCGATGGCAATTCGTCTGCACACTAATATATGTGTATATATACTTAATTGAGCCCCAGAATGATCGCGGAACAACTATTCTAATTATTGGGTTTTTTCACTGATCAGAATAACGAAAAAATAAAGAAAAACAATGCATTAAATTGATGAAAAATGAACAAACACAAACTCGGTCGCATGTAACGAAAAAAAAAAAAAATTAATAGCTACTTTATGAGATTCGAGCAGCTTGTATCCATCAATAGGTTGCAAGGACTTTCACCGTTCGAATAATCAACTATTATTTCGTAAAAATATTTTTCGACACACGTGCACCATTAAAATGACTCATTAAAATTAATTTTATGCCATATATTTTATGACGTACGGGCTGTGCCCCGCGATTGCACCCGTGTTGAATTTTCGTCCCCCGATTCAACGCGCAGTCGCTGCTCCTCAGGGTCATAGCATAAAGTTATATGGCGTAGAGCCTTCCTGAATAAACGGGCTATCTAGTGCAAAAAGAATTTCCCAAATCGGATTAGTATTTCCTGAGATTAGCGCGTTCGAACAAACATATAAACCATACAGACATACAAACTCTCTGGCTTTATTATAGTCGTAAGATAAAACAAATAAAAATTGTACCTGTTATCGAAGAAATAAATATAACTTGAAATAATTATTGTTCACGTTTTTTTCAATAATTATACACAATTATTTTGTTAGAAACATTATTTTACAATTTATTTCGGTATCAATGTTTCAACCTTTCATAGTCTCAACGTTCCTGTACATTTGTAAGTGAAAAAGAAAAAAAGTCGATTACTCTGTGATATTCTCCCGATCTCCGTATCGGTGGGAGCGCCGTGTCATCAAGATGGAGAATCATTTTAATCGACACAAATCATTAGAAACGCCTACTCTTCGTCCTTCTTACACAATATTAAGTACGTGCAGGAGCTTCGCGCAGACAGTGCCAAGCAGGTTAAGCGCAAGAGAAAAAGAGCATGAGAGAAGGTGAGGAAGATAGAGGGGTTGGTAGGCAGAAGGAGGTATAAAGAGGAAAAAGCTGTCGAGACAAATAGAGAAAGACAAATCCCCGCTAAATGAGTTGGAGTGAGAAGGGTGAAAATCGCGTCGAGTCGGTCTCGGACAACTTCTGAAGGAGGGTGGAGGAGGTATGACTCCCTGTGTTTCATATTTGTGAGAAATTACGACGCGGCTGTCGCGTGTCCATTCGCAGTTACTGGGCGTTTGCGTAGAGTGAGGCACTTCCCTAGCATCTACACTTTCCCTCTTTCTCCCCCTCTTTCGCTCACTCCCTCTTTTTCCCTTCGTCTTTCTCTCTCTCTCTCTCTCGGTCTCTCTCTTTGCCTCTCACTCTTCGCAACATTCCGCTATTTATCGGCTAGACCAGCACCCTCTTATGAACTCCCTGGATTTTATTACCGTAGAGTAATTGCGGGTTGCGCGGATCGAGAGGCGCAGGGGGTAGAGGGTCGCTCGCTCGATTTTTAACTGTCAATAATAATATGCAGAAGCAAAGCACAAGGCTCACACGAGCTGATCGCGCGCGGGAGAAAGAGAGAGAGAGGTAGTATTATTTATGGAGTAGCGCCTTGGGGCGATCGCTGGAAAATTTTCTTAGACCCGTCGCGTCGTCTATATAATGAACATATATACCTATAAATATATGCGTATACAATATCGTATGTATAGATATATTTTATTATGGAAAATCAAGGCGTTACAACGTTCGGGCCATTGGGGGACACACCAAGCCACGAGACGACATATCGATACTCTCGGGATGCAATTAAGTGACGACGGTTTCTCGTCTCGCCAACTTTTATCGAATAATTGGTGTGCGCTTGTGAGAGAACACCGGTACATCGTTGACTGATTTTTTTTTTTAGTTTTATACTGATGTATGTTGATTAAAGAGATTTCTTAACATTATACAAGAAAAAACAAACGATAAAGAAGAGTCAATCATTAACGCCATGAAAAATAACATAAAAACTTGGGCTCATCTTGTGGGGAATGATGGTAAGAGAGACGGAAAGAGAAGTATTCATTTTTATTTTTAACAAATTTATTAATACTCAACGTACCAACCGGGGGCCAAATGACTCCTTTCAAAATTTACTCTATGTCCCTACCATTCATTGTTATTTCTTTCGCTCATCTGACTTTCTGTAAATTTGTTTGATTATTTTATTAAAAATCAGAAGTTATTTTACGAATTATTTCCTTTAATAATTAAGAATTTCTTTCTAAAAATCAACGTTTGTTTCGTAAGGGGTCAAATGACCACTTATGTGCCGGTATGTTTAGTGTTAACAAACAATACGCTTACCCCGTAGGGATTATAACAAAGAGTTTAAGACTTCATAGACTGTCCAGCAGTTTATTCCCAATCGTGTGCAGAATTTACAGAAAAGCATTAAGCGGTGAAATAGGGTTAAACGGTTAAAAAAATCGATTTTTTTTTATTTCATAAATTCTTAGTCAAACTATTGAAAAATATGTTCCCAAAATTTTAAATGAAAATTCTGACTCGTTTTATTGTTATAAGCCGTTAAGGGGGGAAATAGGGTTAGGACGGCGTTTTGTCAATGATTTTCATGAATTTTTTTATAGTATAAAAAATGAATATAATTTATTGAAACTTTGAGAATATTTTATACATATGTTTAAGTATATACTATAAAATTTTTGAAAAATTTCCTTGAAAAACACCGCAGATACTAGCGACCCCATATTGCCGGTCACAATCAGACTCAGCATTTTGCTATTTTTTCAAACGCGTTTTTCTGAAAACGACTTTTTTTTAACTTGCATACCCGCTAGTTTGAAAAGTTTTCAACCAATCGTTTTGAAAATTGGCAGTTACTTTCTTCATAGTATTGCGCTCTATATGAACCTAAAATCGGAGTATTATCATTATTTAAAATAATTTTTTTTTTGCAAATAAAGTTGTAACAAATGGCAAAAAATCATGCTTTTTTGTTTTGACCCCTGTAATAATTCAATTTTCTATTTTTTTGATAGCATTTAGGTTCATATAGAAGAGAGATATATAATGAAAGTAAATTCCAACCTCGTTTGATTTCAGATGAAAATTGCGGCTTCCAGAATGTACGCAAAATGCTGAGTCTGATTGTGACCTGCAATATGGGGTCGCTAATATCTGCGGTGTTTTTCAAGGAAATTCTTCAAACATTTTATAGTATATACTTAAATATATGTATAAAATATTCTCAAAGTTTCAATAAATTATATTCATTTTTTATACTATAAAAAAATTTATGAAAATCATTGAGAAAACGCTGGCCTAACCCTATTTCCCCCCTTAAATTCATAGTGCCCTTACAAAACGAATGTGGGAGATACCAGGACTCTACTTTACGACTTATTCATTAAAACTTTATGGCAACAAAATTATAGCGGTTTTCATATTTTACATATTTCGGTGACGCGATCCTCCTAATTACCAGTAAATTTACGTAAATTATCTTGCGCGTCTCGTGGAAATGGAGGGACGGAGGGGTAATTCCATTGACCGTTATGTAACTGTATTGGCTCGGTTGCTAATACGCATTGCGGTGATTCACGAATCTGCATAATGTAACAGTGTCCTCAATGTCCCTTTCTCATTTGCCAACTTGCCAAAAAAAGAAAAAAGATGGCTGAACTGAGAAACATCGAGGCAATTAACATTACACGATGAGGCGGTACCGGCAAAGCGGTTTACTCGCGAAGTTGCTCGCGGTCGTTATGGCGTTATAGGATAATGCTGTATTTAATGGGAGGAGAACGCGAAATCCTGCCGACCGTGCCGATTGCCAGCCCAGACTGTTCATCGTTTGTGCGACGCGATATACGCGATCTATATAGATCAGATTGTTTTTATTTTATTTTGTAATGCCCTGATTTACAATGACAATTCTACTGTTCGGCGAACGGTGAATAACTACTGTCGGAATTATTTTTTTTTTCCGTACATATTTAGTGCATCGAGTGCACGGGGAATTGGAGCTCGAGTTTTTGTGAATTTTATGTCGTCATGGCTAGAAGCTGTCTGACATCTCGTGGATCCAGTTGAAAGTCTTAAGTATGCGTCTACAGTCACCCACAAAAATTTGCATCCTCGAGAATTTTGTATTAATAAAACATTACAGATCGCAAGGAAATTAATGTTTTTTGGGTCTTAAATGAAATGACATTTTCCACGACGTCTTTAGAAGTTCTTGGGGGCGGATCTCTAGCATAATTTTTAATTAAATCAATATTTTGATATCTCTGATATCATATCTGAACGCTCGAGAAAAATGTACTTATACGATTCAAATAAACTTCGTGTGCTAATCGAATAGAATTTATTGGAAACTAGTGAAATTTGTCGATTTGCCAATGGCAGTATTGCCGATGATCTAATCAATTTTTTACCAATACACAAATTCTCCAATTTTTTTGTTCTCTCAAACACAACTCGTTGAAGTTATAAATCAATTCAGTTTCCTCAGCGTCTCGTAACCACAATTTGTTTCTCCATTTTCACAAAAACGAACAAAAACGATCACGGCAAAATAATGATAAACAACGAAACAGATTATAATTGTAAGGAGTAGCGAGTATTTTGATTACGAGATGCCAAAAATACTTCCACATCATTTAAGGGATAACACCACTGTGACCCCCTGTTTTTTTTCACATTTTTCAAGAATTTTTTTTTGTGGGAAAAAAAAGAGATATTCGCAAAATTTTTTTGGGTTTTGTTCCTTGTTCATTAATGTATCAAAAAACATTTTTGTCACATTTTTCACGCCGCATGGTGGCGCTGGGGAAGCTCTCGCGTCAGGTGCTCTCATCTCCGCAGTGGTTCGCGGCACGCAGCAGAACTCTCTTCAACGTCGATCTGAAAAAAAATTCTGAGTGTTTTCGTTAATAATATGATATTTTGAAGAGAAGTACATAGAATTTTTTCGATTTCTCAATAATTATAAAAGTTATAGCCTATTTTCGACGAGGAATTTTGCAAATCATTCTTTAAATTCAAAGGCGTGCCTATTTTTTTTTAAACAATATTTTTCCAAATCCCTATGTACTTCTCTTCAAAATATCATATTATTAACGAAAACAGTCGGTATTTTTTTTCAGATTGACGTTGAAGAGAGTTCTGCTGCGTGCCGCGAACCACTGCGGAGATGACAGCACCTGACGCGAGAGCTTCCCCAGCCCCGCCATGCGGCATGAAAAATGTGAAAAAAATGTTTTTTGGTACATTAATAAACAAGGAACAAAGCCCAAACAAATTGTTCGAATATCTCTTTTTTTTCCAACAAAAAAAAATTCTTGATAAATGTGAAAAAAAACAGGGGGTCACAGTCGTGTTATCCCTTAACGTAATCAAATATAAAAAATTTGCATCTTCGAGAATTTTGTGGGAATAAAACATCACAGATCGCAAGGAAATTAATGTTTTGTAGATCTTAAATGAAAATACATTTTCCACGACGTCTTTAGAAGTTCTTGGGGGCGTATGTCTAGAACAATTTTCAATTAAATCAATATTTTCATATATTTGATATCATATGTGAACGGTCGATAAAAATATATTTATACGATTCGAATAAACTTCGTGTGTTTATCCAACAGAATTTATTGGAAACCAATTAAATTTGTCGATTTGCCAATGGCGGTACTGCCGATGATCTAATTATTTTTTTTACCAACATACAAATTCTCCAACTTTTTTGTTCTCTCAAATACAACTCGTTGAAATTATAAACAAATTCATTTTTCTCAGCGTATCGTAACCACCATTTGTTTCTCCATTTTCACAAAAACGAACAAAAACTATCACCGTAAAATATCTAATAAAAAACGAAACTAATTCTTAAAAAGTAACAAGTATTTTGATTTCGAGATGACGAAAATACTTTCTTCTTCCGCATCATTCAACGTAATCAAATATATTTCGTCGCGAATTGAATTCCCAGTGTTAATCAATTTTGTCGTGCATACACATGCGCAGACACACACACACACACACACGACACCGAAGTATTAAAATTACTACTGGATGGTGCGCCAATTCCCGGCAACGTGTCGGAATGTCGATTGATGAAGAAAAAAAAAAGACGAATAAGTATAAGGCGGACGGGTGGAGAGAAATCGCGGTTTTCTCGCACATGGGTGCGCGAACCCTGGCTATATAATACACACATATGGCGCGGTGTGAGATGTGTAATTGGCGCAGCGAGCACACGAGCTTGCCTTTACTTCTCCGAGTCACGCATATTAAACTCTCGCTAGCTCGCTCTCACTCCGGAAAGCTCTCTTTTATAGTTGGTGGAGCACACACACACATTCAGATAGAAAGAGGGAGAGAGAGAGAGAGATAAGTTAATGAAAACGAGCATCGATATAGTTTGCTTTACGAGGTTGATTGTCATGCGTATTCACGTATAATACGAGGCCCGATGTGAATTGATTATCAGAGCAAGGGAGAGAGAGAGAGAGAGAGAAAGGAGCAAGAGAGAATGGGTGAGAAGAGAGTCTCTCTGGTTCCAAGAGACACACTGCAACTATTCTATATCTCCGCTGCTGCGGAGATCCTTTAATTAAGTTATCGATTTATTTTCAATATTGTCTCCCATAAACTACATTGTTTTTTCTTCTCTCGTATATAACTAAGCGTTTATGCGATCACGTCACGTTCGAATCCTGAGAATTGTCGAGTACAGATTCTACGTACATGTTGATTAACCGTATGTCATTTATAATTCTTCCTGTGAACGGTTATCCAATGAGGGGCTTCTTAAGCGATGGGAAAACGTGTGAATGCTCATTGGAACGGAAAGATCCACGAAATATATCTGCAACTGGACACATTTCTCACAATAACAAAATAATATTATAAACTTCGATGCAAAAATTTATAAAAACGAAGAATACATTTTTTTTCAAGATAAGGAAATACTGAGTTTGATGAAAGTAATTGAAATTGATTATTTAATTGTTCATTTCAACGATAAAATTTTAATTAAGACAAACTTATTCGATTATTATATTATTACGTAATTGTTTCTAATTTTCAGACATTCAAGTGTCTCATTGTATATTTAGCAACCCCTCACCCGCCTTCTTTTCTTTTCTCAATTACAAATTCTTTGCCTTTGTAAATATCTATTCTCATTTTACGTTCGCCAATCGGGAGCAGCATTTTTTTTGTCTTCCAAGGGAGTGTGAGGTTTTTCGGGAGTTTTTTTTCGGGAGATTCAGAGTTTAGTGGCCCGTGTATATATGTATACCCGAATAGCGATGGGTTTGCGATTCAAGGCCAACCTCTGAAGGAAGGCCCGACTCGGTAGCAGTTCTCTTCTGTCGGCGAGAGAGACGAGGGCTCGGAGTAAAGAGAGCGACAGAGCAAGAGGAAGAGGAGAGAAAAAGGGATGAGACAGCTCGGCGGTCGAGAACATCAGCCACGCAACCACAGCGCAGGCTGATTGTAAGTTATATGCGACGCGAGCTTGCTTTATATTCCCCAATGCAACTTTCCGCTGTCGTAAAGTCGCGCTTCCCCCCCTCCCCCCACCCTCTCGTTCTCTTGTCTCCCCAGCCTCCAATCTTCTCGTCGCATTCACGTTCGTCTCGTGTTCTCTCGTACCGCTTCGTCCCGAAAGTTTAACTCGAGTATATAATAGGTACGGCGCTTCTTAACCCCCTGTGCCCATTAGGGGAGTCGAGTCACCCTTGTACATTAAAATAAAATTACGATAAACGGAAAAAAATAATGACATTGAATTTAAACGAGAATTCTTTGATTATCGTTCCGAATGGCTGCAATGTTTCATAACTGAAGAGGTGGGATGCAATACGGATATGATGGAGTTATCGTCGTGGGTGACATTGTTTTCGTTACATTCAGATTTATAGAATAAATCGTTGATGCATGGAAAAGTTTAAGTCGCAGATATAGGATGTAAGAGATGCATCGAGATCGGGATGCATATGTATATATATATTTGTAATTTCCCGCGGGAAAGTACGGCGACGAGTCGGGCGTCTTCGCGTACAGCCGGTGGTTCTGTGAAAATTTGGCAAACACGCATTTTTCGCAAAGTGAGGTGTCGAAGAGACTCCTTGCTTCGCTCTCTTTCGCTCCGGGGACACCGACGAGTCCACTTATCAATCACATCGAGAACTCGTAATCGCTGTGAACATCGAGCGATATATCTGTGTGAATCGAATCTCGAGGAAGAAACGCTGTCTCTATCTTTCCATTCGGACCTGTTATTCGGTGGAATATCCGGGATACCGCTCGTAATAGACCTATCGGATACCCCGGAGCATACGAAAGAGCCATCGAGGAAGCCATCGGTGTCAATCTACTAGAAGTTACGTAAATATTCTTTCATTAGTTCGTTAGCGTATCGATCAAAGATAAAAAGTGACGATGCTCAAAGCCAAAGGGAACCTTATTCACACGTATTTGACGAGAATTCTATTAAAAAATGAAACTAGTAATTATAACTGTATGTATAGAATGAGAGTGTCGGTGTGATTTTCGTAAATGATGAATTGAATGGCAAAGTAAATTAACGCAAGTGGTGAAAATAGTATACTGAAAAGAAGAACTGATTTGGTCGATCTCGCAGTATTGTACACGAATATATTTCAATTTCCAATGAACATAATAATCTTACCGCTGTGAAATAATTGAAACAATAAAATATATCACAAGGAAATGGAAGTTTGTAATCGGTAGGATTAGGGGACGTTATAGAGGATGACCATATAGGGTGGATCGACCAGTTGTCAATAAAATAACAACAAATTAGGTATAAATCGTGTATTATGAATTAATATAACTGGATTTAATGCTTATCCCAGCACTTCAGCGGCACATTGACCATCTCAAAACGCGAACCCTCCACCTGAAATTGATCAAGAATGAACGAAAAAAAAGCCTAACCTCTCTATAGTCCTCCACTACCGTAAAGTTCAATGTTTTTGGCTTTTGTACTGATATAACGCTTACTCTCATTTACACAAACACTTTTGTAGCAACGTCGTTAGTTCAGTCACTAATATACATCAAAAGAGACTTGTATACTTTCACATTTATTAACATTCGCTATGAATAATATATTGATAGAATTACCATTTACAATTTATTGTTCTACCTGAATATCGTTTTTATACAAGTCAAACGATATTCAACAGTGAATATAATTTGCTATCAGGAATTGGGGCATATCGGTTTCGGATAACGTCAGAAATATGTACATTTTAAACGATAGCTTGTATGAAAAAATAACATGTAATTCATTTCCATCGATTATTATATAATTTGGGTGGAACAGACATATTGAAAAATACAAATTATTTGAACACATATACGACTAGAATGTGCAAGATCTTAGCAGTGCCAGTTTTCAAACCGTCATCAGTGATGAGAAACAATTCGCTTTTCAATTCCTCGAAAAGTACATATTAGAGGGACTGTTTTGTGGTGCACATCGTATCTTGACTACCGTACATCAGCTTCTTACTTCATAATCACTCTCCACTTATCTCGCCTTTTTCATGACACATGTCAAAAGCTATATATGTGAAAACGACATAACCCAAAAAGAATTACATACAATTTCGCATATCCTGTAAGTCATAGAACTTGTCGAATCACACATTAGAAAATAACCCTGTAAACCATTACTTAGTTGCCAAAACAAAACACCCCCGTCCGGTACAAAACTAGCACCGGAACCCCACAGCAGAATTTTGCGACTCAGCATTCTCCGAGAGCCGAGCTGTTCTCTCGTACGAGAACTATAAGCTATGCTATAACTGGGATGTGTTATTCTTCCGGACCTGGGACACTTCCCTGGACAAACAGAGGGTAAGTTTTGCGCGTCCGAGAGAAGGCGAACATCGCCGCGGCGTTACCGGACGGGTGATCTTGGGGTTAGCTTGGCTGATGGCCATAATCTGGAAGGGCCAAGGAGTGCCCGGTATATGCAAGATTTTGCGCGAGATCGTCAGCAGAGGTTGTGCGATAGTGGTGCGGGTCGTTGGAGGGATAAAGAGAAGACGCTCGGTGGTCTGTACGACCGGGGGAGGGTTAACTTATAATAACAGAAGTTGCTCGAGAGTTCAGTGACTGGTCAGCGTGCGGTGTGGCAAAGCCGGCGGTATTCGCTGTGGCATGAATATACAGTGATAGATGGGGCAAAATGAGGCTTCGGGAGAAAATGGCCCACCTTCACCATTGCCTTATCAGCCAGTTTTAGGAGTTCGCTTACGCGTCAATCGCTGATAGAAGAAGGAAGTATACCAGATGTCACGAAGGTTTTTATCATTTTAATACTGGCAGTTGTATGCCAGCCCTTGTTCTGTAAGAAAAATTCTTAATATTCGATTGCCTCAAACCCCTATTAGCCGAGAGTGAACGCTTATATGATCGTATTTGCCGCAAACAATGTTAAACTTGCTACAATTTCATCTGCCGAAAGTTTCATCTTCGAGATCGAAGGTTTTTTAATTGTCTGCGAAAATAAGGTGCGTTTTATTATTTTGAACGGTACCGTATCGTCTGCATTTATCGTCAATAGCATAAAAATTCGGATAATGTGCATTGAAACGTCCCGGTGCCACGTGATGATTGTGGCGTTTTTCCCTAGATGGTTCATTTTACCCCGCACTTTCATAATATACTAGGTAATGGAAAGGGGAAGAAGCTCTCGGACGACTAGGCAACGTGATCTATACAGGATGACCAGGACAAGGAGATGAGGGATGGGTCGTCGGCCAAGTGTCTCGGGGAAACGGAACGTCAACTATGGAGGAAGCACGGTAGAAGACGTGAGGCCAGGTGGTGGTCCTCACCCTCTCCTAGCGTGTTTCCCTCCGCCCTTCCTTCCACCCTTTCGCTCAACCCGCCACGCGGAGTACCGATAAACCAGACAGACTATAGGAACGAGGTTGAAGGCAAGAGTGTGGGGGTTGCGCGACGGCATTCTCATCCCTCTGGTTGTCCACTCTCGAACTTCTTCCCGGATCCCAACCAAGGAGGACGCAAATCGTGAATTTATAACTTTAATGGAAGCTCGCTCGTACTGTAGTAGTAGCGCGCCTGTGGAGATTGGACATTTATATATAGTATGTTAAGACACTTCTCTATATGTATAAACGAAAGTGGACCAATTTTCGCGATGTTTGTCGGTTCTTGAAGCACATGTAGAGCTCCTACACGCGCAGTAAAGGTATCCTAACTTTCGAATTTTTAAATCTTGCCTTTTTGTATATAATTCTTTTTACTCGTTTCATTTTATTTATCACTGCATGACGTCGCGAAAAATTAATTGAATTCAATTCAACGAAATGGTTTTTTAAATGTTTGAGTGAATGTTATTTGAATGAAATCGTTTTATTTACCGAATTAATGCAGTTTATTGAAATAAACGATTATTGCAATTTAATGTTATTTTTTTTCTCATGAAAATAACGGATCAGTAAAGGTTTTGCATGAAAATTTTTATTTCGAAAATATTGGGCCTGATTCCTGATAATGCAGGTATAGGATTTTCATTGCATTTCATGGATTACCAACGTTTACGAAAAAAAAAACACACTTAATATAGTAGTCTGGTAACTTAAGCCGATTTTTTCTGAAGTTAAATTTCATGGATAAATAACAAAATGGCGGACTTTGGAAAAAAAGTCCTTTTATTTTAGCAAAGGAGGGGTTGTGAAATAAAAAGAAATT
Organism: Oxytorus armatus; assembly: GCA_958009045.1. Taxonomy (NCBI): domain Eukaryota; kingdom Metazoa; phylum Arthropoda; class Insecta; order Hymenoptera; family Ichneumonidae; genus Oxytorus; species Oxytorus armatus. The sequence goes on along the minus strand of OY253751.1, from coordinate 9,820,199 downwards.
TAACTTCAGTAGTTTCGACCAGAATGACATGTATATAGATTAAGAATTATCAAGAATTTTTGATTTCAGATAACATCAAGAGCCAAAATCACCGAGGCTACCCACGCGCTTTTTTTCCGAGGTGCCAACTTCGATCAATAATAATAATAATAATAAACTATTACATTTTTTCAAACAAATTTTTTTTTGTATCTTTAATATGTAAATAAAAACATCCTAAATATCCAAAACGATTCATTTTTATTTTCCTACAAAAAAACGCCCTCCAAAAAAGACATGAAAATCGGCGGAAGTTACCAGACTACTACCTTAAAAAGTGACGAAAATTTGTATGACAACTATTTAACAGTTGCACTTTAAAGGCGAAAGACATTATCATTGGACCATTGAATTATTCAATAATAATATCTCATCCATAAATAAGAATATTCTGTAAAAAGTTTCCACTTAACTTCTCCATACACTTTATTTATGACTTTTCTCTTCGACGCGTGATTAAACAACAATTTTTCCGATTTTACTCTTCAATATGTTACCATACCCTCAGGGAGATATGAGAAACTTCACGTACTATCTTACTTGATGCGGAATTGTCCGATATGGGCAACGAACATAAAGACAAATATACATAAAGGCAAAATTTATTTTATTCATATTTATTGTATATTATACATACATAGTTATTCAGGAACGCGTACAGACGATGAACAATGTCGATGCATAACCGCACACATAACTGACCATCTGGTTCTGAAGTATGTCAAAAAAGAAAGAAAAAAACTAACGATCCTAGATATGAAACGATGTGTGATAAACGTTAACACCCGAACGAATCAATGACGAAATAAAATGCCCACGTGCTCCAAGTCATTGGAATGAGAAAAGAAAAACAAACAAAAAATACAAAAGATTTAAATGCCTGGAATATAAATTGATGTATGTACGTGCGGGTACAGATGGAAAGCGCGTGAATAATAGCAATCGTAAAGAATTCGAGATTCGAACAATTAGCAATCGTGTAACGCGAAGAACGTCTCGTGCTACAATCTATATATGTATATGCTAACATGCGTATACGATCAAGATCGTCTGTCCAATTCTCATTTATATAGGAACGACGCAGAGCGAGAAACTGGACTGCGGGGGCTACCGAGCGAAAGAAGAGTACCAGATTCAAACAATTTGCCCGATGGCGAATATCTCGTTAAGTGACAATCAGAGGCGGTCGATTGAAATACTGTATGACTTTCTGCCGAGACACGAGCCTTGTGGCTATCATCTGACGTTTCTCTTCGATCTTCCATATCTCCGCAAAGGCTATTTAAAAAGTTCGCAATTGCAACCCCCTGCTCATGTATTATTTACTCTCTCTCTCTCTCTCTGTGTCCCCCCTCTTTGTCAGTTATTATCGACAGCTATCAAATAAAAGGGCGTACTCAAAGTCACGTTTTATTCGTTTAATATTATGTTTTATGTCCTCTTGCTTGCTAGCTTGTCGATATATATGCAAACATCTATACGTACACCCATTTATCAAATAATTATAGGCCGAATATTAAGGGAGTAAATAGGGTGAGACTAGGGTTTTTTTATTTCATAAATTGTTAGTAAAACTATTGAAAAATATGTTCCCAAAATTTTAAATGAAAATTCCGACTCGTTCTATTCCTATAAGCCGCCATTAAGGGGGGAAATAGGGTTAGGACAGCGTTTTCTCAATGATTTTCATGAATTTTTTTATAGTATAAAAAATGAATATAATTTATTGAAACTTTGAGAATATTTTATACATATATTTAAGTATATACTATAAAATTTTTGAAGAATTTCCGTGAAAAACACCGCAGATATTGGCGACCCCATATTGCCGGTCACAATCAGACTCAGCATTTTGCTATTTTTTCAAACGCGTTTTTCTGAAAACGACTTTTTTTGAACTTGCGTACACGCTATTTTGAAAAGTTTTCAATCAACCGTTTTAAAAATTGGCAGTTACTTTCTTCATAGTATTGCGCTCTATATGAACCTCAAATCGAAATATTATCATTATTTAAAATAATTTATTTTTGGCACATAAACTCGTAAAAAATGGCAAAAAATCATGCTTTTTTGTTTTGACCCCTGTAAAAAATTGAATTTTCTATTTTTTTGATAGCATTTAGGTTCATATAGAAGAGAGACATATAATAACAGTAAATTCCAACCTCGTTTGATTTCAGATGAAAATTGCGGCTTCCAGAATGTACGCAAAATGCTGAGTCTGATTGTGACCTGCAATATGGGGTCGCTAATATTTTATAGTATATACTTAAATATATGTATAAAATATTCTCAAAGTTTCACTAAATTATATTCATTTTTTATACTATAAAAAAATTCATGAAAATCATTGAGAAACCGCTGTCCTAACCCTATTTCTCCCCTTAATGAGTATTCAAAACGTTCGACACGATTCGAGGCGAAAAAAGAAACGTCTAATCGATCGAAGTGTAACGTTGTGATTTAACACGGAAAAGTTTCCAGCGAGATATCGTGAAATACGCGAACGATGGAAAAGAAGGAAAAAAGAAGCATCGCTATCCCTGAAGCAGATTGGATTTTATATTACTACACGTGATCACATACGTATTATACTTTTCTCACCGTATTAACGTAACAAATGTAAAATAAAAGGTCAACAGCAGCTAGTAGATTGAACTTTATTACCACACGTGATCACGTACTATGTTATTTCTTTTCTCGTTTCTCGTATATATTTTATTATATATAAGTGCACGTTATATTTATACTTATCCCTGACAAGAGTGTATCCATTAATCACGTCAATGCGATAAACGCCGTTATAAATCGTCCCGATTGTTTTTAACTCTCGTATTCAGGATCGCGATCTTATAAAATCTGATAATCATTATTAAGTTCGTACGGTTAGTCATTTCTCATGAGGAAAATTGTTTGGAATATTTAGCGGGGAATAATTTTTAACGACCATATTTTCCCCCCGATGTTTTGTATCTTCTTGGCGCCTGTGCCGAGACTCGTAATTTTTTAATTCTCGATATTTTTTGTATGTATATGTTTTTTAACCCCCTTTTTAACCACCTTCTGAACCGCTTTTTACCGGTTTTGTTACCTCGTTTTCAACCCCTTCCGCCCTTTTCGAAATATGTTTAAATTGATTAAACGAAAAATAAGTTGTGGAGAATTGAAATTTCGACAATTTTACGTTTACGAAAACATGGGAAATGCAGCGCAAAGATTTATCATTATTATTCTTTGTTACGCTGCGAAGTCTCTATCCAATTGTAAATTTTCCCTAGAGTTTACCAATCGTAATGAGTTTTCGCCGTAAGCTCGAAAATTCAATTTGAAAATTCGAGACATTTTCAGTTTTTTCTTCTTCGTTGATCTATACAATAACCGACGGTATATGTGTACAAAGCGAGAGAATGCATAACCCAGCATCCTCTCTCCCGCATCTCGTGGCAATCCTTTTATTCACTCTTGGCCCCCGGGAGATATCGAGTCACGCTGTTATTACCCGTTACCCGTGTACGTTACGAGCTCGCATAATGAAGTGGGTTCTTGGTCATTTTATTCTAGACCTTGCTCCTCTACCCGCACTCATCTCGCTCGTTGCTCTTTTTTTGCAACGTTCGTCGTGATATGCTCTGCCTTGGTAGATGGGCAATAATCTGGCCCTCTGGTGTATGATAGGGCCATCGACGATGGCTACTGGGCGTGTCAAGTATATATATATATATTATATATATATGTGTACATAGATACAAGGGTATATTTTATATAAATACACCCAGAGGAAAGATCTAATTGTGCCAACCAAATGATATTTACGACAAAATAATTTTGTTTTATTGAAATTAATGTCCGCAATGAAATCAAACAATTTTCATTTGATAATGCATAATTGCATAATTTTTTATTGGGCTTTACATTTGTATGTTTGCTAACTCACCAAAGATAAAATTTAACATTGAATTTGTGTAATTTTTCTGTATTAAAGTGGTCGAATCACTAAAATCTGTCAAAAATTAGAAACGCTATAATATTGTTGTGACAGAGTTTAGATTAATGAACGTTTTGCTTCCCGGAAAAGTTTCCGTAACTCCTAATATTTGTCTCGTAAGTGCAATTTCAATTTTTTCCATTTCTACGAAGTTTTAAACTCTTTACCCGACTCAACAACAATTTAAACAATGATTTCGAATTACGACCTTAAGTGAAAATCTGTCTTCATTCTCCCCGCGTTCTTGTCAACAACTTATCATTTAGATATCCTTTCCTAGAAGAGTGTTAGCTTGTTTAATCAGAAATTTAAGTTAGAACGGAAAAACACGAAGGAGACAGAGAGAAGCGCTTTTCTACGGCAATATTAATCAATTCGGTAGCTACTGGAATTTTGGTGTGCCAGGCCTCGGGGCAACGTTCAGGAAAAGAGATACAGTGAGAGACAGAGAGAGAGAGAGAGAGAGCCTGGAATTTAGATTCAGGTCCGACATGTTGCAGCATCAGAATCCACAGAGTGAGCAGCAGACGGTTCCTCTCGTTGAGGCAATAAAGTAAAAAAGTCTCTCGTGTTCATCGTTGTCGACCGAGAATCGCGGTCTCTCGCGAATGTTCCGTTTGTTCGTATATCATACATACACATACATATTCTCAATCTTACTTTGGTATAGGATAGTCGGCGTCGTCGTCCATGTAGTACCGGGGCGTCATTAAGAGTACAATTAAAAATGTGGTCTCGTAATAAAATTGCGCATTAACGTAACGAATGCCCGGCCAATGCCTCATCTTACGCCTCGTCGCGGCGCTTCGTATTTATTGCCACGGCAATTGGGAACCAGTCCAAGTCAAACGTTCATCTGAGCTTCTGCGAGTGGAGAAAGAGAGAAAGAGAAACAGACAAAAAAAAACGATAACGACGGAACGAAGAAGAAAAAGATAAATATAGAAGAAGATGAACAACAAGAAATTGCATCCTCCCTCGTTCTCTCTCTCTGTCTCCGTCATTCTCTATCTTGCTGGTCTCGCATAATTAGCACGTCGAAGAAGGCTTATTTCTTTTATATTTGTTATTTTGTTGCGCGTACACGCAGTCTTGAGCCATCTCAGCTCCCGGCGAAGAAGAAAAAAGGAGGCCCCCGTTTCGATCTCATCGAAAAAGAGCCACCGCGACGAAATACGCAATAAACACGCCAAGAGCTCACATACACATACACGCAGGCACACACATTTGTAAGGAATATAACAATCTTGAAAAATGCTTTGCAATGTAATGAATCAAATTTAATCTCCGACGGATGATGAATATTGATAATTCGGGTCCTTTACATCGATTTTGAAAACAAGTGGCAAAAATTTGACCTACCATCCGCCATCATCGTTCCTAACGACCTAACGTTATTCGATATTTTTCCGTGAGATTAAAATGGTATAAAATATGACATTGGTAATTAGCGGTTTTCTATCAAATGAAACGTAGAGATGTTCGTAAACTCGAAAAAAAATGTTTATGTTAGGACTATGATTTTCGTCCTATTTTCGTATATTCTTCCATTCATTCGTTCAGCGTTATTCGAAGTTCACTCTCGGATGAATTTTGGTCTACTGCTCGGACTCTTCAGCACATTTTTCTCTCATCTTTTATTGTACGAAATAGACGCGTCGTAAAAGTAAAATTTACCATGGCCGCTTAAACGCTGGCAATTAAAATGCACCCTCATTACTGCACAAAACGAAGGACTTCGTGTCCCGTGAAAAAAAAACCAAACGATTTCAACCGGGTAGAGCTTACGGCCACATCGTCGAATAAGAGCAGAGGATATCGAGGAAAGATGAGACCGAGGGGCGCGCAAAAGAGTGAGAGATGATTCGCGAGACGTCGCGATATTCAACCCCCCTCTACCCAACCTCTCTCTTTCTCTGTCTCTCTCTCGCTCTCAACAATGTACGATAATGAAGAATTATCGCCGCGTATAAGACTCACCCGGGGAATAGGTGCAGCTTCTCGTACCCCACCCCTTCAACTTGTTACTCGTTAGCGGATCACGATCGTAAAAATCATGCTTCGCTCGCAATATATACGTATATTATATAATCGCGAGTATATAAGGTGAACAGATATTGCTCTACCCCTCTTGAGCGTCGATTGGTCCCCTTCGCGATACCTAAAAAAATATTTCATATACAGTCGGAAGATTGATTTTCAATTTTTAACTACAACGAAATTTCAAATCGATACTTCATTAATTTTCGTAATTTCCGAGAAATATGATCAAGCACGAAATTCTTTTTTCACAATTGCCTCAAAAAGATCAATGCACTTGAATCAAGTGCTAGTTCGTTTGAATTAAGGTGGTAGTCTGGTAACTTGAGACGATTTTCATGTCTTTTTTGGAGGGCGTTTTTTTGAAGGAAAATAAAAATGAATCATTCTGGATATTTAGGATGTTTTTATTTACATATTAAAGATACAAAAAAAAATTGGTTGAAAAAATGTAATAGTTTATTATTATTATTATTATTATTATTGATCGAAGTTGGCACCTCGAAAAAAAAGCGCGTGGGTGGCCCCGGTGAATTTGGCTCTTGATGTTATCTGAAATAAAAAATTCTTGATAATTCTTAATCTATAGACATGTCATTCTGGTCGGAACTAATGAAGTTAAATTTCTTTTTATTTTACAACCCCTTCATTGCTAAAATAAAAGGACTTTTTTTTCCAAAGTCCGCCATTTTGTTATTTATCCATGAAATTTAACTTCAGTATTTCCGACCAGAATGACATGTCTATAGATTAAGAATTATCAAGAATTTTTTATTTCAGATAACGTCAAGAGCCAAAATCACAGGGGCCACCCACGCGCTTTTTTTTCGAGGTGCTAACTTCGATCAATAATAATAATAATAATAAACTATACAATTTTTTCAAAAAAATATTTTTTTGTATCTTTAATATGTAAATAAAAACATCCTAAATATCCAGAATGATTCATTTTTATTTTCCTACAAAAAAACGCCCTCCAAAAAAGACATGAAAATCGGCTTAAGTTACCAGACTACTACCTTAAAAAAATAATTCGTTTAATTGAAATAAAATATAATTAGTCAAGTTGTTAATTCGATAATTAGCAATGTCAAGTTATCTCTTCGATGCGCAAAGACACCTTTTTCGTTGAAGTGAAATGATATTTGAATTGAGAATTTTTCTTTCATGAATTACGGAACCGGAAAATATGAAATCAAATATAAAAATACGATAGAAATGAAATTGGACTCATCGCAATATGAAGATCTATTTGAACAAATCTCTTTTTCATTTTATTAGTGTAAAACGTTGAAGTTCAACATTTTCTCTGTTTTTTTTTAATTTAATTAACCCTGACACTCAATCGTTACAGTGTCGTTTCGCACTACATATATCTCTTCGAGGGAGATCCTCTCGCCGGGGCAATATAATCTTTCGTGACTCTGGGATCGCGTTTATCCACGATTTGCACGCGAATCGACGATAAAGAAGCGGAAAGAAGTGGACCCTCGACTGTCGGTAGAGACAGCGTGAACGATCGCCGTGTGTATGTGTGTTTGAGATGAATGAATTAACGAATGGTGTGGAAAAGAGACGTGGCAAGAGGGGGAAAAAAAGTAGAAGATGAGAAAGAGGAGAATAATATACGTTCGAAATCGAAAGCGAAAAAGTATAAAAGAATACTTAATCTTGCAGCATGTGTGTAGATGAATGAGGCATGAATTGTGTCACTAATGAGGGTCACTCTAAAAAGAAAATTCGTATATTTCCGTTGCATCAGCTTTTCTCATTGATTAAAGACTTGAAAGCATTTGGTAAAATAATAAATTAAAACTCGTTGAGTTTCTCGTCACCATCGTTACGACTTTTTCAGAATAAAGTCTCGCCAACGACAAGTATAACCGATTGAACAAAAAAAAAAGGTAGTCCGTATCTTTTGGAAGGTTGTCTTATTGCTAAGCTGTATTGGATCAATGAATTTGAAATATATTGTGAAAATTATAGTACTTGACTTTCTTATCGCTAAATTCTCGTCATCGAACTTTTTACAAGAATTTCCTCGCTAAAAGGTATTCATTGAGAAATTCATTATCTCAGATAATCAGAGTAACAAAGCCGGTGGTTGTCCATGAAGTTTTTAGAATTTTAAAGAGTGCATAAACACAATTGATTCACGCGATATTCGGCAGTGAAATATTAAAAGAACGATCGGGAAAACGGAATAATTTTTAGAAAAATCGCTATAGGCGTTTATTAAGGCTTAAGGTAGCAGTCTGGTAACTTAAGCCGATTTTCATGTCTTTTTTGGAGGGCGTTTTTTTGTAGGAAACTAAAAATGAATCGTTTTGGATATTTAGGATGTTTTTATTTACATATTAAAGATACAAAAAAAATTATTTTCTTTTAAATTTAATAGTTTATTATTATTATTATTATTGATCGAAGTTGGCACCTCGAAAAAAAAGCGCGTGGGTTGCCCCGGTGATTTTGGCTCTTGATGTTATCTGAAATAAAAAATTCTTGATAATTCTTAATCTATAGACATGTCATTCTGGTCGGAACTACTGAAGTTAAATTTCATGGATAAATAACAAAATGGCAGACTTTGGAAAAAAAAACTTTTTTCCAAAGTCCGCTATTTTGTTATTTATCCATGAAATTTAACTTCAGTAGTTCCGACCAGAATGACATGTCTATAGATTAAGAATTATCAAGAATTTTTTATTTCAGATAACATCAAGAGCCAAAATCACCGGGGCCACCCACGCGCTTTTTTTTCGCTTTTACTTCGATCAATAATAATAATAATAATAAACTATTACATTTTTTCAACATTTTTTTTAAATCTTTAATATGTAAATAAAAACATCCTAAATATCCAAAACGATTCATTTTTATTTTCCTACAAAAAAACGCCCTCCAAAAAAAACATGAAAATCGGCTTAAGTTACCAGACTACCACCTTAAGCTCTTAGAATTTTCGAGCTATCGGTTCAAAACATTCCCTGGGATATTTAGGATTATTTTTCCACATTCACAAATTTTTGTTAAAAATTTTGTGGACGTGCAGAAAAGATGGCCAAGCCATATGCAACTTTCAAGTAGTACCATTTAAAAAATATATTTATCGTTGATTTTTGTAACAACGACAAAGTCTAATTTTCGTTGTGCCCCATACCCCGATTACTCTATAGAATGTAGCATGTATGCGATAACAGAAGGGAAGAGAAATTGTTGCGGCTAGAGTCGCGGATCTTCGCGCTTAACGTGCCCGTGTACATAAAGAGATACGGGAGGAAGCCCCTTCAGGTAGATAGAGACAGAGCAAGAGAGTGGAAGAGGGGAAAGAGCGAGAGTCTGTCATGTGCAACGACACGACGAACGAGACGAAAGAGCAGACTGAAAGAGCCACCACATACGTATTAGAGGCAGTATTTTAGCGGTACTTTTAATTTCGCTGTGATCGTAAACATTTCGACGCATGCAAGGTAGAGGCGAGTGAGAGAGAAAGAGTATAGGGCTGTTATATATATGGATATAAGGGCTGGAGGGAAGAGAATGAGGTAGAACGGACGAGCTTGGGTGTATTTGCATATTTTAATGAGGCAACAGCCACAACAGTGTGTGTGTGCGTGTATATGTGTGCAGCGTTCACCACAAGAACCGCACCGTATAGTGGATGAACAACAAACACCGATAGACCTGTGGAGGGCGATCAGAAGGAGAAAAAGCAGTGACAGAATCGACTGTTTAATGGTGTATTGGCGAAAGACAAGGGGGAAGTCGCCATTTAAAACGCCAGGGAGAAACTATCGCTGGAACGGGGGTGGAAAGTTTGCTTCGCCCGAACCTCAATATACACAAATGCCAATGACAATTTGACGCGGTGACGAAAATCGCGAAACATAAATACCGAATGACTCGTAATGCCGCACTTTTTACAAGCTCGTAAAACGTTTAATATCGCTTTTTTACTTACATCGAAGGACTTGATAGAAAAAAAAATGTCTCAAGCATGATGATTTATTAATTCGTCACACGGATTATTTATTATTTCGAAATATTTATTAAAACTGCCTCTCTAATCCGTCAGACTCGACAAAACTTACCGATCCAATTGCCAGATAATAGAAAAAAAAAGTTTATCAAAAATGTTTGTTTAAGACGGAGAGGGATCTCCACGATTGAAAGTCGGAGAAAACGTTCTTCTATTTCGCGGAAAAAAATCGTATCGAATTCAGATCCGTATATAAAAATTTGTGTTAATAGATTCTTTATTTTTTTATAATTGCACTTTGAAAAAATGGATCTCTTTCTACAATTTTTTAATAACCCGTATTTGAATATTTATTGACATGATCGTAAAAACATTTCCAACGACCGAACGTATGGAATTTGCGATAGGGTTTTTTTATATCGGCAAGTTGAAAAGGATCGCGGAATTCCGCCACATCGTCCATCTCTCACCCTTAAGGGGGGAAATAGGGTTAGGACAGCGTTTTCTCAATGATTTTCATGAATTTTTTTATAGTATAAAAAATGAATATAATTTATTGAAACTATGCGAATATTTTATACATATATTTAAGTATATACTATAAAATTTTTGAAGAATTTCCTTGAAAAACACCGAAGATATTAGCGACCCCATATTGCAGGTCACAATCAGACTGAGCATTTTGCGGACATTCTGGAAGCCGCAATTTTCATCTGAAATCAAACGAGGTTGGAATTTACTTTTATTATATGTCTCTCTTCTTTATGAACCTAAATGCTATCAAAAAAATAGAAAATTGAATTTTATACAGGGGTCAAAACAAAAAAGCATGATTTTTTGCCATTTTTTACAATTTTATTTGCAAAAAAAAAAATTATTTTAAATAATGATAATATTCCGATTTTAGGTTCATGTAGAGCGCAATACTATGAAGAAAGTAACTGCCAATTTTCAAAACGATTGGTTGAAAACTTTTCAAACTAGCGTGTACGCAAGTTAAAAAAAAGTCGTTTTCAGAAAAACGCGTTTGACGCCGTTATGAGCCATTAAAGTGCGCGGAAAACGCGCACTTTAATGGGGTATAACAATAGAACGAGTCGGAATTTTCATTAAAAATTTTGGGAACATATTTTTCAATAGTTTTACTAACAATTTATGAAATAAAAAAAAAATCGATTTTTTGAACCTTCTAACCCTATTTCCCCCCTTAAATGAACGATCGTTTAGAGAACAAAGTAGAAGCAAAACGTTTCAACGTACGTGGGAAAATGATATTCGTTTATTGATATTTATTAATAGATTATGATCAACGTTTACAAGCAAATAACCAATTATATTAATCAATTAATGTAGAAATATTTTATCTCTGCGATTCGTGAAATTCACAGAAGACTACAGGGTCGATCCTCAATTAAATGCACCTTTTAACAGTCCCTGTATATATCTATATATATAATTATTCGTACGATAATATCAATAGCGCAATTATAATAGTATTATTATACACATATACAGCTTCGATCTCTCGTTTCTCAACGACGTGAGATCACGACGAGTTCTTGAGTTCGAATTCATATAACGCCCGCGTCTCTCCTTTTGGTTCTTTTGCCTTTTTATTTTCTCTCTCTCTCTCTCTCTCTCTCTCGTGTATCAGCACAGAGAGAGAGAGAGAGAGAGAGAGAGAGAGAGGGAACGTCTCACGGCCGAAAGGCGTTAATTATAATTAGTAGCAGCGAGATTAGTAATTAACACTCGAGGGTGATCGCGCTCGCACCGCTCTATACAGAGAAAAACAATATATATATAGACATATATATTTATAAAAAGAGAACCTGTAATGTTTACCGCGCAGGAGGGGCGCTGTAGGCACGTATAAAACACGATGAGATGGTATGAACCGTATATGGGGTATTCCATACACGTCGGATCATTTTCAATATTGAATATCGACATTTTACACCATTCGTCGATGGTTAATGTCATACCTAAGTACAGGAAATGTCTGAAACATTGTTGTTGATTGATTTTCTATTTTCACATTCACGGACCGTTCCGAAAAGAACAAAATCATTGAAACCTTTGCATTCGTTTATTTTTACCGCAGCGATTTTTTTTATAATACAAAAGGAGATTTATGAGAAACATTTGTCAGCCCATAATATTTTTTATGACAGTTATGATTTTTGTGAGGAAACTAATCTTTTCGCGTACATGTTTATTTTCCCACTAACGTTAATTTTCGTTTTTACCATTATGAGACTTTTTTGAATTTTTTTTCTGTTATTATAAATACCATAGCCGGAAAAGCAAAACTGCTTGGATGACACTTGCGGATTTCGTGCACTCGTGAATAAAGTTTGTGCTCACGTGAAAACGTGGTAATTAAAATTATCATTGACGACAAAAATGGGACGAAAATTTATTGCGTTTTTCGAAATCTTGCTACGATGAAAATTTGCCCGAGTTATAAGGTAAAGTAGGAAACAACTGTAATTCTTTAATTATTTTCTTTTCAGTCTGTAAACTCGAAAATACAAAATCGATCCGGTTCAATTTTTTTGGGCCAAGTACATGGGCCGAAGAATATTAAATTTCAACATCAAGAATGAAGGAAAGGTGGCTTCATTAAATTCAGAACGTCAATCATTTTATATGAAATGGCCCATATATATCTATATGTACTCAATATAACGCGTATAGTTAATAAAAGTGTCTGTGTGCGTGGTGAACGAGGATAATAAGAAGAGGCTGAAGCAACGGGGCGAGAAAAGGCAGCCGAGCAAGTCACCCGATTTATAACGCAGATAATAATTGCTGCCCGAACTTAATATTCATGAGCCAATCGGATTTGCAGTTCGCGAGACTCACATATGCACACAGGACGAGAGAAGACTCTTTAAACCTTCGGGCTCATGTCTTGCACACTCTCTCTCTCTCTCTATCTCTAGGGAGAAAGATTCATTGTCGCCGAGACATTTTTTCCTGACGCATGAAACACGGTGGCGATCGAAAATGAGCGAGACTTGAGTAAAAATCGAAAATAACAGAAAACTAATCAACGATAAAAATGGATTTATTAAAAAGTACAATAAAACATTTTTTCATTTAAAAAACATCATTTTTACGTACAATATCTTTTAATTCGATAAAAATTAATAAGTTCATAATTAGCCACGAATAATACATTTACAGAAGATAAAAATAACAATTCAAATGTTGATTTCACTTGAAATGAAATAAAGAAATATATTACAATAAATCTGTTTTTTTTTCTCGGTATTCGTCTCGGTCGGGGTTTAGATTGAAGTTTTCGAAGTTTGCTCGTACCGACGAGTCTTTCACTGTACAATTACAATATTCCGACGTTCTCGGTTACATTTATTCGAAAACATAAAATACGCGGTTTGCCCTCGGGCCAAAGAATACATAAACATTTTCAGGATATAAAAGTATGGCGAACATAAGTATCCTTGACTGACATTAATTGTGCATAATTTTCTTCGTTCAACTCTGGTTATCTCCATACTACATGTATATATAGATATATGTATAATATATAGTTGCTTCATCCCCTTTTGACTCTATAAAACGTAAAACGCGAATGCCCTTTTGTTTTTTATAGTTTTTTTTTTCTGTTTCGCATACAAAGTAAGAGTGGAATGAGAATGGATGCTTTAAGAATCGAACCGCGCACATGTCGGGATCGTCTCGTTTGGAGTCACAATACACCCCCCCCCCCCCCCCCCCCCGATTATATTCCCTTCTGTATTCTCTCTTTTAATCGACAATCTTTGTCTTCTGATGCGAACGTTGAACGGAAGTTCGGTGAAATTAAATGATCCAAGATTGTAGTCTCTCGTAATAGTAAAAACAACGTCCCCCCCCGCCCCCCGAATGATCGAAGTACGATTGGTCAATTTTCCATAATTGTCAAACATTACAGTGACATTGTTTTTCGATCGTTTACCTTGAAGAATAACAATATCTACTGTTATGCTGGAATATGGAAATTCGATAAATCTGAAGGATAAAATTGATTTAGTGACGCGAAACATTATTTATCTTATGGAAAACATTGATAAAACTATTAATTGTTATACATTGTTAATTGCGATAGCCAAATATTTTCTTCAAGAACGTAATATTAATTTTGATAATTTCTTCAATTTTGCACATCATTTTTCTAACTCATCTACGGAAGAAGAGTGAAGCAATGGCTTTTAGATAACCTTAACCAATAAAGAAGACACCATTAACGCACTCGCCCTAAAAGATGTACAATCAACTTTAGGTCATATAGCGTTCTCTCTTATTTTTCCCAATATTTCACAATTGTGACGTATTATTTCGTACGTGAAAAAAAAAACAGATATAGCCCCGACATTTTTATCGTCAACATAGCTTCTGCTCAACTGATTGCAGTTTGTCGTTTTCTCTATCACTCTCGTGCCCACTCTCTTTCGCTAGTCCACGACCATCCCGTCAGAACAAATTACCGGAAGTACGGGTGGTTTTTTAAGTTTCGGCTAATAGGAAAAAATGATTGTAGAGAATCAGACCGGCGGGGCTTTGCACGTGCACTCGCGAGAGGTGGAGAAGATTGAAGGGATGAAGCAGGGCTTGGCTATGAGGGAATATGATGGTTGAAAGGTGGTGGGGAGGTTAGTTCGTGCGGCAGTGGCGCATTTCCAGCCATTATTTTTATTCCGGTGCGCTTTACCAGTACACTGTAGGGTGCATGCGGGGGGGGGGGGGGGGGGGGTAGATATAGAATCACAGTGGGATGACGCTATGCACTGTGCTTTCGTCGCTTCGCGCGCTCGTCGATGGTGTTGGGTGCACTCTCACATGCGCTCCACAGATTTACACACTTTTTTTTCCGGACCCGGCAACTGTCTGTCATTAGGCGCAGCAGCAGCAGCAGCAGCAACCACCTCGTGTGATGCTGGTAACGCGGGACGGGTTTGGGGGTTCCAAGGGGCACGGGGATTTTTGTCGATGGTGTTGGCCGATTTTTTTTCTTTTTTTTTAGGGTGTAGGAGGTAGAATACTCTGGTATAGGGCGCGTTCGAAGGGGTTGCGGGCTAGGGGTTTTGGGAAGGTAGGTAGAGAGTGAGCGAGGAGCATCGGAGCGTCGACCGGAGAGAGGAGCGGCCGGAAAATGCATTTAACAAGGACAGATAGTGATTTAATTTTTTTAAATTGACGAAACGGCCCGCTCCCTCTCTTACGCGACCCGAAACTCTCGCGGCAGGGAGGAGAGGAGGGGGGGCGAGGTATAGCGATGACGTTCGTATACGAGAGAGAAAGAGGAATGGGGGAGAGGAATAAAAGGGAGAGATCGAACGGCAGGCAACGCAGCCAATGGCTCTCGCCATCGGGCATTGATTAACTTTCGACAATGTCAAATCGCGGAGAGGACGTGGTGGCCGCGTTTTTTAACTCATTTGTCTGAATTTCGGGCACGACCGGTAGGCAGAGGCAGACAGTGAGGCGCATATATACTATATAGGTATATATAAATGTACTCTAAACTGTATATGTATCTCTACGATCGAGAGAGAGAGAGAGAGAAAGAGGTCGTGTTAGGAGAGCTTGACCGCTTCTCCCCTGCTGCTATACATGCGCTCCTCTATCGTTCAACGGGCGCACTTCAGGGAGCGGTCGTTCGTACAACGCGTACAAATTACTACCGCACTTCTATACATTCCCAATATTGCCCGATCGCGAAGCAAAGCGATTCGTATTTACAACTGAAGAAAAAGTGTTTTACCATAACGTATATTGTAATTTAACTTTTTTTTTATATTGATGTAAAATCATTATGAAAATTGGGAATGAACGACATAGTTTGTTGATGAATGCACATAACAAACGAAAAATTAAAGTTTCCGAAGCTGGGTTACGTTTGAGGGTTGATCATACTACGAGACTTACCTACGAGGTCTGTTCAAAAAGTATCGCGAATTTTGAATTTCCGCGGGCTACGTATATTCGATTTTCGATTTTTTTTTGCGTTAGGTTGGTACTCATGTCCCTCACTTATGCTGAAAAAATCGGCCATTTTGAATGTTTAGTTAATTGTTGACAGCTGTTTTGGTTTGACGTGTTTTGGCTTGTCTTCGATTTTTGTCTATTCCAAAAAAGCAGCTTCCATTGCGATGATTGAGCTTTGGTTTCCACGTCATAACCATAAACCCATAATTCGTCACCAGTTATGATCCTCTGGAGCAAATTTGGCTCGTCGCGGACCGAGTTCAACATCTCCTTAGAAATGTTAACGCGACACTGTTTTTGTTCGGAATTGAGCAATTTTGGCACGAATTTCGCGGCGACCCGTCTCATGCCCAAATCATTGTTAAAAATCGAACAGCACGAGCCAATCGATATGTTTAGTTCCTCGGCAAATTCGCTAACGGTGATTCGACGATTGGCCAATATTATTTTCTTCACTTCATCAATGTTTTCGTCTGTTGTTGATGTGCTCGGGCGTCCGGAACGCATTCCGTTGTTCGCATCTTCTCGACCCTCTGAGAACATTTTGTACCACCGATAAACGTTGCTTTGGTCCAAGGTAGCTTCACCATATGCTACCGTCAACATTCGAAATGCGTCCGCGCACTTAATTTTGTTTTTCACACAAAATTTGATACAGATTCTTTGATCCATTTTTTGGAATAGGCAAAAATCGAAGACAAGCCAAAACACGTCTAACCAAAACAGCTGTCAACGATTAACTAATCATTCAAAATGGCCGATTTTTTCAGCATAAGTGAGGGACACGAGTACCAACCTAACCCCACAAAAAAATCGAAAATCGAATATACTTTTTGAACAGACCTCGTATACTGCTCATAAGGATCATAATTATCAGAATAATCCTACTTTATTATAATACTGAAAGCTACACATTAAAATCAGGTACCCTTGCTTTCGATTCACAATAACGAAAAGCGAGATAACGGAAACAACTTTGTCATCGAAGTACGAGAATATCAACGCGCGAATTAAAACTTTCTCTGTCACTCGAGAGAATACAAATTTCATTAATCATTCATACTTTTGCTCGAAGTAGTAATTCACTCGTGAATTTGTTCTACATTTATTTTTGTACCAAATATCAGTGTCACACACTTTCCATATTTCTATGTCCGAAATACATTTTCTGATAAGATGCTATGTGCTGCTTATACATATATTATGTCGATATGTTCTCCTGTGGTGAAACTCAATTATTCATTTGTGATTTTCATATTACACGATTGGTAATATAGAAACCCCTATCTATACATACATTGCGCGCTGCGCTATGTCCATCTTTGTATATATAACTCAATACCGAGAGTTGAAGAATATATAATTCACTTCACAATATGTGCGAAATACCCTCGAGAGGCTTCACTCTCGCTCAAAGTTGTCCAATTATTATCGTGGTTCATTACATACTATGTTCAGATATTCAACGAATTCAGGGTATTGCCGCTATACGAATTAAGTTTTCGTGAATATTTTCGTGAAGTTGCCTCCTTTGGCTGGCTAATGTCAGTCTCTACACCAGTTCATCAGCGGGAAGATCTTCATTTTAAGTACAGTCACATTCTCTATATTGTTGTTTTTTTTCACATCGATTGCTTTAAAAATGCCTTGAAACACGCGCGCCATTGATGTTACACCATACTCGATACGTTATCCTCGAGCAATCGCGACAAGTTGCACAGAAGATCTTTGTCTGATCACGAATATACCAAACCTCTCTCTCACTCGTTCTATCTATCCTTGATTAAAATTACCATTTCAATGAACTCATTAAGGGGAGAAATAGGGTTAGGACAGCGTTTTCTCAATGATTTTCATGAATTTTTTTATAGTATAAAAAATGAATATAATTTATTGAACCTTTGAGATTATTTTATACATATATTTAAGTATATACTATAAAAATTTTGAAGAATTTCCTTGAAAACCACCGAAGATATTAGCGACCCCATATTGCAGGTCACAATCAGATTCAGCATTTTGCGAACATTCTGGAAGCCGCAATTTTCATCTGAAATCAAACGAGGTTACTTTTATTATATGTCTCTCTTCTATATGAACCTAAATGCTATAAAAAAATAGAAAATTGAATTTTTCACAGGGGTCAAAACAAAAAAGCATGATTTTTTGCCATTTTTTACAACTTTAATTGCAAAAAAAAATTATTTTGAATAATGATAATATTCCGATTTTAGGTTCATATAGAGCGCAATACTATGAAGAAAGTATCTGCCAATTTTCAAAACGATTGGTTGAAAACTTGTCAAACTAGCGTGTACGCAAGTTAAAAAAAAGTCGTTTTCAGAAAAACGCGTTTGAAAAAATAGTACGCTCGGTTATACATGTGGCGCGCTCGGAGCCTGAAGGAGAG
Organism: Oxytorus armatus; assembly: GCA_958009045.1. Taxonomy (NCBI): domain Eukaryota; kingdom Metazoa; phylum Arthropoda; class Insecta; order Hymenoptera; family Ichneumonidae; genus Oxytorus; species Oxytorus armatus. Next base: position 9,801,749 of record OY253751.1, on the reverse strand, counting down.
CTACTCACTTTAATGGCTTATAACAATAGAACGAGTCGGAATTTTTATTAAAAATTTTGGGAACATATTTTTCAATAGTTTTACTAACAATTTATGAAATAAAAATAAAATCGATTTTTTGAACCGTCTAACCCTATTTCCCCCCTTAAATCGAGTGCTGAAATGAGAAAAGAAAGAGAGAAAACGTTAAACTTGTGGGGAGACACTCGGATACTCCTCATGGTTATATGGAATGAATAATGAAGATGTAACGAATTAAGTTGTGCGGTCGTATCTCCGACATCTCAACAAATATTTTACATGTTTTGTTTTAGTTTTATTCGTCCTATAGGGTTATTTCTGCCAAGTTTTTGTTAAACCGTAAGAAAATTACTTTTTCATCAATGAACGAGAATATTTTTGGGTCTATTCGATCCTAAACGTAGTAACGTGTAAAAAGGGCATATATTTAAAAATTGGAAGAACAACATATCACTAGAAAAATGAAGGGGAAGCTTTATAATGTTTTTATTATCAAATCATTGAAAAATCAATTTATTTATTTGCCATTATTCGTGTAGTCTTATTTATTTTTGTATCGTACGAATTCACCCTTATTACGAGATAATTTATTTATATGAATTATTGATGACGATACACGAATGCATTTACATATACAAAATAGCCTCGATTTCCCTTCGTTCAACCCCCTGTACCACATCACTCTTGTCGTTTAATTCTATTATTATTATTTTTTTTTAACGTTGTAATAACCAAATTACGGTGTGCTGCATCACCGAACGATGAAACGGAAAATTTGGAACGTTGTCTGGTATGATAATTTTTTTTTCTCTCTATTACCATCGGCCATTACGCCAACAACTTTACTTTGACAACGAACACGACACTAACTGTTCACGTACGTCCCCTCGATCGAGCTGCATCCCCGCATGCGATTGTATGTCGAGCATTCTGAAAAGTTCGTCGCTCCGATATGTAAACTATACACCAAAATGTACAGCATCGTATAACGAAGTTATTTAGCTTATTGCCGAAATGCGATTATATTTTCCGGCATCATGCCACTCGTTGCACACCCACGACTCTTACTTTCTATACATGCATATTATCTCTGGTATACACCCTCAACATTTATTCACAATTTTTTCGTCCGCCCTTCCCAAAGTGGCCTGTGTCAACCATGTTGCCAAGCTCGCAATAAATCTCGGTTCTGGACAGGTCCCGAAGTTTGTATACTCGTCGCTTGTGTGTATAACGTGAATTTGGTGAAAATCCATTCGGAAGGTTGTAAATTGATAGAACTGTTTAACTTTAGCGAAAAATTGAGATGGGCATATTCTTAAGACTTTAGGATGTACAATTTTTTATCTCTATCGCGTGAAAATGTCCTACGTGAAGTGGATACCATGGAAGGATATTTGGTATTGAATTTTAACAATGTCGATAAAAACATGATCTGTACTTGAGGTAATTTAATTTTTGAAATATCTTTTAAAAATCAAATCTCACGCTATCAAGTTAAAAGGATAAAAAAATGGTGTTAATCGAAACCTGCATCTTGTTTCATCATATTTTAGTCCCCGATTTTTTTTTATCCTTCCCTCTCACCTACACCAATACCGCGAATTCTTGTCCGCAACACCACGAGATCTCGTATATTAAGGGGGGAAATAGGGTTAGACGGTTCAAAAAATCGATTTTCTTTTAATTTCATAAATTGTTAGTAAAACTATTGAAAAATATGTTCCCAAAATTGTAAATGGAAATTCCAACTCCTTCTATTGTTATAAGCCATTAAAGTGAGTAGCTCTCCTTCAGGCCTCGAGCGCGCTATTTTTTCAAACGCGTTTTTCTGAAAACGACTTTTTTTTAGCTTGCGTACACGCTAGTTTAAAAACTTTTCAACCAATCGTTTTGAAAATTGGCAGTTACTTTCTTCATAGTATTGCGCTCTATATGGACCTAAAATCGGAATATTATCATTATTTAAAATAATTTTTTTTTGCAAATAAAGTTGTAAAAAATGGCAAAAAATCATGCTTTTTTGTTTTGACCCCTGTAAAAAATTCAATTTTCTATTTTTTTGATAGCATTTAGGTTCGTATAGAAGAGAGACATATAATAAAAGTAAATTCCAACCTCGTTTGATTTCAGATGAAAATTGCGGCTTCCAGAATGTACGCAAAATGCTGAGTCTGGTTGTGACCTGCAATATGGGGTCGCTAATATCTTCGGTGTTTTTTAAGGAAATTCTTCAAAAATTTTATAGTATATACTTAAATATATGTATAAAATATTCTCAAAGTTTCAATCAATTATATTCATTTTTTATACTATAAAAAAATTCATGCAAATCATTGAGAAAACGCTGTCCTAACCCTATTTCCCCCCTTAAACAAGGGAAAATCGAGGTACAACGATCATCTCACGATACACAGAAAAATTAAAATAAGTTATTGAGTGCAACGATGTGATGGTAAAGGGATGAACGACGAAAGAAGTATGAGATAAGTACCACAGGATCGGGAGTTCGATGCGGGGTATAGAGAAAAGTCGAGAGTATGCACGATTCTTATATGATCTATGTATACTATATGTAGTCTACGACTATACAGCATCGTAAGATGTATAATATGCTGTATATATATCGTTTAAAGAAGGGGCCTCGACGAGGGATCGGTGAGGGGTGGCGTCCGAGGATGATTAAACTCTCCTTCCCCTCCTCCATCCCTACGAGACGGTAATTTTTCATGTCCGATCATAAATTACCGGGGCGAGGTCTGCCTCCGCATTCGCGCGGGCATCAGCACGGCCAGCAACAGCAGCATCGCGAAAAGTGCTATATATGTACATAGATACGTATAGATTATATATATACATGTATATATAAACCCTTGCGCCTTTTTCGTTCCCCCCGGTGCGGTCGAGTTACGAGAAAAATTCAGCCAGTATTATAATTAGCTATGTTAATTATGCATTAATTTATTATCCCACCGCGCGACGTTTTAATTATAATCTTGGCCGCAGCGCCGGCGGCGCGGTTTGCCAAGCGCGCAGAGAACAGCAAAAGCAACCGCAGGGCTCTCTTGATGCGCCCTCTTCTCGCTCGTGGGGCCAGGTTGAAAGGTAGTTTGGTAGTTTCGGAGCTACTTTATATATTTTTTTTTAAACTTGTTTTTTCGCCTTTACCTCCCTTTTTCGTGGTTCCTGTCCTCTTCTATCTCTCTCTCTCTCTCTCTCTCTTTCTATTTCGCTTTCGGTTGCAAACACTCGTGTGCATTATAGTTGCGCTCTTTTGTGCAGAGACCCTTCGACTTTTGTAATATACACATCTCTCGGTCAATCTCGAAACTCTCTCACGCGGTACTTCGAAGTACGAAATCAATTTATCCCAGCACGTGGCTAATTATACTTTTGGAAAAATGAGATGCAGAAAAAAAATGTTCTTATTCTATGCCGTTCGTGGCAAGAAACAATATTTTAAGATCAACGGTAAATTATCTTCGTAACGTATCTAAATTGCCAATGACTTTTGTTATTCATTTTATTTCAACATCGATAAAATTATTTACTTTAATAAAATGTAACGAATCAACGTGGACGCTTTTTTAATTTATAGTACCGATTGTGCCACGATGTTGCACATTCACAACGTGTAGCTATATGACATATTGTATATTTGCGCTAGTTAACAAATTCACAACTTTGTATTACGTTCGACGCATGATTCGAGACTTTGGAAAATCGATCTTTCTCCGCTTGTTATCTCCGGTGATGCCTCGGCCTTTCACGAGGAATAGAGAGCTTTCAGCCCCTAGGATCGGTGAGAAGTCTGGTTTATAGATTCGTCACACGTAAGAACGTGCTTCGAACCCGATTACCATGCAAATCTACGATTCCAGTATAGACGTATACGTTTTGATAGATAGATGTAACGCAGTCCAAGCGAAACAAAAGTTCGAGGACCCGTGCGAAAATTCTGGTATGGTCCCAACACGTGCCTGGTCCATTGATATAAATTCTCTGACCGAGACGTCTTAACCGTTTAATTCTCGGCGAGGCAGGGAAGTTCCTGCTTACTGTACACCGTAATTTTTCTCACAAAGACGAAAGCTACGCTTGCAACGAAGTGACAAAACAAGTTTTCACCCTAAAAATCAAAGTTACTTCTTTACCTCGCGGAAAGTTCAAAATTCGCGTTGACGTTTTCATATTTCATTTATTACTGGACTTCGTCATCATTAGAGTTACCAACGAATAACTTCCCCATCAGAAATCAACATCGGTACTGGTCGTATTCGTGAAAAATGTGCAATGTCGACGCGTGGCAAAGCGGGGCGAACCATTGTACCGGTGAATAAAACAAAAAAAAAGAGAGGAAAACGAGAAGAAAACACAAATGAAAAAAATCATTGGCGTCACAGTGGCAATGGGCACGACGAGATGCGCACCCACGCGAACGGGGGCCATACCGGTTGGGGAGGGGACAGATCGTTTCTCATTGCAAAGCAGAGAGATAGAGAGAGAGAGAGAGAGAGAGAAAGAGAGGGAGAGACAAAGCGTACAGAGAGCAGTAACAAACGTTCGAAAGTTTCCAATTACAGTAAAATGTGTCCGGGGGTATAGACTTTAACGCACGGTCGGCTTTCCAAATTGGATTGCATTGTACATAAGTATTCGCCAAATGAAAATTGATTTTGACGCGTTGCCATTAATACGTACAGCATTGCAGAAGCAGAAACAACAACTGCGAAAAGTGCCAGCGAGCGAGAGAGAGAGAGAGAGAGAGAGAAAGAAGAGGCATTGCGTAAGAGAAAGAGATAGTACATTGCTCGCATTGTGTGTGACGCGGTCGTTTAATGAATGCAAGAACTCACTCTCTCCGTGATCGTCCGCTCGTCCCGATCTATATATATACGAGCAATACCCGAAACAGCGATAGTCAAAATGTTCTCCCTGCTATACATCAAGGCATTCGGGATGATGTATTTGTCATAATAGAGAACTCAGGATAGACACAACGCGTTAAAAGCACTTTACTGTTTCGCTAATTTCATTTATTAATGAAATAATAACGTTACGGTATTCGTTCGCGGTATTTAAATGTGAAATTCCATTGATAATCCATATTTATACATACGTAGCCAGAACATTGTTCCTTCGTTAGCTTTCTGATTCGGAGAGCCATAGATATAAAGAACGAATGTGCGATGCGTGTCGATATCGATCGAATCCTGTTCGTTTTTGTTTCGTTTAAATTATACATTAATTCGTACGTCAGGGCACTTTCGGCCAAACATATTCATGACAGATTGTATTTGTCGAATTGTCGTAGAGGACGTTCGAGAATACTTGACACTTGTACAGATATAGTGACAATACGATTTATGCGGGTACTCGTGTCATTGATTTAACAATCGACTGATATAACTATTTTGGCTTCATTCGAATATCATACCAAACGTTCGACAATATCGCAAATACGCTCATCCGGGTTTATAAATGCCAGGCACTTTGTAGACGTAGGAACGCGCGCGCGGCCGCGCGATTTCGACATCCAATATCTCTTCGGCGCATATGTCTAATATACATACAGTGGGTCAAAAAAGTATTCATGCGCCTTGTTTTTTGCGATAACTTTATAGACATAAGCGATACGCAAAGGAAGCCAATTTTATTTAATAGTACATCAGGTGCAGAGATAAACTGCAAATGGAGAATTTTTTCCTAGGAATAATAGAAGAATTATACCAAAAAAACGAAAATTTTCGGGCAAAAAAAGTATTCATACACCTACGATTATAGTGAAAACCTACATCATCATAGTTGTTTATTATAACTAATATTTGGTGTGCATCCCTTTTGCTTCAATTATCGCCTCGAGTCTCTTAGGCATGGGTTCTACTAGCTTTTGCGTTGTTTCTTTTGATACTTTCGTCCACTCTTCTAAAAGCACTCTTTGGTGATCGGATTTGTTTGTTATTTTTCTTTTTCTAATTTCTACATCCACCAAGTGCCATAAATTTACAATAGGATTGATGTCCGGAGATTGTGGTGGTGTAATCAATTGTTTGCGGACATTATAGAGTAACCATTCCCTCGTTTTCATGGCAGTATGTTTCGGGTCGTTATCGTGTTGGAAGTAGAAATTTCCATCCAGGCCCATTTTATGTACACTTGCTTTCAAATTGCTGCACAACACGACGATATACTTTTGGGCATTCATTGTACCATCTATAAAAGCCAGATTACCAACGCCATAATATCCCATACAGCCCCAAACCATGACGCTTCCTCCGCCGTGCTTTAGAGTCGGTATTAAATTTTTCTGCTGGAGCTCGGTATTTGGTTTCCGCCAGGCGAATTTTTTTCCATCGGACCCGAAGATGTTAAACTTCGATTCATCCGAGAATACGACACGTTTTTAAAATTCTATAGATTTTTTTACGTAGGTTTTTGCGAAACTCAAACGTTTTTCTCGATCTATATTATTAATTAATGGTTTTTTGCGGGCAGTTCTGTCGTATATTTGGGCAAAATGCAAAATGACACACGCTCTTTCCCGATGTTGACGCGACATCATTCGCTAAACTGCGAGCACTTGTGAACGGTTCTTTTGTAGCCTCTGTAACAATACTCCGACGCTCTCGTACCGTTAGTATTCTCGGTCGACCGGTTCGTGGCTTATTTTCTCTGCTGTTTGTTCTTTCGTATTTTTTTATTATATATTGCACTGTTGCGAAACTTAGATTTAGTTCTTTACTAATTTTTCGATAACTTTCACCGCGTTTCCGAAGAAAAATCACTCTACCTCGCATGGATATTGATATTTCGCTTTTCTTTGCCGTCATGTCTGTTCAGAGCTTGAAGATCTACTACGGCATGGAATAGGTCAAAACCATTGGGTAAACGAAGACTTGTTTACATTGTACGCAGAGGTCAGACCGTCCGTGAATGAATATCGAGGTTTAGCAGCTCAATCATAAGTGTACGAATACTTTTTTGGCCCGGAAATTTTCGTTTTTCTTGCGTAATTCTTTTATTATTACTCGGAAAAAATTCTCCATTTGCAGTTTACCTCTGTACCTGATGTACTATTAAATAAAATTGGCTTTCCTTGCGTATCGCTTATGTCTATAAAGTTATCGCAAAAAAACAAGTTGTATGAATACTTTTTTGACCCACTGTATATTTTGTGGAACGGTAGCTCGACCGTATGTACAACTTTCATACACCCTGGCCAAAAGCGTTCACTGAACGAGCAATTTGCTTATTACATGCTAATTCATCCGCTCGTGTTATCGACTTGGCTATTAAAAAAATTGCCTCTTTTTTGTTTTTAAAAACTAATGGTCATTTCCGCGTGCAAAGTGAACGAAAAGTATTACCATATCGCTTTAAAATACCATAACGATTTATGATCTTCGAAGTTACCGTCAATATGTCCAGTTACAAGTCTCAGTTAAACGTTACATTACGTCATTATTCTATACACATGCGTATATATGTTTGTACGCATCGGTATTATGGTCTTCGGACAACCAGATATAAAGAACAAGTCGCAAGAGAGAATTCCAGACCGTGAGAGAACACGGCTTGAGTTAATAACGATTTGAGTAGCTCCTGGGACATAATGCTAATGTGCAATTTGCAATTCTTTTTGCACTTCGCTGTCTGTCTCACTATCTTTCTTTTCCATTTCCCCTGCCCGCCCTCCCCCCTCCCCCGCCGTATACCTCTTTCTCGTTTCATTGGCTTCTCTGAATCCTCGAGGCAGCACATAAAGCCAAGTTGCAACGACCGATCTTTCAGAGTGAGAGAGAGAGAGAGAGAGAGCGAGAGAGAATGAGTAGACGGCAGAGAGGACAGGCGACTTGCTCCCGTTGGATTTCTTCTTACTAACTAACACCCGTACGACGCCTCTTGATTACAAATTGCTTATTATGCCTCGGTAGCTGCAAGCCTCACCGACCCGATATTTGGGATCTTTCTCTCTCTCTCTCTCTCTCTCACTCACTCACTCATTCTCCGTCTCTTTCTCTCTGTCAGTAATTTTCGATGCATAATTTATGGTCGATTTAATGAGCCGCGAAAAAGGAACGACGATGACGAGGATAAGGACACGAGGAGAACGACGACGAACGACGACCGCGGGTTCCGAGGGAATTATTTTTAATTATCCGTCGCAGCGAAAAGTTCGTCTCCCTGCGGGATCTTTTCTCTCCTATATACATGTCTATGGTATTATATGTATATATGTATAGAGTCTTACAGCGTTATACCAATGTCCTATCGTCGCTTCTCAATGTCCACGTCCTCACTCTCCCATTACGCTTCGGGAGATTCTTCACTATAGGGAAGATCGTTATACGACCCACACCGACGCGCCACTTTTACCCTCCAATCATCCTGTCATTCCGACGGATTCTCAAGATTCATGGCCACCGACCACTTTGTTGGATCGACGTTTTTTTTTTCCTTTTCTTTCAATCTTCTTGTTTCATTAATGTATGTATAACACGGCGAATAATTTTGCCATTGAAGATATTAACGTAATAGATATAAAGCAGTGATATCGCGAACATAAGCACTTTGTACGGACGTGAAAGAAATTTTATTGTATAACGTTGACGAGCTTCGAAAATCAACTGCGTTAAGAGCGAAGTAAATTCTCCAATTTTTTTTTGCTTCTTTCGTAAAACACTATTGCGTAATATTTACTTAAAATTTAAATAATCGCTGATATACAACATTGATTAATGAGAGAATATATTGACACATATGTCAATTTTATGGAATTAATTATAATATACGAAATTTTACGGCAACTGAACTGGTTTGTTTTAACGAGCGTGTTTTTGGTCATCGAGTTTACGGTCGAAGCTTCGAGAGAGAATATTATGAAAAAGCTCGCCATTTTTTGTTTGTTTACATGGCCTTTATTCTATTTCCGGTCGTAATTAGTAACCAGTTGGGTCGAAAAATCCTCTTCCCTTTCACTAGCAATGTAACTGGAATAAAAAAATGGACTTACAATCGGATGAAGATCGGTAAAATAGCAGTTTAATGTTACAATAATATTTCAAGGATAAAATAGTGTTCCAAGGATGCAATCTCCTACCATTGATAATTCATTCCTATAAAAAATGCCAGATGACATTCAAAACCACAGAAGATAAGAAATTTTATCCTCCTTTTATCGTGGGTAGAGATTTACAGATTTTGATTCTGCAATCCTAAAATTCAACTATTTCATTTATACCACAACAATATCGCCGCCAGGACCAGTTACATTATCGGATCATCATCATTATCCCAGCAATACAACAACGGATGGTCATACGGTGGATTGGGCCTTGTTCAGGAATCAAAGTATAGCCATAAATCAAATTGCACTGGAATCGATAGGCGCAGATCGATGGACACTGGCATCACAAACTCCGAACTCGGACGTTTAGGCTAAAAGAAAGTCATTTGCAATCAGACACAATGCGCGAAGTCTCTTTAACGGTAAATTTATGAAACTGGTTCCATTGATGACATAAATTGGTTTCATAAATGATTCTCGGCTCAAACACGAAGGGTAGTTTCTCAGTTCGTTCGCTTCTTCTCAAGTGGCCCAATGATGACGTTTCCACTCTCCAATGACTTGAAATCTTGGATATTATAAATTTATCTCCACCATATATAGACTGCTAAACTTGATCCCGTATTATCTCGAGGGACAAGCGTGTAGTCGGATCGTGCGAGCAGGAGTGCGAGATAGAAAAAAATATATGTATATATGTAAAAGCCGTGTGTGACATCAACGACGACGCAGAACAGTTTCCCTATATACATACCGACAATGGTGAATCGCCGTTGCCCCAGAAGCCACGATCCTCACGTCGCGCGAATCCCCAATGTCGCATGGCCCACGGCGGCTTCCATCATTTTTTGTCGACGTTACACTTCTATTTTCATTCCGCCTCACGTATCGGGCGTGGGTGCGCCATGGACGAGGAAAAAAAAGACGGAAAAAAAAAATTGCGTACTCGAACACGATTGATGGGTGGACTCGTGTATTGGTAGAGACTCCACGTCGATTGCTGCGTCGGGTCCTGCTCGACGACAGCCTCCCAGTTCGAACACACACGCATACAAATGCAACGCATCTGCACCCCCGCGACTATTGCAACTCGATGCAGCTCGAGGAATGACGACGTTCTCGGACATGTATATGAGTAGGTACAACATATATATATATATACCCATATGGACGATTCCGGCAGACTGATCCAGAATGTTGACGCATTTCCTGCTTCCACTATGTACATAAATTTATGTCAAAGCGCTTTTCTTTTTTCTGAAAACAATTCTTGTCCGATTTCCAACGAGAGATTTTGGGAGAAAACGAGTTTGCATTTGTTTGCGTTTCAGACAGATGTATGTCGAAAATACTGAAGTATGTTTGTTTTGTTTGCAATTCGAAAATGTATTGGAATTTTTTGAAGTATAGAAACTATGGAACATCAATCTTCAATATATTTCAGCTGGTGATATTGTTAAATCGCAAGAAATCTCGAGATCTCCGCAGAGTGTTGTCCGCAGTCAACTCTTTTCCCAATTCATTCCATTGTATTTGCACGAAGGCAGAGGGAAAATGCGGAAAACCAGGTCGATACAGGCGTCTAAGTTTTACTGAGTTTCAGTAAAGAAACTCAGAAAAGCTGCTCGTTAATGGACGTACAGGACACAATTAAGCAATCACCCATCCCAACATTGATTGCGGCCAATACTGCTTTAACATGGGAGACCGCTGTAGCCACGCACGGATCGCGCGTCCAATGCTGTGACGACGGCAATATTTTATGGGAATATTGTTATTATCATACTTCATAACCAGACGCACAAGCATTTATCCACGCCACAGGGGTCGGTGCGAGGGTGAACGTACATTCGACTTGCGTTACTTTTGGATCATCTGCCTCGCTCATTTTATGCATAGTATTTGAACCATAATATACGAGGTCTGTTAAAAAAGTATCGCGAATTTTGAATTTCAGCGGGCTATGTATATTCGATTTTCGATTTTTTTTGTGGCGTTCGGTTGGTACTCATGTCCCTCACTTATGCTGAAAAAATCGGCCATTTTGAATGTTTAGTTAATTATTGACAGCTGTTTTGGTTAGACGTGTTTTGGCTTGTCTTCGATTTTTGCCTATTCCAAAAAATGGATCAAAGAATCTGTATCAAATTTTGTGTGAAAAACAAAATTAAGTGCGCGGACGCATTCCGAATGTTGACTGTGGCATATAGTAAAGCTACCTTGGCCCAAAGCAACGTTTATTGGTGGTACAAGATGTTCTCAGAGGGCCGAGAAGACGCGAACAACGAAATGCGTTCCGGACGCCCGAGCACATCAATAACAGAAGAAAACATTGATGAAGTGAAGAAAATAATATTGGTCAATCGTCGAATCACCGTTAGAGAAGTTGCTGAGGAACTAATATCGATTGGCTCGTGCTATTCGATTTTTACCAATGATTTGGGCATGAGACGTGTCACCGCGAAATTCGTGCCAATATTGCTCAACTTCGAACAAAAACAGTGTCGCGTTAACATTGCTAAGGAGCTGTTGGACTCAGTCTGCGACGACCCAAATTTGCTCCAGAGGGTCATAACTGGTGACGAATCATGGGTTTATGGTTATGACGTGGAAACTAAAGCTCAATCATCGCAATGGAAGCTGCTTTTTTGGAATAGGCAAAAATCGAAGACAAGCCAAAACACGTCTAACCAAAACAGCTGTCAACAATTAACTAAACATTCAAAATGGCCGATTTTTTCAGCATAAGTGAGGGACATGAGTACCAACCTAACGTCACAAAAAAATCGAAAATCGAATATACGTAGCCCGCGGAAATTCAAAATTCGCGATACTTTTTGAACAGACCTCGTATAATACAATACGAGCTGTGCCCCGCGGTTTCACCCGCGATAAATTTCCGTCCCGGATTCAACGCCCCTCTGCCACTCCTTAGGATCATAGCGTAAAGTTTTGTGGCGTAAAGCCATCCTGAATAAACGGGCTATCTAATGTAAAAAGAATTTTTCAAATCGAATAAGTATTTTCTGAAATTAGCGCGTTTGAACAAACATACAAATATACAAACTCTCCAGTTTTATTGTAGTCGCAAGATATATCCATCTATTAGAGACGTCACTATCGTTTTGTAGAATAGGGACTCGTATCCACGGGTATCATTCCCAAACTATGGAGAATGACAGTAACTTTGTCGTCTGCGCAGTGGACGAACTAAATCCGTTTCAAATGACGAAACAAGTGCAGATATTCTGCAAAGCTTTATCGAACCACCTAATACGTCCACTAGAAAAGGTGATGCAGAAAATGAAGTTTGCCGGACATCGGTTCTTAATATTCTAAAAAGGCACAAATTTCACCCGTATAAAATGGACTATGTGCAGGAGTTGTTTCGCAATCTCACGTTCTCCCGCACTAACGCCCTTTAGTTAAGGGCTCACATACCGCTGTGCGCGCTGAAAACCGAGTAAATTTGAAGAATTATTATAAGAGTTATATGGTGAAATAAAAATTAAATTGTTGATTTCACATTTTTTATTAACTTTTCAACTATACGAAAAAAAATAAAAATTTTCTTTTCTAATGTTAACATTATTTTTTACGGGTATAAATGGACTACTGATGAAAACCGTGGCGCCTCCTTGTCGACATCATACCTTCACCGAAAATGATCCAATCTGCAAAAATAACAAATAATCTAGTAAAATAATATAGTAGCAATAGTATAACGGAGGGATTTTTTTTTTTTTTTTTTCTAAATAAGGAAATTACAGTATTTCAATCTGTAGTATGCGATTAAAAAAAAAATTAGTGTTTAATAATTTATAAAAAATTATTCAACCAAAAAATTAAAAAAAACCTCTCGTCAGACGATAGAGAAATTAATTATCAAGATTTAAAACAAAAAAAAGTTAAAAATTATTAGAAATTGACTGAGTTATCGTGCCGACACTGTCTAAAAGCATAGTTTAAAGTTTCTGGTAGGTACAAAGCGAATCTGTTGTCCGGTCACATTTATTACTATAACTTTGTAACGGAGTGAAATTTTCATAAAAGTTGTTTTTTTTCAAAGAATTCTTAAAAGTATAAAGATTAAAAATCTGTAAAAAAGAAATCGATTTTTTGAAAATTTCAGGGGTATGTGAGCCTTTAATTCCATTTACTTAACTTTCTTCATCATATGCTCGTATGATGTAGATGTAGACTATCAATGACTGTGGTGATCGTAGAGTTGACCGTCGCAGTGCGCGATCTCAAGAATTAGCTCTATTGATCATTTATGAAATGTCTTGTGTAACCTACGTGACAATCTTGATATTTATGAGAGTATATTAAAAATAAATATTACACATTTCGAGGGCAAAGCATCAGTGCCCGACACCGTTTTAATAATTTACAACGATCTCTCAGATACATACCAACCAGTTTGTGTTCCAGTGTTTAGAAAATGTTCACACTGTACTCTGGTCGTAGTGCCACGTTGGCCACGAAACGAGAGTCCATCGAGCTCCGGGATATATACAAAAGGACTAGATAGAACCCCGGTGAAAGTTCTGTATTGGTTAACTATATTTAGTTCGCGGATAACACCCGCTTATGTACACTTATAATCTATCTGTATGCCTGTTTTCGAAGCTGCCACGCGAGGTGAGATATCGGGCGTACGTTGTCGTACAGCTAAATGGAAACGATGTCGTCCCGGCTTCTCTCCGGGTATATCGGCAAGTTTCTCACGATCGGTCAAGTATATAGTGCCTGGATATAAGCTATAGACTACTATATACTTACGCATTATCGATGCCGTACGTCAAGTAGAGAGACCCAACACACACGCTCGAATCGATTTTCTTTTTTATCATGCCTGAATCTATTTCATGCTATTGACGATTGATCGACGAGAGAGAGACGGGGGGGGGGGGGGGGGTCTTTGCTTAGTCGCTTCTAGGCTTATAATGATATCGTTGAATCGTATCAGGATTATGGCCGATTATAGTACAGATGAGAGCTACCAGCTCTCATGTATAATAAAATCCAGTTAGAAAGACCTCCGAGAACGTTTGCGATCCATTATTCCCTCATTCTCCTTTATTTATACCGCAATGTGATCAAATCCAAGATGTTTTTATGTCTCTCGATATGTATGAGGCATTTCATGTCAAATCGGCCAAATTCACAGTCTTGTAGGATTTCACGATTTTCTTTATATTATTCTGAGATCAAAAGGCAGCTTTCCTAATAATTTTTTCCCTCTCATTGTCATTTATTTATTGTTGTCTTTTACCAACTAAAATTGTAACATAAATCTGCACATTTTCGGTAGATTATCGAACTGAATTGAGATTTGTGAGACCCAATCACAGAATTTAATTGATCGTCGTCATTCATTAAAAAAAGATTTTATCATTTAATCCGGCCTTGAAAGAAAATAGGCTTGTTAAACATCGTAATAACAAAATTACGAGCACACGAGAAGAGGAGGTAATTACCACCGTCAACGTAATGCCATCTACTGACTGTTCGATTAAATATGTAGTCACTATCATAAAACAATTTATGTAGCAGCTTTGAAAGACAAATCATAACTTTTTTATTTGATATTTCGATTCCTCAATCAGTTTTGGTTAAATAAACGTTACAAGCTTCGATAATTACTCGCAATTTTCCATTTAAGTTTCATGTCCCAATGAAATCTGGATTTATGAACGGTTAACATAATTTTTTAGCTGGAACGAGGCTTTAACGCTGGATTTGCCACCAATTCAGTTTTCATTTTGTATATTTCCAAAAAATTTGTTGCCCAATACATTTCCGCTGTGATAAAATACAAGAAAACTTGGTGAAACTTATGAAATCATTATTTTCTGGGAGATTCGAACATGTCAAATCTCATTTACGAAATAAAACGTTGTCCTTAAATGATCGGCATTTTGCCCGATTCCTTTATCGTTGTATGATAAAATTTCCAGAGGGTCAGAGTCAAGAATTGTCTCAATGTTCAAGTTGTCATTAGATGCCCTATGTACAAGCATAAATATACAATAGTTTGCCCGATTGAGTTACGTTGTGAGCCATGACTATGCAACGGTACGACAGCTATATGAAATTTTCTTTGACCGTATCTTAGTCGAACTCATTTATTCTTCTCGAGGATATACGACGATAGCCAAGGATAGTTGAACATGAACACGGAGAGTGATGCGGGGGTCCAGGCATTATACGGTCAGGCGACTCTTTTTCTTGCGACTGGGCAATGTCACGAGGTAGTGAAAAAAACGTTGCATATATAGATCACGTTCGAGCCACGCATAATGTACCATGTAAACCCGTTCTTTTATCGAGAACGAAAAGACCAAAAAGTCGACCGGTTTCTTCGTCAATCTCACAAGAAAAGTACCCGACTTGTCCCCCTCCGATTTTGTTGAAACTCATGTATGTTATAGAGCATTAAAAACTAAGCGACACGTATTTTTTTTCTTCGGCGGAAAAACGGTGTCAAAGGGTGAAACCACCCCCTGAAGTTGCACAAGTCAACGGGCGATTTTGCAGTTTCACATACAAGCAGTGCATCGATTTTGATGAAACAAAAATTAAAATGTTTCTTATGCGAAGGAATGAAGGACCCACCAGATAATGAAAAAATATATGTATTTTAAGGGGTTGAAACACCTTTGAATATCTAATTCTTGCACCCTACATTGAAAACTTGCGAATCGATCGGAATGAAAATTATGTTGTTTTATAGCGGAAATAAAATTCAAGTTGACGTATTTTTGTATCTTTGCAATAAAACAGTTTTAAGGGAGAAAGCTACCCCTATTTGAGTTTTTACATTCCAGTTATCGCCTTGTCATTCCAAATGTGTTTGCCAATACGAACTCTTCTCTTTAAGCTGAAATTAATGATACACCGTTTTTTTTTCAATTAGCGCGAATACTTAAGGGGGCTGACCACCCTTCCTAGCCTATTTTTTAATACATATTCAAAAGTTTTCGACCCACTGCCAAGAAATTTAATTCCGAGATTTTGAGGTTGCCGAAAAAGTGGGCAAAAAATGAACAAAAAAATTTTTCTTTTTTTTTCAATGTGTCGATACCCTATTGGATCGGAAATTTTCCGACGATTTCAAATAATACCGAGTTTTTGTCGAAAACTCAAAAAACCTCTGGGAAAAACGCGAAAATAAAAAAAAATCATTTTGGACGATTTCCAATGAAATTTCGAGTTTCTCAAAGAAATGACTATTGAATTAGTAATCAGCGAGTCAAAATACATCGATATAGCGTCCTAAAAAAAAATGTAGAACTTCAAAATTTTTTTGCATTTCGGCCAAACAGAAGTGGCTTCACTAAAATCGCTGTAACGTTGCTTCCCGATGGAGTTGAAACCCCACTCTGTGCTCATTCTTTTCGTGATCGAAAACCCTTTGAAATGGAGCTGGAATCATTGTGCTATCATTATTTTTCGATTTTTCACAGATTTTTAAAGTCGGACCATCGATTTTTGGGAATTTCTCCATACATACACCTTCTCATTTTTTTCGCCGATTTTCAACCTGCTCTCACGGCTACAATAATTGAGATATCGGGATGATCTAAAATGCATTCTCTAAATCTACTCGAGACGTTTTGGAAACGCCAGTCAAAACCGAAAATCGATGAAATGGGAACCATGTTATGACCATTTGAAATTTCGAGATTTTTAGGTTTCCGAAAAGGTGGGCAAAAATGATTTTTTTTTTCTCACTATTTCGATACCTTAATCGATCGGAAATTTTCCGCTGATTATGAATAACACCGAGTTTTAGTCGAAATCTCAAAAAATCAATGTGAAAAACGCGATAATCGAAAAAAATCACTTTTTGGAGCTCCGCTCTGTGCAAGAAGTTGCAAGAAGTAGATGTTCAAGGGTCTTTCTACCTCTTAAAATAAAGAAAGACGGTGAATCATTAATTTCAGCTTAATGAGAAGAGTGCGTATCGGCAAACACATTTGGAATGATAAGGAGACAACTGGAATGTAAAAACTCAAATAGGGGTAGCTTGCTCCCGTAAAACTGTTTTCTTGTAGAAATATAAAAATGCGCGAACTTTAATTTTGTTTTCGCTATAAAACAGCATAATTTTCATTCCGATCGATTCGTAAGTTTTTAATGTAGGGTGAAAGAAGTAGATGTTCAAGGGTGTTTCGACCCCTTAAAATATTTTTTTTTTCATTATTTGGTGGGTTCTCCATTCTTTCGCATAAGAAACATTTTAATGTTTGTTTCATCAAAATCGATGCACTGCTTGTATGTGAAACTGCAAAATCGCCCCTTGACCTGTGCAACTTTAGGGAGTGGTTTCACCCCTTGATACCGTTTTTCCGCCGATAAAAAAAAATACGTGTCGCTTAGTTTTTAATACTCCATAACATACATGAGTTTCAACAAAATCGAAGGGGGATACCTCGGGTACTTTCCTCGTCAGCCATACTCGTGGTCTATCTTTCCTAGTTTTTTTTGTTTCTTGCTTCATCGATGAGTTGTGTTCAAGAACATGAATTATTATTGTTTTAGCCGGTGGAAGAGCTTCCACAAGTACATGACAGAAAATCTGCTCGATCGTCGCTTTTGCATTCGCGTTGGAGCTGTGCGCTCTGAATATGGTTGCATTTATACACGGGCGCACACGACACACACACGCATATATACGGGATATTCCAAGTTAGGTGGAACGATTTTTGATTGATGGTATTTTTGGCAGCCATTTAATTCGCGGAGGTTGTCGGAAAAAGTACCGAAATTAATACAAAAACCATTGCTTATCGTTGAAATTTCTTTTT
This sequence comes from Oxytorus armatus, assembly GCA_958009045.1. NCBI lineage: Eukaryota > Metazoa > Arthropoda > Insecta > Hymenoptera > Ichneumonidae > Oxytorus > Oxytorus armatus. The sequence goes on along the minus strand of OY253751.1, from coordinate 9,783,845 downwards.
TGAATCCACCGTTCGGAAATTTAACGAGGTGCATCGACGAAAAATCGTCCCACATGAAAATACCTCGTGTATGTAGCCTGATGCTAACGAACAAAATGGCTTAACCAGGCTCGCTTTACGTGTTAAACCGTTTGTGTTAAGCCCTTTTGTGTTCAGTCAATATAAGTATGCATGTATCACGCGTGTATACGCCAGGGCAGTTAGCTCGCTGTTTTTTCGTTCTGCCAACGCAGACATTGAAAGCCCGCAGCTCGTTGAGCTCTCGTGTTACACGTACACGTGTATTTTAGGTAGACGAAGGTATACGACTCTTTTGTGTCGGATGAGGTTTATTGGTATTGGTTAGTGCCCCGTTTCATCCGCGCTCCCGCTAGTCCAACCCTATACCCCGCGAGGGTGTAATATTTTTTTTTTACGTTTATTTTTCTCCGCTCATTCTCTCTCTCTTTCCCTCTTTCTCTGTCACACTTCTCGCTATGGCATCTCTATTCTCGTTCTCCTGGACGACCGCGCTGGACCAGAGAGAAAGCTCTGTCTCTTTCTGTCTCTGGCTGTGCTCAGTGCACAACATCGCGCGCACTAGCGCCGATGTATAGTACATGTCGCGAGCCGAGTATACTGCACCGAGAGTCCCAACCCCCTTTCCCTTCGTTGGAAAAAAAACCCTTACCAGATCTCCCCTCCGCCCCTCGCTGAGTGTACAACAGAGAGAAAGAGAACAGACCACCCTCCACACACTCTCAATCTCTCCTCTTCGTTTGCAAACCTATCCCCTGCCATCCCTTTCCACCCCCACACCGGCCAAAGCTCGAAACGTTCTCGCATTCGTATGCGTGGCTTCGATGGGTATTGATATATTATTCCCAATAGTTCGTGTGTTATTTTTTTCTCCATTTTTTTTATCTCTTTCTCTCTCTCTCTCTCTCTCTCTCTCTCTCCCTCTCTCGCTCTCACCCTCGGCACTACCCGGGTTTTTTTCAATTATAATTCTTTTTCGTATCCAATCAATCATTAGTATTTCCATTGTCCTTCGGTATTTTCATTTGGCGTCACGTTCCGAGCACCGAACGATGCCGACCAACTGTATAGCAGTATACCACGTACGTATACGAATGTATGCATTTGTATATAGTATATTTATAGTGCTGAATGCTATATATATATGTAATGTATTTCGTACGAGAGAAAACGCGAGAATACGTGGATATCCAGTCGTGCCGAATCGTAGGGGATATATATGTGTATAGATATATATATATTGCATTACTCATCTACGTTCCTGTTACTGATGGCGTCGCCACCGATTCGTTAATGCGATTGAATATTAATTTTCACTTTGTTTCCCCAAAGCCGAGCGTGAGTTCTCCAACCATCCTACCCTCAACCCCGCCTGTTAGTCGAAACTCGCCGAGTCTCCGGACACCCTCTGCCTTTCTGCGCTTTTTCGAACAATTTTTTTTTTTTTTTGCAATTCCGAGTCGTCCTCAACTGCCTCTCCTATATTCCCCCTTGCCGCCCTCCACGCCATTCCCGCGGTATTCTCTCTATCGGCGCATATCCGAGATCGTATCCCACTGCAGCACCTCGGGGCGCGATATCGATGACGAAGGAATATAGAAGGGGATATGGTGCCTGAATACACCGAGAATGCGCCGCAATCCACAGGCTATGCGTGTGCGTTGCTTTCTCCGCGTTACGATTTATCGACCACACACACACTTAAGGGGGGAAATAGGGTTAGACGGTTCAAAAAATCGATTTTTTTTAAATTTCATAAATTGTTAGTAAAACAATTGAAAAATATGTTTCCAAAAGTTTTAAATGACAGTTCCGACTCGTTCTATTGTTATAAGCCATTAAAGGGGGAAATAGGGTTAGGACAGTGTTTCCTCAATGATTTTCATGAATTTTTTTATAGTATAAAAAATGAATATAACTTAATGAAACTTTGAGAATATTTTATACACATATTTAAGTATATACTATAAAATTTTAATACATATATTTAAGTTTATACTATAAAATATTAGCGACCCCATATTGCTTGTTTTTCTTGGTACTATTTTTTCAAACGCGTTTTTCTGAAAACGACTTTTTTTGAACTCGCGTACACGCTAGTTTGAAAAGTTTTCAACCAATCGTTTTGAAAATTGGCAGTTACTTTCTTCATAGTATTGCACTCTATATGGACCTAAAATCGGAATATTATCATTATTTAAAATAATTTTTTTTTCAAATAAAGTTGTAAAAAGTGGCAAAAAATCATGCTTTTTTGTTTTGACCCCTGTGAAAAATTCAATTTTCTATTTTTTTGATAGCATTTAGGTTCATATAGAAGAGAGACATATAATAAAAGTAAATTCCAACCTCGTTTGATTTCAGATGAAAATTGCGGCTTCCAGAATGTACGCAAAATGCTGAGTCTGATTGTGACCTGCAATATGGGGTCGCTAATATTTTATAGTATATACTTAAATATATGTATACAAATTTTATAGCATATACTTAAATATATGTATAAAATATTCTCAAGGTTTCAATAAATCATATTCATTTTTTATACTATAAAAAAATTCATGAAAATCATTGAGAAATCGCTGTCCTAACCCTAATTCACCCCCTTAAATGATATTTTTTTATTTCAACCTTTTTGCGCCGTATTGAAGCTCAAAGAAGATCAACACTCGTCTATACTTTGATGAAGATCTATTAACTGAAGTTTTTGTTCGGACACAATTATCGTCCAACGTGAATGTGAAAATTGTTTGTTTTTAGAATTTTTCTACCGCTTGGGATCTGTGAATTATTTTGCGTGAAGCGGATTCTTGAACGAGAGGATTTTTTAAGCTTTTTCAATAGCGTTTTTCAGGGCTTCTTTCAGCGCTACTGGTGCGTCTAAAAACTCTTCCATCAAAAATTGTTTCACTGCTTGTAAAATGATTTTTTATAGCTGGCAATGTTTGTACATCCTGTATCTAATGTTGCTTGAATATTTCTTCAAATTTCTCATTGTCCCTTATGGCTGTCAATTTGTAGGAGATTTTACTAGAATTTCCTTTGCGTGCTCGTATTTAACGTCATCGAAAGCCAAAGTACAAAATAAATTTGATATCATGTATCGTGTACTCTGAAATATTCCTGATGGCTAATAATTTTCCACAAAGTATATTTCTCCCGAATTAACTCCACCGAAATATAAAAATCCCTGGGAATATACGGATGACGTTGTAATATATGCGAGCATTATAAATATGAAAGAATCATAAAAATAAAGGAAGTTGTTATACCTCGTGGGGCCTCTCGCGCTCATCCGCGCTTTATCTGCAGTCGCTTTAGCACCTGCAAATTGCCTCGTGCTTTTTCGGCACGGGGGTGCGCGCGAGACGTACTTAATAAAACATGCTCTCGCTCTTCTGCCCACCGCGCGACCCACCCGACCCTTCTTGCCAACTCGACGGCTCGTTCTTTTTCTCTTTCACTCTCTCTCATTCTCTGGGGTTCATGGTCCGTTCATTCTCGTTCCCATCTCTCTCTCTCTCTCGCTCTTACTTTTACCTCGACACGGTCGCACTTCACCGCCTCTCTTCGACTGTCCTCGTTATGTACTCTCTCCCTCTTTCTCTCTCTCTCTCTAAATTCGCTCAACGCCATCCATCGCCCCGACTTTCTCTCTTTCACCTTCGTCTCACTTTCACCTCCATCTTTATCTCTCTCCAACTCCTGCCCCTTTCTCGCTGATGTAGCGGCAGGAGGCGCCACAGGAAGCGAAAGCAGCTAAACCAGGAATCTCGGAACTTGCTCGTGCGGCGCCACCCTAGTCTTTTTTTTTCAGCTCGATCTCTCGCCCGTTCATCTCACCGCTTTACACGGGGATTCCCCTCCGTCAGTTCATCCTTTCCCGCACCATTCCCCCGACGGCACGTTGCTCGATTCAACAACAACCCCCGTCACCGCCACCGTCAACACTCCTAAAGTTTCAAACTACACTTCTCGCTGTACGGGAATATAAATGTCCGGCGTGTTCGGCACAGACTTTGTCCCTTGAAACCAACGGTCGTATTGAGATGTCAGATTTGTTAATTCGACGCTGAAGAGGTGTTAGTAAATTTGATATTGTGCGATCAAGTACAATCAAATTGTACAATACCAAACATCCTTCTCCCATGTAAAAACAATCGAAATTATGTAGAAAGTTTTGAATCGATAGGGAAAAATTTACGAAAGTGAAAGCGATCACAGATATTTTTAGAAAAATAAAAAATCCCGTGAAATCTGAAACGTTCAAGTAATTCGAACGAAAATTGCAGCAAACAAAGGAGGTTCGATGCCCGAAATCTGTACGATGTTTGCACGAAAACGGTCAAGTCATTTCCGAGATATAGCAATTTGAATTTTGGAATCCTGTCGCATACATACGGACATTTGTTCTAAATGAGAATTTCCGGCGTTTTGGTACAATCCAAAAATATTGTCATTAAAAAATCGTAACGAAAAATGTTCACCAACTTATCCACTTCAACAATACAATTTTCGCGAATTAAATATTCCAACCAACAAAACCCGTTGAAATCATGTTATATTCCATTAAAAAAAATGATAATCACGGATCTTCCATTGAATTGTACGTTTGAAAAATCTATTGTGCACGCGTGAGTGAGAGGGTAACGGGTATACAAACCCCTTAGGATGAACTGAACTTGGCGCGAATGCTGTACAAGCACGTTCGTCTGAAGAAATTCCATTGCTCCGGTAGAGGCATAGACCGTGTGTATAACCGGGGTGGCGCCAATTTTTTATTTTTTTCCCCAATCGAACAATAGAGTGGGAAAGTGGAAGTCGATCGGGCAGGGGGAGGTAGTTTGCTGTGGCGCTATTTTTTCGCGCTAAACAATGCGACTTTTTTTCCACTGTCCGGAGAGGTGGTACAGAGGGAAACGGCGAGCTGGCGAGCTGTTCTCAGTGTTGGAGGAATCACCGAGAGAGAAAGCGGTACTGAAATGACGTACGACAGGTAAATACGCGACGAAAATGGTACAAATAAACGAGAAAAGAGGGCGGTAGGTGCAGAGTGTACGGGTGGAGAGAAATTCCATATCCGTACATAGTAGAAAAGAGAGAACGTCACAGAGAGCATGAGGTAACGCGCGGACAGAATTTGTTCGCTTTTCGTGTATATAGTTGATATGGTATAACCGATGGACGTGGACAAACGAGAGAAAGAGAGAGAAGAGGGAAAAAATGGCCGAATTGGGTTGGGAGGAGGGTTTGGAAATGAGATTTGCTGGTAAACCGACAATTTATCGCGGGTATTCCACCGAACGCAACTCTTGACGTTTCCTCTGACCAGAGTTATAATTAATACGCTCTCGTCACAGAGCGTCCGGCCAATATCGCTGAAGCTCGTCATATGTACGTTCTATTTACATGTATGTACAACGTCATATATTCATATGCCACTCGTTCGGAATGCATTTTGGTAGCTTCTCTTTGTAGCTCTCTCTCTCTCTCTTTCTTTCTCTCTCTCTCTCTCTGTATACCACAATCTAAATATGAGAAATACAAAGAGAGCATGCATATATCAACAAAAACGTAATCACAGATTCACATATGTCCACGGAACGGGCCTTTAAACTATCGCTGATTAACTCCGAATGACTAACGCCGCAAAAACATATTAAAACTTGAATGCCTATGGAGGACGCGAAATTTCGGTTGTTCCAGAGATTCAAAAGACCGCAGAGAGTCAAATGGTGTGTGGTGCGGTCAGCGAGAGTCCAGCTTTTCGTTCTCCGGGCCGGTATTACTCTCTTACAATCGGAAGCCCATCAAAATAACGCGACACGCGAAAAACATCCGGGCATAGTGAAATACGCCAACACACGGATATGCAGAGTATATGGTTGTATGTGTGTGTGCGCGTGTGTGCATATGTATATTTGAAAGCGCCGAGTTCATATTGTCGATGAGTGCATGTATTTTCTCCGTGCGGTCCATCGGTCGTTCATACTCGACCGCAGAGATCCGGAAGATCGAAGCGGTTCGATTTTTCCAATCGATTCTTATACAAGTTTGTTGCCGGCGAAACAAGAACGATCAATCGGTAAAATCGGCTACTCTCTCTCTCTGATGCTCTAGATATAGTTCGAAAATCCATATGACCATTGCTCCTCTACAAGCTCGGAAAACCGTCTGGACCACAACATTTCATCACATGCACACACACACACGCGTGCAGATACCGCGAATAAATCTAACGTCGTTTGATCTCCATTCTACGATAATTGGTTCAGCTCGGATGGAAGGTACAACGCCATACAGTATCGAAGCCATCACAGCTAAATCGCTCTGAATTGAACACCATATTTAGAGGACAATTCCAGAGGAGATGGGATAGTACATTTTTTTCTTTTAACGTATCGATTATTAGGAAAGATCCTTTTAGCGTCATTCCTTGTTTCAATACCAAATCATTGAAAGTAATTAATTGATCATGCCCATTGATCCGATAGGTGAAATAAAATCTTGTAGTTGTCCTAAATTGCAGAACACAATGAACTCATCCGAAAAAATACTCAACAAGAACAAGTTAAAATGGACGATATTACTTAATATTTTTGACCAATTTGGCTCATCAGGCTTATCTGAAGAAACACGGTAATTTCCGCAAACTATGCCAAACTATGTAATTACAGTGACTGTAAAACGACACAGTAGAACTTGGCAAATTGTAGTAGGCGAAGTTATTATCCTTTAGATGGTAATTCACTCATAGACCATCCTCCATCTTTCTTTTCACTGCACGATCTCTCATTCAATGCTGTAATTCATACATTCAGCTGGTCATCATCGTTTTATGCCTGCATGAAGAGATGAACCTCTTTGATGCATTGGAATACGACGACAAAAGAACTTCTGTGCTTCAACGAAACTTTATTCTCAAAAAATTTGTCTTGTATCAAATAGAATGCATTTCATTAAAAAAGAATGTCTCCTCTCGGTTTAAAAATTCACAGACCGCGGTTCTACAGATTCCAACTGTACACCTACCCAACTGTCACGGGCAAACTGACACGAGTATACGAATATTTCGCAATAGTGTCACGACAAAACTGTTCCCGAACAAAACTCTCACCATTAAAACTGTCACCCTACAAACTGTCACCACTCAACTCTCCTGAATCTCTATTCGACAAGTGCAGAAATCTTCACGAACAAACTATCATCGTCTAAACTGTCACGGTCTCAACTGTATTCTGCGCAACTGTAACGCAGCAGAATAGTCCCCGTCTACACTGTCAGGGCGTCTACTGTATTCTGCACCAACCGTCACCATCCGAACCGTCACCGTTCCAACCGTCACCGCACAAAACTGTGACCGGCAAAACTGTCACCGCGCCAAGGCGCGGTAACTAAGTCACACGGAACTTGTAGATAAGAGCGCTCGGGCTGCTTCACCAAACGCGACGGAATAGCGCGCGATATTTCGTGCGTGTCCGCTATTACCGATCGCTGAGCACAAGTAAGTTCGCGCAGTGCGAAGGCTGTGGTTGAGATGACAGCGGTAAATGACGCAAGTATTAGCGGACACGCACGAAATATCGCGCGCTATTGCGCCGCGTTTGGTGAAGTAGCCCGAGCGCTCTTACCTACGGGTACAACGTCTACGAGTGCGAGTTGGGTAAATCTCGCGTTAAGCGTTGACGGTTGGTGCTGTGTACAGTTTTGCCCGTGACAGTTTTGCCGGTGACAATTGCCGTGGTTACAGTTGCTGCGGTGACAACTTAAGCGGTGACAGTTTGAACGGTGACAGATTAAACGGTGATTGTTTAGACGATGACAATTCAGACGGTGACAGTTTAAATGGTGAAGGTTTAGATCGTGACAGTTAAGACGGTGATAATTTTGTTCGTGAAGATTCTGCACGTGTCCAATAGAGATCGGGGAGAGTTGAGTGGTGACAGTTTGTGCGGTGACAGTTTGAATGGTGAGAGTTTTGTTCGGGAACAGTTTTGTCGTGACAATATTGTGAAATATTCGTATGCTCGTGTCAGTTTGGTCGTGACAGTTGGGTAGGGGTACAGTTGGAATCTGTAGAACCGCGGTCCTGCCATTATTCTGTATGCACGCTGATCATCCTCTTACCAAAAAGGGAAAATGCTATTTCATTCATTTTTATTAATCCGGTAGACTTGTAATTCGTCAACGACGTTTGCAACAGAAGGACAGATTTTTTGTTTACAAAATTATCCATCTCGGATGTGTCACTTATGGTATTCATACAGCAGGAGCACGACTACATTATAAAAGCAACAAGCTACCAATAGAGCCACTGTAGAAACAACAAAGCGTGAGTTATGAGATATATTAAAGTAGGAAAACAACGATACTCTCACTCTAAGAGGAATCATCATTTCTCGATGGTTTTGATGAGTTAATATGCACTTTTTCAAATGCAAACAGAAATTGTTACGGATGTAGCCGATTTTCTACCGTCCATAACGGATTATTTCGTGTCGCGCAAACTCGATTGATTGCACAGAAATAAACTGTACATGCTTCCGGAAAAATTAGTCAATTAGCAACAAAAAAACAACTCCATTTTTGTCAATTTTAATTTGTTTAAAGACAGTTTTTTCACTGTTTTAGGGGGAATGTTGCACCATCTCTGCTGGACTTATCCGCACAGACAGGAAAAACGGACGATAATACTGGAATATGCATACAATGAGTTGAAAACGTATCGTATATACAATACATATATAGTCTTATATAAGGTAATATAACGCACGTTACAAAAGAAAGGGAGATCGCCGTGAAAAAAAAGGCGTCCCTTAAATGTCACGAGAGCGGTGAATCCTTAATTGGACGGATAAACTCGGGCGAGAGATTCACGAGACGTTTTTTGTTTTCTTGCTAAGAAAAGGGATTCTCGATTGCGCGTAATAAATACGTCACCGAAGCGCGGTTGGAGAGGAAGATAAGGAGAAGAGGAAGAGCAGAGAGAGAGAGAGAAAATAAGACGACGAGCAAAAGTGAGAGGAAGCTGGTGTGTGTTGTGTGCGGCAAGCGGGAGATCCGCTTGTTCGATGAACATCCGCACGGACCAACGATGGGCGCAGCGTTCCAGTATACCCAGCGGAACTCTTCTCTTACTCTCGTTCCGTATAGGGTGAGCAACTGGAGGGGAGATTTGAGTACTTCCACGACCGCGGAACGATTGCTCCAAATTGAGCGAGAAAAATATATAAAATAGCGTGATTCTACCATGAAATCATCATCGTAAACAATCAAGTCTTTCTCTCTCTCTCTCTCTCTCTCTCTCTTACTCTCGCGCGTCTGTCTCGTTCCCGTGGATTCATCGAGAACTCCTGTCATAAAACTATCGTTCTTGCGATTCTCCGGAGGCTCTTTCCCGTTCCGTTTCTCTTTTACCTACATTCATGTATCTATATATGTGTTGGTTATTTCTCCGATTGAGGATTATCGGTATATAGTCACTCTGTCAATCCCAAGATCGTAAAGACTTCAGGGAACGATGGGAAATTGCGATTGCGTTTTAGCCGCGAACGACAATCTCCTTGCGCGCTGGCTCATCACCGTTTTAAAACCAATATGGCGACTGATGGTGTGGCAGCACGGTTTAAAACTTTACATTTGAAACATTGCCTCAAGCGAGCATCAGGTATCCATCAGGGGGTAGGCGAACGTTGCGCGAAACCCAAGACGATCGTTTCCGCAATAAAAATCGTCAACCAGATCGTACCTCACTCGTACGTACGCGGGATACGGGTCTTATGTTCGTATATATATTTGTAGCACATACATACGATCTTTTACAGGGCGGCCAATCAGGGTATATAGATCCCAACGAACACCTTAATGTATTCAAATGTAAGCGGTAGCAGTGTTTATGTCTTGACATTGCAAATTGTAGCGGCTACACTATAACTTATAGTAATTGCTCCGGAGCTCGAGTAATTATTTATACTCCTGATATAGCGAGAGAAGGGCTCTTGAGCCGCTTCAAGTCTCTTCCGACCAAGATCTCTCTACACGCTGATTCTCTCTCTCTCTTTGTCTCTCTTTCTCTCTTGTTATATACCTTTCATATGGAGATCGATAGATATAATACTATAGGCGTCCGAGTGAGGGAACACACTTTTGTATCATGAAAATGAGACTCGTCGAACCGCGACATACCTATATTTTACGCCCATTGCCCTGTTACAACCTCGGTGTATATATCCACTTTTGCAAACCAAAGAACTCAAGCTCGTCGGTGGTAAATCTTGTTGGGACTTCTGTCGAAGTTGAAACTTTTCGAATTGCTTCAAGTCATCGTGTTTGTGCCGTGAACGAATGAACGAGACGATCGCTCCCCGTTTCTTCGTGTAACTGATATCATTTTGTTGCTTATATCCGCGTCCCGCAATGGTCTCTATAAAATGCATATTATGGGACCCCTCGGGGGAACGGTATATACAAAAAAATTGTATATGGCAAGTACCGAGAAACGGACGGTTGTTTTGTTCAAAGTTAGTTATGATTTTTTTTTTAATTCATAAGACTGTAGGACAGAGACGCCATAATTGAACTTATTTGAGGAAAAATTATGGACACGCTCAGAAATTTTCCGACACATATGGATCGAGGTCAATTCATAATACCAATTTATGTTGCCAATGGTTCTCGTCAAACGATGGAGACCGTATCCAAGTGTCGTGAATGAATTATCTAATTCTCTGTGTCATCAATAAGTCTGAATTATTTGAACCACTTACTGCTGTATCAGCTTATCATATTTATATGAATATGAATAGTCGAACGTTCATAGAGCTAGGAAACACATCCATTACATTTATGACCGTTTATGTCCATTCATGACAGTATCAGTGGACCATTCACGAAATAGTCATGACTCTTGGGAGAAGAAGAAGGCTAACGGTAATGAGCCGCCGCTAATTTTGAAGGGAATCCATTTTTAACGCGCAAAAGCGATAACCAATGGTAATGACCCATAGGTTACTCATTATGATATTAAGGGGATCGAGTTACCAAAATATGTAAAAAATTACGCCACTTTCAAAATACATTTAATACATCCCTGGCGTGTCCTCTGCCATCTGTTGAGCAAGTTCCACAACTTCTACGAATTATGGATGACGTAAAGTCGATGCAGTTTAACGGAAATAAGTCAATAGCTCGTGAAAACAAGCGACACTGCAAGAAAGGATTGAGAAAAGAAAAAAAGATCCACGAAGATCTTGAGGAGAATTAAAATGTCCATTTCGTCAGGCGTTGATAATTAATCAAGATGGTTTTAGCTCTTTGGAGATATACACTCGTATGATAAGCCACCGATATACCGAGACAGCATTGGCGCGATCGAAAAATCACTTATTCGATAAACGCCGTTGGACACATCCCCTTCGTAACAATATTTCATGTTACGACGACCAAGTTCACGGGCTTAGTCGATAAATCAGCCGTTGCGCTTAGTCGTAGAATGTGCGGCTTGGTCGGAGGGTAGTTTTACCCCGCGTAACAGGTGGTTGAAATTCTTGTTCTCTTTACCGGTTCCTTTTTTATCCCCTTCTTTTACTTTTTCTCCGGAGCTCCGTTTTTTTTTCTATTTATTTTTTATTCCTTTATCGGAGAAAAGAAAAAGAGCACTCTCCGACTGGTGAAGTCGGGCGGGCCGCGGGGTGGTCGCGCTTAACGCCTCTTGAAAGGCCAAAGCGCGCGCAATCCTCCTCCTCCTCCTCACCCTCGTCGAGGTATACGATGGGGGTTTTTCAACGCCGCAAAACCGCTTAACGCTTTACCGGACTAGATACACAAAGGCGTGTTATATCTTATTTTCCGGAATCCCGAGTATCCCGATCACCGTGATTCACGGAATAAAACGACATGCTCACCCATCATTTATCAAGAGTTTTGCTCTCCTCCGGTTAACATTCAATTTTTCTTTTTCGTTTTATTGAAAAAGTAGTTTATTTTCTAATGACGTTACATCAATTATCACAAACTCATAATACTCATATATTGGCTACGAAGAAAACATCATTCTCACGAAGAATAAAAACCTCCTATTGAGACAAAAAAATTCTAGACAGATACAATGCTCGTTTTCCTTACGGATATTCTATGTTTAATTACGGGAAAAAAAAACATTTATTTACAAAGATATATTTACAGGTCTCGCGTGTTCTTAATTAATTTCTTTTTATTTACTTTTATTTATTTCATTTATTTAAAGCTTAGGTTTAGTCTTTTTAACTTTGGAAGGATGTAGCTTGCGAGAAATACACGTTTGTTAAACTTCAATGTACTAATTTTGTTGTTGTCGTTGTATGTTGAAGCAACACGTATACTTCTCGGCATTATCGTGCTAACGATATAAATGTTTATGGCCCAATTCAACCTAGTCACTCGAAAGATTCTTCTCGAGAGACAGGTGCGATAGGAAAACTTCTTTTTTTTTTCAATAAATTTTTTCGCCTATACTTTCGGCTATTATTAGCCCGGCATTTGAGCTGTTGCGTCATCAACTCGTTTTTAAACTAGTAATAAATACAGAAGAAAAAATCTCACTGATTCTTCATCAGTCAACTGTACCGCAACAATTGTGGACGTGTCCTTTCAACTAATTTTCAGCAAGTGTCGTTCACGAGTGAAAATAAAACACACGTAATAAATCGTAGTAACTCAACCATCGAAGGAATAATAATAGAAAAGAATAAAAATGAAAATTTATGTCTAACGTCTGCCAAACAAACAAAATTAACATACAATTCAAAATGAAATATCGAAAAAATTCGCTTTTTCTCTCTAATCAATATGGTTCAATGAGAATATTCACGACATTTTAAACAAAAGTTAAATTCCAATATTTTCCTCTCATCGCATTAATCGCTCCAATCACCATGGTCTCCACATGTCACCGTTCGCCTGTGAGGTTCCAGCATCGGCAGCGGAGAATTGTACCGAATCGCAATTTGAATTTCTGGGTAACGCTGAATTACCGGAAAGATCCTCCACCGAGGACGAATGATCGTCGCGTCTTCTCGTGGAATTGCCATTTGTCGTGCTCAACGACAACGTAGAACTGGATGCCTCGTTGTAACGCGGTCGCTTGTCGGAAATCGTTAAAAGTCCATCGGAATTATGACGTTTGAGACTCTCACGTTTCATTGGTGTTCGATTATAAGTCTTATCGGTGATAACCGACAATGGTTGTCGAAGATTTGTCAAAGACGTAGGAACAACATTTGTCATAGTTGGCTGTTCGTTGTCCTGACACGATGTGTCTTTCGTCGTGGGAACGGATAATCCTACGTCATGATGTACCTTACGTTCGACAAAAGTACTCGTGGGTGATGTTTTTCTGTCGCTCGACGAGCTGATCTGAGGTTTTTGTGTTTCCGGCGACGACGATGAGAAACTCTTGTTCGAAGCCGATGGACTCTGTTCGGGAATTTTAAAACGATGCTGCGACTGATTGCCCGGTGATTGTGATTGCGGATAGGCTTCCGAATGATGACTCTCCTCGCCGAAGCTCGATGTTGAGGTAGACGGACTCAGCAGAGGACTGTGAGATCTGTTGACAGCGGTAAATGCCGAGGTGGAACCATTTCTCGTCGAGGCCTCGGGAGCCGGTGGAAAGAACGGAAAATTTGCTGATATTCCGGCTGATTGTGGCACTAAAAGGGCCAATTCACCGGTTGGCAATCTACTTGGTATAAGCTGTACACCGCTTGGTATATGAATTCTCGTTGTACTGCCGTTGTTGTTCTCGTCACCGCTCTGAAAGTCATTCTGAAAGCCAACCTTCACCTCCGGATACAAACGTTCCGGCATGTAAGGCACATAGTGACTGTAAAACGGCGCCATTTGTTGAAGATTCGTCACGCAACTGTTTAGATGCGATACCAAACGTTGTTTCACCGCTGGTTCAACGTTCTCCAGATGAGCGACGTAGCGTGACACTTCGCCGGCACATTCGGAAAAACCGGAACGAAACTTCGTCAGTACAGCCGGATCAGTCGCTACCGCCGTGCCCAATTGCTGACGTTGAACGGTCTGCAAGTGTTTAACCGTCATTTCCAGGATATCTGCTTTTTCGAGCTTGGAATGTCGCGACGGCTGTAACATAAAGAAAATTTTCCATGGTCAGATCGTTATTTATCGATGATCAACTATTTCTTCGTTATCGACCTAACATAATTTACCAACTGCCGGTTATGTCGGTCTCTCGCGATACAATTCGACGGTCGGCAAGATTACCATTGTGGGTAAGTGGAAATTAACTTCTGTCGGTATTGTCATCGTATCTCGAGAGACTCAATGTATCGACAGCGTACTTTCGATATTTACTACTTTTGTGCCTTTACCCCGTTACTCGTGATTACTGCTTTTCCCACAACGATTGTCATTGAACAAGGCCAATATCGACCATTGGGAGGTTGGGACGTTACGGATATATATGCAAATTCCTTTTATCCTTTGTGAGCCTCGATCGAAGAAAGCGAGAATTCACGTTACGTCAGGAGTATAATCCTATTGAAAAGTGAGCAACAGGTAGGGGGTGTGTATCCCTGAACCGAGCTCCAATGAATGGGAAATCTTCATCGTGGGAACCCCGTTAAAACGTGTGTGCGTTCTTTTTAATTTTTTTTTCTTTCTAGAGCACTCTTGTACGGTATTTCAGAAATTCGACCGAGAAAAACTCCTTTTTCCCGGACCCCAAATCGGGGTTATTCTTTAAAAATCTCGAACGCCCAGCCCTTTGGCCACCAATAACTGAATGGTGATTCGGCAGTCTCGAAAGTTTCCATTGTCCGACATTGTGGATATTTCTAGGATCGCGAGCGATCTATATCCCGGGTCTGGACAGCTTAGCATTCGTAAAGTACTAGATATATATATATATATATATATATATATATATATATATATATATATATATTTATATTTTTTTATAGTCAGTTCTTTTCGTATCTCTCTCTCTCTCTCTTTTGCTTTGGTGCTCGACCACGTACACAATAGGCGTGGGAGTCGACGATCGTCTCGGTTACACACGCAGAGCCCACACGATAAAGAGTTACTCTCCGCGTGCTGATGCTCTGTGGGAATTCCGCCTCATTCATAATGACGTATCTCCCCCGCTCACTCTCTTGCTCGCTCTCTAACCACGAAGAGACGTGCATACATTTCGCACGACTCTCGAGACGGAGAACTACTTTAGGACATTTTCTCAGGGGCCGCCCATCTCATTATGTACACCATACGGAGCGGTCTTTACTTATTTTATTGCCATATATATTCTTTCGGTCACGTTTCTGACCAGCAGAGCGTTTATGTCCCTTTAAACGAGAAACAAAATTAGTGGGTGCAATGAACTCTCTTAACTCGCTATCTTTTTCTTTCTCTCTCTCTTATATCACGATCTTTCGTTGCAATTACGTTTAGATCGAGAAAATGTATCCCCTCCCCCCTTCTGGCTATAACATCGTGTAAGAGAGATGTTGCCAATTTGATTGGCTCTATTCTTCTGTACAAGTGGGTCAATCAAATTTTCTCTAATTGTTTAATCGAGATACAGAGGATTTATATAAAAATTGATTTCAAGTTAACGTTGGACCACCAAAAAATTACGTGATTACCAACCTGATAAACCTAATTGAATGTTAAAGATATTGTCTTATTTAAATCTATTTGGACAACATAGAAATTCCGGTATTCACTTGACGGATAAATTTTGTATTAAATACACTTTTCGTTCAAATCAACGGAATTTATTGTACTCGAATAAAACTTCTCGCCAAAAAAATCCTAATTTTTCGATTTAAACTCGTTGATTTCGTGAGTGACGTGGGAAGATTCTACGTGTGATCGATAATCCCCCGAGATTCTCGTAACCAATGGAAAATCGATATAATACTAAGCGCGGTGAACTCGACACCCTGGCGAAAAGATCATAAGACCCCCGTGCGGCACCTGCAGCGACTACACACTGGGCAAGAGGGAAGAGGGGTGGGGAGCAAAAAGAATGGAGGGAAAAAAAATAAAGCGGAGCCTCGCTTTTGCCGATGATCGAGAAGACGAGAGCAGAAGCAAAATGCTTCACGGGATTCTCAAAGATGATACGGTCAACAAAAGGAGGCTGTAACTCGAGATGGGGTGTTTTTTTTTTTTTTTATAATTACTCCGCGGAGGTTCCCACGAACGCGGGGGGCGTTACGCGAGGACCAACGGAGGATGAGTGTGCGCGCGCGGAGAAGGACGAGAACGGACAGACGGACGGGCGGACACACTGGGAGCAGAGAGCAGGTAGCGGAAGTCATCGGGACGGGGAGAGAAGAAGCGATGAGAAGACAAGACAGGAGAATGAAGGGAATAGACAGGGATGATGAGAGAGAGAAAGAGAGACAGAGTTAAGAAGAGACGCGGAAAGAGACACCATCTTGCTCGGTTATAGTCGCTTGAAAAATCACTCTCGCTGGATAGAGTTACGTACCGATACCGGATCTTCTCGCTCCGATCATTCACCAATGTGATCGACAATGATTGGCTCGGGAAGGAACGCAAATATTACGAAAGACTTATTCACCAAAAATTCCCTACCAATAACAAAACCCACAATTCTTTAGAAACTTTGCTTAATCATTGTTTTGCGATCATGAAAAAAAAGGACAACAGTCATCTTCTTCTTCGATGATGACTCTATGAGATTGTGGAAAATTCTGCCAACTCTCTAACTCGCTCGGATTTCGGCGCTAGTGGAATAAAAATTCTTGCGATACAGTGGAGATAAACGGTTTTGGATTTTCGTTTATCCGAGAATTGACAGAAGTGCTTGAAATATTACGATTTTTTTTTCCATTTTTATTCAGTCATTATTGTTTGTACTCCAAGAAACATTGGAATTGGTTCATCGAACGTTTTACTGTGATACATCAACGAACACAATAGTTCAACAAGAAAGTGAAAATTAAATGAAAATGAAAAATTTGAGCTTAATTTCCCTCTAATTTTTTGGTTTTATTTTGCAAATACATTGTAACGACAATTTCCATGAAAAAAAAATAAAAACCAAATCCAATTCACGGCAATTCAGTCTGTACTCAAGTGGGATAACGCACGCCTTTCAATTCAACTCGTCCCACGCTCTCTCGCGCGTCGAATGGCAACAAAAAATATATATATAAATCACTCCGTACACCCTTCTCTGTTAGTAACAGTTACGCGAGAATCAGATTTTTTTGTTGTTCAGTCCATAAAGTATTTTGGGTGTACATCGAGAGGGCAAGATTGAAATTTGAATTGGATGAGAAATCCAAGAGGCAATGTACCGAGAGAAAAAGACAGAGAGAGAGAATAGTATCGAGCAATTAATCTGGCTCCACTTGAAAATTTTTTTTTTTTTTTTTCATCGAGCCCTTTTTTCCAACCGGTCGAGTATATATACAGTGCCCATTGTACGAGGCTTTGACACGGTAGCGCGCGGACTCTCTCGAATGCCGCGAGCCAGCAGACTGGGGAATGAGAGAGTGGACGAGACCGAAAGGGTTCCCACGGCGTGTGGCATCTAAAATACTAAAACAAAACGAGATCCCTCTCGCTCCTCGCCACCCTCCCACGCCGCGCTCGTTCTATTCTTTCTATGTGCGCTTCGTACGGGGACCACGAGAAATATGTACGAATGCCATCGGTCTCAAAAACAGAACGGAAGACCTCCCTCCCCCCTGCCAAAACCCCCTTCCATCCCTTAACTCATAGGTTAAGGGATGGAAGGGGATAACTGCAAACCTGATCAAACATTTGCTGGGCCTATTACCGTTAAGACTATACCTTGTTTTATAATACGCTTGTACTGTATCCCTTCGTGATGTGTATATACATTTAACAATCGGACTTTATTACTTTACGAGCTCTCTTTTCAAGCTCGGCAGGTATACGGGAAAAATAAATGTCTCGAATAATTGAAAAATATGTATTGTATGTGTCGCATCTATTTACGGGTATGTATGTAAATATATATAGGGCTGTGGGGGGCTTCTATACACATTAAGATTTTTGAGTGTAACTGTTTCATTTATGTAATTTTTGCTCGCTCATAAAGAAAGCTTTGTTAAAGTTTTTGTTCAGTTTTCAATGCCCATGTATTTAAAATGTTATAAAATGTCATTAAACAGAAAAAAACTCATTACAACAAAATGTCTGTATGTGTGTATTTGTGTATTTGCGTGTGTAAGTAGACTTTTAAAATTCAAACGACTGTATCTCAAGAACGGTTTGGGCAATCGTGCTAAAACTTCGGACACAACATTTCGAATATGCCAAATAATAACTTATCGATGTAAAATTTGAAAATTTTCAATGAACAAACTTCGAATTCACATTATTAAACTTTTTACACGATAATTAACGTATAATTTGGTATATTCTATGAAATTTGTAATTTTTCGAAAAAAAAATGTTTTTAACCGTTTGAAAACAAGCAAACCTCGCACTAAAAAGCTAATGATGTGCGAAAAACGTACAAATAGAAGATTGGCAACTGATTGGTAAATGTCGAAACTGTTTCGACGGAGGAAAAATTGCGTAAGCTACTTGTTTCTTATATATAGTGAATTTTAGCGATGTCCTGTGTCCTCAAATTTTTTATTCTCGTTTTGAACGAATAATTTCTTATGGATGGTAAATTTTGAAGGTTGAAAGACTTGTAGTGTGTTGATATTTGGGGTTTCAATGAAATTTTGGACTAATAATTATCATTGAATATCTCAAAATTATCTTTAAACAATTATAAACACGTACGTATGTAATATAACCTGTATTAATGTACATGATTATATATATTATTTATATATATATATATATATATGTATATATACTTACGTCTTTTTTCATCGCTTCGAGAATAAGACTCTTGAGCTCGTCGAGGCATTGATTAATTCGAGCACGTCGTCTCTTCTCCATAATCGGCTTGTTGCTCTGTAATTATTTGCAACAATTGATACACTGAGAAACGCGATGATTTTATGACTAAACACGATATATCGTCAATAAATAATTTTCGTTATTACGACAACGTATGGATCGATAAGTAATGAAATAAAATTAATTCTTACCCGTCGAAGTTCCGCTTTTGACATGCCCGATTGGCTCTGTGGCTCAAATTCGTCGTCGCTTCCTGACATCTTGTAATTGTAATAATCCACCATTTAAATAATCCGCCAGTGCAATTATCGTAGTTCGTTGATATTTCTTGAGTAACAATTGATTTTATAAACATTGGCGATCCAGGGGCGATTTTTATTTCTCTTATTTTTCAATCACTTACTCCAAAAAAAAAAAATGTAATATATGCCACTTATCGAATGTATCGTCGATTGACAAGATCAACGTTGGCACAAACACCCGCACATCAAATTCACTTGCTAATTGCGAGTCTTTGATCGGCGCACTTTCACTCGTCCAAAAATGTATTATATTTCGATGTTGATCATTTGTGATCGTATCGTCGAATAATCCTCGAGAGAAATTACGTTAAATATGTCATATATATTTGGCGAATATCACTGAAGGATGCCTTCACCGCAGCACGGGTGATGTCCCGTTCAACAAGATTGGAGGGTAACTGTTTGACGTTTTACGAATTCGGTGGCCGCATGCCGATGCACCCAAACGTCTAAGTAGTAGGGATGAATTTTTCCTCGAGAGTGGGGCGACGCGTTGAATATTCCCGCGGTATAGGAGAGGGAGAACTCTCATAAGCCCTACCGCTGTGAGACCTGTTGATGTGTGGGAATTCACATCGTAGCTATATATATATATATATATATATATATATGCATATATAGAATACCCCAGGTCATCATATCAATAATTTGATGGTGAAAAAAAGAAAATTATTTTCAGTTTGACAAAATTATATATTAATACAATTAAATTATTTAAATCAATCAAATGAAGTATTAATTGATTAATTATTATTATTTTTATTATTGATTGGTTCGAAAGTCTATTTATCGTTTATTTGGAAGTTGAAAATGTACATTTTCAATATTTAATCAATAGCATCACTGTTCCCGTTTCAACATTATCCATTCCTTCATATATTAGGGCTGAAAAGGGGGGTGTTAAAAAAATATCGTGATACTTGAAATGTTTTGTCGTTGCAAAAAAAATTCATTACAGAAAATATTTTAAGAAAATATCAATTTAACAAACTGTCTTTCGGAAAATGACTAACGGATTATGTTAGAATTTTAAAAACTAATTTTCCAGTATATTAGTTTTTTAAATATTAACATAATCCGTTCGTTTTAAAAACTAACATACTGGAAAATTAGTTTTTAATTTTACAAAAAAATTTTTAAATCCCTTTGCTATATCTATCATTTTAAATAATAACAATTATGTTACTATGATTAGATATAAAGATTATAAATATATTAATAATATTTAATATTATAATAATTCGGTTGTCCGAAGTATCGTTAAAAGTTGGCAGTGACTCGGCTTACAGAAGCGTCTATATACAGAAGCGGTAAAGCGTAAAGGCATGCGATATAGTGGCATCCGACACAGGAGGGCAAGCATACTGCAAGACATTCGCGTGTACGTACGCGTACGTGTGTCCGCGCGTCATAAGTGTGGCTGGCGCGCGCAATGCGATCCGATGCAGCGTCGCTTCAGATGCAACGGCTGGGGGGGGGGGGGGGGGGGTGGCACACAAATGGAACCCGTATGAGAATTCCCATGAACGAAACGACTGTTTATGTCGTTTAATTTTTTTTTTTTTTTTCTAACAATTCACTTCCTTACAAACCCCTTATCCTCGCGATTCCTTACCATTTGCACATTATAAAAACATTTTTAATAATTATTAAAAAATTGATTGATCAATATTAAATATAATAAAAAGCATCTACATGAAATAAGCAAATTAATGGCCCCATGGTTTGTTCGGTTTGTCATAAAATGACAATAAAATCTATGATTATTAAAAAAAAACAAGAACGTAGGTTTTTTTCAATAAAAATCTAGATTTCTTTTTGCTTCTTCATAAAGGAAGCTTTGTTTTAGTGAAAAATGTTCATTCACGGAAAAAAAGCGTCTTATATTTATGGTATTTTCAATCTTTCGAAAAACATGCATTAAATATCAAAAAGCAAACATCACACCGTTAATTAAACGGCGCGAAAAATGGTGAAAATTGAAACTTATTGCTTTATTAGCATTTTTGTGCATACAGAAGGTTTCTTCTACGAGGAAGTGAGAATTGAAAAAGCCTCTTAGATCATACACGAAAAATTGTGAAACCGTAAAAATGATGGGAAAGAAATATGCAAGTTCCCATCTTTACCATTTGTTCTTGTTTGTTAAAATATGAAATAGAATGTTTTTTTTCTGCCATTGATGCTAAATGTTCTTCCGATTGGCCGACGGCACGCTTACCAGAACCCCGACACCTTGCCAGTAAACGTATAAAACTGTAAAAAAAAAAGTTCGTGCAACTTTTGGAACTCGTGTCGTCGGGCGAAGGTCCGTGAGTGCCTATACCGATCGTTCTATGTGTATATGAATGCACGCTCGCGCGCGAGCCATTCAATAAAGTACGAAGGATATTTGTACTCTGTTGACAAAATCAGTTACTATGTACAACCATTTCAAGAGGCACTCGCGGCCGCAATAAACAGATAAACTTTTACGACGTGCGATTAAAGCACCGGGGAAAACTTTTACTTTTAGAGGCCCATAGCGCACAAACGTCTTATATACTATAATATTATTCTCTCGCCTTCATTGTAACACGCTTCATGGACGTTTTTCCCTCGCGATAGTTCGTTTTATTTTTATCCTCATGGAAAATTCTCCGATCTGACTTCATCGGCCACGCTCACCAAACGATTTCCAGAGGAATAATTGATAAATATTAAATTCAATAAGGAAAATGTGTTCATGATATAAATACGAGAAAAACCGATTGAGATGTTGTAAATTTATTGATATTTGAATTTTTCGAAAAATCTGTCTCAACGTTTGTTAAGGCTTTAGCTTGCGCATTTTATTCGGCCTGTCGAGTCAACGTTTCCTATGTGAATTGAGTATCATCAAAGGACATTCGCTATTGAATTTGGAGAAAATTGATTTTCAAGGATCGAATCGAACTGAAGGAGAGAAAAAATTGTGCAAGTTGCAGCTTGCATTTTTGTCATTTTTGTTCATGCACAAAAGTAGTCTCCATGAGCAAACCAAAATTGAAAAAGCATCTTGCTCATAGAGAAAAATTAGGTAAATACGCACAAGTGATGAGGAAGCAAATAGGGAATTTTCAATTTGCACCATTCTTCTGTACAGTGTGTGGAATGAGTTGCTAGTAAAATTTTCAGTTATCTTATTGTGGTCAGGAAACTCTGTGTAAAAATACAATATTAATTCTCCGATCTGATTTCATCTGCCTCGCTCATCAAACGATCTCGCGACTAATAATTAATAAATATTAAATTTAATATAAAAAATGTTTTCACGATAGAATGTATGATTGTGAAAAAAATCAATTGAGAAATTGTATAATTATTTTTGAAAATGTTTCAAAATTTTTATTTTATTTTT
Source organism: Oxytorus armatus (assembly GCA_958009045.1). NCBI lineage: Eukaryota > Metazoa > Arthropoda > Insecta > Hymenoptera > Ichneumonidae > Oxytorus > Oxytorus armatus. The sequence continues at coordinate 9,761,219 of OY253751.1, read as the reverse complement.
CATCGATCTTCCTCGAACGATTAAGATTTGTAGGATAGATTGGAAAAAAATAAGATGATATTACAGTAAAGATCAATTATATTTTCAATTGTTTGTAATTATTTTTTAATGCTCACACGTGTGTTCGCATTTCGCCAGATGTACACTCGAGAACATGAGAGAATTTCGTTGTAAAATTCTCCCGCGCTTCTAGCACCTGAGAAAAAAAAAAACAATTCCACAAAATCAAGATCACACTGCTCGATTATGCATGTATAGAAGCGAGAGTCGGAGATCCGCCTGGATAAACTCGATCGTGGAGGGACCCACGCAAACCCCATAAATTTTCAGCAACCTCGGAGTCCATTCGAACCCACAATCGTGGATGACGATCATTTTTTTATTTTTGTTTTTCGTGTTTTTTTTTTTGTTTTCTTCTTCCCGACTACTATCGTGCTTCCGCCAGACTGCACGATGACGAAGAATCAAGAGCGAGGGAGTGAAGTGATTTTCCTATGACGCTGATCGTTTTTGCCCCTCTCGTATGGCCTCGCAATACTACAGATCGTATGATTGCGAAATCACAAAACACACTCCGTTTTTTGGACACGTCACGGGGATATAGATCGGGTCTTTTTCAAGTAACAATAAATAAAATTTGTATTAAATACATAAGCAGCTGCGTTTTTTTGTTTGTTAAACGATCGTCGGTCGCGTAGATTTTTCGTGATGAACAAATGTATATTATCAAATTAATCGTAAAGCAAAAAGTGGTTGGGTAGCGAAATGTGGCAAACACTTTTCGCTTATTCATTTAATATTAATTACTCTCTCAAACCAGTCGAGCACTACGTGCATTTATGCGATTAAATTGTTATTACAAAAAGAAGATAGTTTTGTAAAAATTTTCATACGAAATAAACGCAGGAAACTATTTATTTTTTCGCCTCATACAGAACTACTTCATGTTACATTAATTTTGTTGTCTTTTTTTCACGAAATGAAGTAAAGAACAAAATAGAAAAATACAGTGAAATTTCTATGTCTTGAACGAATAGAGTAAATTGTACAAAAATACATTTTACTTTTTGTTCAATTCTCGTGATATTGATGTAATTTAGAAAAATCATTTATACATTAATTTACATATTAATATAGATAGTTTGCAGCGTCGTTTCATCTAATTATTCATATCAATGATATGGCGTGATAAATAAATGAATCACACCATGTGTTTGACCATTCAAAGTACCAAAAAGTGGAAATTTTGAATTCCGAAGGAACGAACAATATCGATCGCTATTACTGATCGATTCTAAATAAAACATGAAAAACAGTTATTTACGAAAATATTCAAACATTTTATGTCGATCAATTGATTTTGCTATCTTACATTAATTTTATTGTCTTTTTTTCACGAAATGAAGTAAAGAAAAAAATAGAAAAATACAGTGAAATTTCTATGTCTTGAACGAATGGAGTAAATTGCCCAAAAATACATTTTACTTTTTGTTCAATTCTCGTGATATTGATGTAATCTAGAAAAATCATTTATACATTAATTTATATATTAATATCGATAGTTTTCAGCCCCGTTTCATCTAATTATTAATATCAATGATATGGCGTGATAAATAAATAAATCACTACATGTGTTTGACTACTCAAAGTACGAAAAAGTGGACATTTTGAATTCAGAATGAACGAACAATATCGATCGCTTACCGATCATCGATTGTAAATAAAACATGAAAAATAATTATTTACGAAAATATTGAAATATTTTATATATTTATATCTTATATATTATAATTGAAATTGTCGTTGGACAAACTGTTAGTAAAATGAATGTATGCAAAAACATTTTCAGTCGCGCAAAGCACTCTGGAGATCGGTCATTTCTCTGTCCTTTCGATACGATGACGAGTCCGTTATTTCGTGAAAAAAAAGGATAGTACCGTCATAACTACGTAGTTTATTGCTTTATTAGGGGATAAAGATACTAAACGCATAATGTGCCGCGCTAAACTGCATCTTTGTCCCTGGGGGTACCGGTATATTATTGCGTATGGCCAATAATGTTTCACGAGGAAAAGAACGGCCAACTCCGCAAAATAGGTTCAGGAATACGAGATTGCGGAACAAACGGTCCCTAATATAGTCCCCTCTGTGACAACAGTTCGTCGCTCCCTCTCGCTTTTACTCTCTCGTCAGTGTCTGGGTAAAAGAGAGTAGCGTTCTGGTGCGTTCTCGTTTCCTCGCATCTGTGGCCTCGATTTTTCAAACTCGGAAGTTCCGGAAAGACCGAGGGAATTCGCGTTGACGATGAGCGGTTCTATTAAGGGTCAAAGCATCGTCGCCCCTTAATAAATGGTCACAAAACCTTGAACTCTGTTTGGAGAATCATCCTGTGACGAAGATTCGTCAACCTTCTAAAGCATTCAGTAATGTATGTATGATCGTTAATAATACACAATTTAGTTTCCATTTTCAACAAAAAATAACCTCCAATTTTTATTGACAAAATTTATAAAATTTTCTTACGTTTATTGCATCCAATGGATTCCACGCAATTTGCGTTTGAAACTTTAATAAACAGAATCATTCAACATTACTGTTATACAATTTAAAGTACTGATATTAATGAAAAAATTGTGGAGAATCGACCGCAAATAATTTACCGATATTCACACATTAATTATTGAATTTCCATTGAAAATGTTCTGCTGGATCAATAATAACTATTAGAGCATTGTGAACAATTGAACATACGAACGGCAATTTATAATTTTAGAATCTGTAAATAAGACACTCGCGGATTATTAATCCGGCTTAATTTATTAGCGGCCATTGAACTTGATTTTTGGAATTTTCTTTGCCGAAAGTCGATCTATCGTATTTGGACAAACTGTACAGAAAATAGTAATTAATCGGATATTGACGTTAAGAGCCCACATACCGCTGCGGGCGCTGAAAACCGAGTAAATTTGAAAGATTATTATAAAGGTTATATGGTGAAAAAAAAATTACATTGTTGATTTCACATTTTTTATTAACTTTTCAACTGTAGGGAAAAAAATTAAAAAATTATTTTTGTAAATTTTAACATTTTTTTTCACGGGTATAAATGGACTAGTGATGAAAACCATAACGCCTCCTTGTCGACATCATAACTTCACGAAAAATTATTCAATCTGCAAAAATAAAAAATAATCTAGTAAAATGATGTAGTAGTAATAGTCTGACGGAGGGAATTTTTTTTTTTCAAAAACAAATAAAATTACAGTATTTCAAACTTTAGTATTCAATTTAAAAAAAAAACGAAATTAGTGTTTAATAATTTATAAAAAATTGTCCAACAAAAAAATTGAAAAAACCTTTTGTCAGACTAAAGAGAAAATAATTATCAAGATTAAAGAAAAAAAGTTAACAATATTATAAATTGACTGAGTTGTCATGCTGACACTGTCTAAAAACATAGTTTCGAGAAAAACGCGTTTAAAATTTCTGGTAGGTACAACGTGAACCCGATATCCGGTTACATTTATTGCTATAACTTTGTAACGGAGTGGAATTTTTTTCATATTTTTAGGAATTAAAAAAAAAGCTTTTTTTTTAATTTCTAAAAGTATGAAGAATAAAAATCTGTAAAAAAAATCGATTTTTTGAAAATTTCAGAGTTATGCGTGCCCTTGAGATTTTATAGATTATTAATACATCGGAGTTCATCGATATTTCGTATAAACAAAATTTCCTCGTGGTATAAAATAAAAAGTTCTACCACGAAATGTTCTTAATATATTCCGGAACAATGTTAATTTATTCCGAATCTATATATATATATCGCGGAGAACACAAAAAAATTCCCAGGCTCCCGCTCTCTTATCGTCACGCTGGACCGTTCAGTTTCCCATGATACATAATTTCCCATAAATATCCGAGCATAGCTGTCATAACGGAAGGCGTCCGGTCAGATGTCGCGACCTTCTCATTAACCCTAGATGGCGAAGAGGAGGCTGCTGGATAATATGGTACGAAGTGGTTGCCCGGGCTCTGGCTGCTTGACCACAAACCTCTCGAGAGAAAACGAGAGAGAGGTGGATGGAAAGGGAGCCCAAGAAAGTATGGTCTGGCTTTAAATTTGAAACGCCTACCCTCACGCTTCTTCTTCTTCTTCTTCTTCTTCGTTCTCGTCTTTGGCATCTCTCTCGTTTCTTCTTTCGCTACGGTTCTCGAGAACCTCATCTCTCAGTATACACCTGCAGTTCTCGCACCCACGCTTGTCTATAGTAGAACTCTCGTATACCCCAGTCATGGGATCTTTCAGGAAGGAAACGTTATCCCGTCGAATCTGAAAACTTCACTTCCGCCCACAAGTCACAAGGTATACAGGATAGTATATATATATATATATATATATATATATATATATATATATATATATATATATATATATATATAATGTGGTAGTAAGTATATTATACTACGGGAACCGGTTTTTTAAAAGACCCTCTCTCAATTTTTTAATTTCCCACGTAAAATCTCTCCACCGACACAACATTCGTTCGTCTTCCGCACTTTTCCAATACCTTTTGATGGCAATTTTGGAAGGGTGGACGTTGCTTCCGAAATTTTCACCCGAAAAAAAAGGTTTTTTAATCCTAAACCGAATGAGGTTTCTCCGCCCCCTCCTTCTCCTTCGAAAAAAATCCGACATCTGTGTCGATGAGTTTCCGCGAGGGTAAAACGTGCGGCATTTTCTATATGAATGTGGAAAAATGTTCAACGGGGTGCGCCCGCTTCCGTGAGACTTCCTTCATGTACTTTAAAGTTGAAAGAATGAAAAAATTGTGTTTTTTTTTCATTACCGGAGTTCTGTGTGTAATACGGTAGACATACCCCACGCGATTGCGAGAGGGTGCTAGACCGGGTCTTCGCGCGTCCCGGGAATTCATATTCATTTAATAAGCTATCGTGAGAGCGATGCGGGCTCTGCGCGAGAAACCATTTAAAATGCATGTATATTCTCAATATGGGACCTATCACAAAAACATGACAGACGGTAGAATTTTTTATTTTACTTTGTACCCACATTAAGTGACAAATTACTTGTATGGGTTTATTTAGTCACGTCGTATAAACAATGAACTAGTCGTGTTGAAGGGGATACAAAATTTTCAATAAAATGCTATTTCACACAGTAAAGTAGAAAATCATAAAAGTCAATGAAAACGTGTAGCGTATATAGAAAATCTCTCTGTCTCAGACTTTGACATAGAACGAAATATGGATAATAGAAAGTTTGTTATTATGTAAAAGTTGAAATATTCATTATCATGTATTTTATATATGATAATGAATATTTCAACACGCTACACGCTTTCATTGACTTTTATGATTTTCTATTTTACTGTGTGAAATAGCATTTCATTCATTATCATATATTTTATATATGATAATGAAGAGGATAAGATAGAGGAAGCTTTGTTTTCGTGGAATTTTTTTTATTCCAGTTCTCAAAATGTGTTCAAAATGAGTTAAATTATCGAAAAACACACTTTTACAAGTGTTATTTCGGAGATAAATACGATAAAATCGATCGAGATGTGAATTTATGGATTTTTCAATTTTTCGAAAAATCTGTCTTGATGTTTGTTAAGGTTTTAGCTCGTGGCCATTTTTTGGCCCGTCGAGTCAATTCTTCCTATATGAATTGAGTATCATTAAACGACATTTGTTATTGAATTTGGAGAAAATCAATTTTCAAGGATCGAATCGAACTGAAGAAGAGAAAAAATAGTCCAAATTGCAACTTGCATTTTCGTCATTTTTTCTCATGCACAAAGTTTTCTCCATGAGGAAGCCAAAATTCAAAAAGCCCCTTGCTAATAGAGGAACATTTTGTGAGTGCGCAAAAATTATGAGGAGTCAAATATGCAAGTTTCAATTTGCACCATTCTTCTTTACAGTGTGTGGGATAAGTTGCTAGTACAATTTTCATATATCCTATTGTAGCCAGGAAACTCTGTGTATAAATACAATATTAAAATTGGATTATCTTCGACAGTATTCGTGCACATTGTATATATTTATAATGCCAGTTTACGAAATCCCGATCACCAACCAAAATGATCCATTCAGAGAGAATTGGGTCAGTAGTTTTGAGGATATGTATCATCTAAGATATAATATTCGGATGTATGTGGGAACGAGGTCGTGTGCTGAACACACGCACGGAAAAATTGCTACAATGATTTCTCTCGTCGTCCCGTGTGAGCAGGTAATTCCCGTCGGGTTCACGCGAAGAATGAACCGCATCCCCCCCGAATCCTTTCAAATATATGGAGTTGAGAGACAAATTTTCTGACTGTTCAGCTCAATGAAACCGGAGACTGAGTGTTTGCACAGCACAAACATGCCTTCGATGCTAATATTTTTTTCTTATTTTTCTAGAAAACATTCTACGCAGTAGTCTAGTGGTCGACTTCAATTTCCATACGTATATCTTCAGAAATAATTTTACTTCCTGCCTCAGCAATAAAAAACTCTTGTTTTTTATTACCGTCGTCGCGCCGTATCGCGCGCCGACGCGATAGTAGTTTCCCTACTAGAGCGTACTGCCAATCGTAGTGCCCCAGCTCTCGGTAATATACGTGGAAAAGATGCCAGTAATACGGGTCGTTTATTTAAAAAAAAATAACTTACACTATAAGAAGTATAAAAGCATCGTCTACATATAAATACCTGTTTTTAAACGAGTCAAAAGGCTTGAGGAATTGAATTATATTGTAGCTACAAAATGTATAAGGAATTGTCTTAGAATATTAATGTACACCTTGATAATTTATTTTCATGAAAACTAAATCCAGGCGAGAAATATTAAGGGGTATGGCTACGGTACTGGGTATAAAATCATGAGTACATTTAACAATTTTTTTTTTAACGGGAAGGTGATTTATTTATAAAACTAATTACACATCTATTTAGTATAAATATTAAGCTAATACAAAATATTTTTTTTGTTATACAAAATGGCCGACTACTGCTATTTGCTTTTGATATCTTTTTTTTTTGAGGCGCTCCGCAGCGTGACATTTGGCTCCACAATTTTGGACCTAGGACAAAAAAAAATTCTCGTTGATCTACCTCAGAATACTTAGAGAATTACGTACGGAATTTCTGATTAATTAAAAACTTTCCATTTTATGGGCAGTTTTATACGAAATTTTTCACTGGAAACTCACCTTTTAAGTTCAAACGCCTACAATATTCGAATAAAACAATATTGTTCAAATTCCGTACGTACTTCTCTAGGTATTCTGATGTAGATTAACGAGGATTTTTTTTTGTTGTAGGTCAAAAATTGTGGATGCCAAATGTGACGCCGCAAAAAAAGCTACCAAAAGCAAATAGCAGTAGTCGGCCATTTTGTATATCAAAAAAAAATATTTTTTATTAACTTGATATTTGTACTAAATAGGTGTGTAATTGGTTTCATAAATAAATCACTTTTTCATACAAAAGAAAATTGTTAAATGTGCACATGATTTTATACCCGCTACCGTGGCCAAACCTCTTAATGATCACGAGCTGAATAAGCAATACAAAGTATGTTATATACCACTTTAATCCATATTCCATTTTTATATATGTTACAATATTAAACTATATCCATTAAATTCAATGCTTCAATAATATTCACATTACATTGTTTCGTATTATCGTTCATACATATCCTGTAAGCTCAAATCACCTATAAGAGACACCACGTTCGAAGGGAGCATTTACACACGTATCCCCTTCCGGATTGGTCCTCATCAAACTTCCTTCCTTCCTTGCAAACTTCCACTACGCGGAGCTATACATATCCTTGAAGAGGGATGCAGAGAAAGAGCGAAAAAGAGGGATAGGGCGACCTGCGCAAAGGCAACGGTTCACCTGGCGACGGTTCCCACGTTTCTGCAATTCGCGTTGCCTTCACCCTTTAGCTCGTTCCATCTCTCCTCGCGATGATGGTTTGTGTGTGTGTGTGTGTGTGCACGTACGCGTGTGTGTATGTGGTGTATGATGATCCGCGTCGCGGGCACGTAGAAGTGAAAAGAAGGGAAAAAGTGTATAAGAAACGAAAACGAGCCGTCCTCGTGCATCCATTATGACCTGACCGCTCCTGGATGGAGTACGCGTGGCTGACACACGAGCGAAGGGACGGGCTTATAGGTTCACGGGATTCTAGATATTTTATTGGTAAGTTAAAGAAACGCGATGGTTAAGAGAGCGGCGAGAGAGGGTATATAGGTGCGGGTACGAAGGGGACATCGTAGTCGGGATCCTCGAGGTGAGATGGTCTCTTAGCCTTTTTTCATTCCCTTCTTTATTCTTTCTTTCTCACTTGGTCTTCCGGTCCTCGGGGCCTATGTCCAGGTATTTACATAGAAAGGCTGAAGCTCCGAAACGTCGTAGTTGTCGACGACGACGACAAGTTCGCCCTCTCCCGTAACTGTTTCACTGCGCAGCGTAGAGTTGAGCATCGGCAACGAATCCGTGGATCGTGGGAGGTTTTAGGACCACTGAAAGACAGCGGCGTCTGTGGGAATGTTTTAGGATCTTGGGACTTGTATATGCGGGTGTCCTTCGAGAAAAGAATTAAATTATACGCAGCGGTCCCTCTCTCCTTTCTCTCAATACTCGCCTTTGCCTCTCCGTCGCTTCCCCGAACGCGGCTGCTAAGCGATAAATTTTAGGGTTTTTAACGACCTCCCTCGTTACTTTTTTTTTTGCGCAGCTTTCAAGTGAGACCGGCACGAGCGACAATTTTTTTTTTTCACTCAACTCTTCGAGTCATTAAAGATTTTTCAATTTTTATTGATGCTGTGTTTGTTAAAAAATATATGTGCAGAAGTAAAAATCGAGAATACCGTTCGAAACAGCCATCGGTAAAAAAAAAGGGACGAAAAAGAAAAACAAACGTCTTGAACCCTCCACGAACTTTAAGGATACTGCAAATACACACAAACACACTATATCGTCTGGGTAATCTCACATTTTTAACGCCGATTGTGAGGCAGTATAACTCAAAGTGACGGACCTGACTGTACAGCTATAGGTTTTTCCCTGTCTCGCTGGAGGGGTTGCGAGAGAGTGAGAGAGAGAGAGAGGAGAGCTGTCCGCAGCTTCGTAAAAATCATTTGGCGGCCGATCTTTTGGGAAACACGATATGTTTAGTCTCCGTCAGCCGAGAATGAACCCCTGTCGTTCGTTCCGTCGTGGGATCAAATCCCGTGCACATATACTACCCGTTTAGTTGTTTTAACCGCCTTCGAAACGACCGTTTAAGAACGAATAGAAAAAACACGGAGCCTCCGCGTTTTGTTTTCTAATTGCTCTCGGAATTGCCATTGGCAATCGAACCCTAAAGGTTTCGGGCACAGATGCATGGCTATTTACTCATTGGAACCGTTCTTCGTTTAATATATATTAAAATCATTTGGACATGATGCGTAGAAGGGTAAAAAAAAAGAAGTGCGCGCGACCAAACAGATATGGCGGAGAGTCGAATTCTGTTCTGAGGTTCGATGGGAAAAGGAACAAAAAATTGTAAAAAAAAACTAGAAGGATCGTATTAACCCGAGACCCATGTCATCATCCACTGCTCCGGTGTCTACTTGGATATTAGTATTAACCTCGGAGAGCCCAATGGTCATAGACTAAATCTGATGTTTTTTTCATCACCCATCTCGATCTCTCTGCACGTGGCCACATCCCCTTTTTCATACCTACACATCATCTCGTAGTCTTTCGCCGTCGACCCTCATAAACGATTTGGGACACGGTCGCGTGCGTCTCGGTACTCCCCCCCCCCCCCCCCCCAATAGTAGAAACGATTCTACGATTCACCTGGAATTTCCCAAAATTCATCATCCAACTAGCCAACAGAAATTAGCAAAGGTTTTCGCAGTTACGTAAGACGAAGGGTCGTTGATAGCGGAATGGATTTTTGTTACCGCCACGAATAACCCGATCGTATACGCCTGAGGGTATATGTTTGCACGTGGATTTGTCCGCGGCACGCAAACAAAGAACATCCCGGTTTGGTTCGATAGCCTTGTAGGTGTTGGTCCCACGTGAGAGCAGATCCAGTTTTGTGTAGCCGAGTCCTCGTAGCACGCCAGCCCACAGAACTCGGTCGGCACTTTGTTGCCGTGGCATTGATTTTTGCTAAGGTCGCGACGCAACAGAGGAGCTACGGAAACACGTCCAGGGAACATCAACACGCGAGATAGCCCACCAACGTCAGCAGGTTGCTTGCCTCGGCTGCATAGTAGTAGCTCGGCATCGTGAAGCAGGAGACCCAATGCCCACATAACGGAGTGTCGAGAGAGTCTCGCGGAACCTTCGGCTCGATCGCACAGCCACCTTGCGTCGTAGTCGGTCCGCGAAGAGACCCCGCTCTCCTGCTCTCGCTTAGCGAGCCCACGAGCAGCGGCCCCGGCCTGTGTGGTGAGAACACTCGGCGCTACGCGTTCCCACCATCGTCTCGGCTGTCTTCGGATGACCCTTCGGCCGTACTCGGCTCACTCGGGAAGAGGACGGCTCCCGATATCGGGCGCCAACCCGAAAGGGGGTCCTCGCTTGTGCACTGCACTCAAGTCCCCGGTGGGTCTTTCTGTCTGTCTCTCTCTCTCTCTTTCTGTGGCTAGGGCTGAGGACCCAAGCAACCCGAGTACTCTATAGGTTCACAGGATCCTTTCTCCGATTCTTCGAGTGACCAGAAAAAGTATCCACGGAAATGGTGCGCAGTTCAATAATTCTATTTCGAATAAACATCTTTATAAGAAACCATGTACCATTTGATTACACTTCGATCATTAGATAAAGTAAGAGTTAGTTTGGCCCATTTGGTTCATTCTCGCTGTCATCTTAAGATGTCCACTCAATGACCAGTTCCTTGAAATTTTAATTCCTCTGAAACCAGAGGAATTAAAATTTTTATTCCTCTGATTCCCCCATGATGAAATTTTAATTCCTCTGAGATCAGAGGAATTAAAATTTCAAGGAACTGGTCATTGAGTGGACATCTTAAAATGACAGCGAGAATGAACCAAATCGTTCTAGAAAATTATCTGCCGCACCCGGTGATGTAATAGGACATAATTACAGTTGGAGGCTATTGAAAAGCTCCGTTGGGCTCTTAGTTGCGAGCTCTGCAAAAGCTGAATTGCGTGTTACGCACATACCATAGCTATATGCTAATGGAGTTCTTGCAAAGCTGCAGGAGGTATTGTTAGCTGCGAGAGGGCTATACGTCCAGAAGTAAAATTCGTCAATGTAACACGTAAACAGCACTCTCGTTCGTAGACTTCGCTGTTTGTGACGCAGGTGAATTACCTTCGGGATCATATAAATGATTGGATAGCGCGTGAAACTCTTACGACTGCGAATTATCGTTCATCTTTCCGTTTGCCGAGTTATGAAACGTTGTATAAATGGATACGCAAAGTTGGGTGTGGAACTTGGTAAGGAGTCTTTAATTTCAAACGATTTCCGTATTTTCCACTCATCACATTTAACCATATACATAAATGATATTTCATCCAACATACTCAATTAAACATCGCCCAAAATGACAGGTCTCATTAGCCAGTGCTTAACACTGAAAAAAAATGAAGTAGAGAGAGTTCTACGGTATTCTTAATATTGAATTTCGCAGCAATTCCTTACAGGGATTTATGCAAAATATCGTCGAACATTTTCTAATATTGTAAGCATTCGGACGCTTTCCTACGACGAATGACGATCTGAATGAACATATCATCAGCTATTCATTTCCACGTTCCGCGCTTTCCCAAAAAAAAGTCTGCGGACGTCTCATCAGCACGCCCATGAGAACTCGAAAAATCTGGACGAACATTTATTATTAAAAAAAAGTAAAGATGTACTCGAGGCATAAGCTGCGTATCAAGCAAGGAGTACCCCAGGTAGTTGCATCAGCTGTTACAACGACGCAACGACTATGGCCGTCACGTAGAAGTTAGGGGTAGCGGACAATGGCCCACGGCCACATCTTGCAGCACACACGTTCGATATAGGGTCGGTCGTTCTTATAAGGGGTCGGAGAAGCAGCCCAGCACATGGGGGTCTTCGCAAAGACTCTTGGAAAGAAAAAAAAACAGATATCGTGGCACGCGCCAGACGTCACCTGCCTCCATCGCGATTTATTGATTTCGTAGGAGCAGCTGACATCCCTCTTTTCGCGCCAAATCTTTAGGCCAGGTCTCTAGGATAATTGCAATGAAAATGTTAAAAACTGACGTATATATTTTTCTTAAAAATCCCGAAATGATCGTTTGGTCATAGACAGACAGCATTTGAACAAAGTATATATTTCCTTCAATTAAACCTCAGCGCTGCAACTTGATCCAATGACTGCTTTGAAAATGTAATCCCATCATCCAATCACACAACATATTTCTTAACATTGGATCAGAACGAATTTGAAAGCCATCTCTTTTAATCTGTTTCTCATTAACAACGATTAATTGTATCCGAATAGATGTAATGAAACGTCAGCAATGGCGTCTCTAATGAGAACAAGTCGTGTAATCGTTCCATAACGAATATTCTCAGTGAACTGAAATTCCCATCATTGCGGATTGGTTGGCAATAATTTCGCAAACCACGATGAAACAATTTCATTGTCCAAACGAGGGACGTATGGATCGATTTCGCGTCCGGTCTTTGCCTCCAAGTTCCGCTCTCTCATCTTCTACAATGGCCCGAGGCAACTCTTGTCCGTGCAACACGTAGACGACACGAGAAATTCCCCTCTTTTCTCACCGTTCCCCGATGATGAGAGCAACGTGTGTTAAAGGGACCGCAACCGTGTGCGTGTAAGGAACGTGGAAGGACAATGCATTGCTTACCCGATGCTTTTCTTGCAGACATCTCGTCTGACTGAAGAAGAGGGGAGACCTGGCACGCGACCAACGTCACCTGCCCCGCAGTAGTACGTATGAGAGAACCTTTACACACACAAACACACGCATACACACACGAACAATCATATAGATGAGAAACACATTCACAACGAGAACCCTTAAGTTTTATATCGATGCTCTCCTGCACTACACGCAGCTGCAACTCATCGTCATGGTGCGCGAGCTGCTTATCGCACCGAGTCGTCTTCAAGTCATTACGGTATCCTCAGTGAAAGAGACATGTGGCGAGAACGTTGAGATTCTTACCTTTGCTTGACATTAATTTCCCTCGTTCAACTCTTTACACGCTCGACGTGAGAAAAGTCTCTGGAAGCATTAACATCCGGTTAAACGAGAATGTAACCGTCTTATAGCGCGGTTTAACCCAAGAATTATAGTCCGCCATCATGTTTATTTCTATATTCGCCTCTCAATAATTCACAAGACAACGCCTTCGATCAATTAGATCATCCATTGCAAATATTTACAAAATATGAAAATATCCTCGCACCTTCTTTCACCCTTCCATTCTTAAATACATAAGTCGTTTCAATCTATATCATGTTGTAATCAATGATCCTGTACAATGCCAAAAAAAAAGAGCGAACTTATGAGAAAATACCTTAAAAATTCCAGGTAATACGGGACACCAAGTCCAAGACGCGTGCCACTTTCCCACGTGTGGCGGGGGGTGTCCCCTCTCCGTCTCACATGCGCCTGGCGTAATTCCACGTCATTCTTCGCGGGCAATCCTCACCCCTCGTTTTTTCGGGGTCGTAGGCAACCCACTTGGGTTGTGTGCGTAGCTCGACACGAGGATCTTGGTCGCCGTGGCTCCCTCTCCGTACATAAAATCTCTGCAACCCTCCCTGTTTCCCCTACGACTAAGATTCGGTAGCCCACGAGGCCTTCGACGTCATTCCAGGTGACGTGTGCCTCGGCTGACGTCACGAGCATGTGCGATAGACTCCCGCGGTGGGGAACGGTTGTGACGTAAGAAAACCTTCGATATATCTCACCCCATTGCCTCGTGGGCCCTTATATATTTGGTATACGTACGTATCCATACGTGCAGACGCCACGCAATTGTATTGAACGTAATGATTCCTTTGGTTGCTCCCCCCCGCCCCTCTCGTATTCACATTCCCTTAGGCTCGATTCATAATTTTGCGCTTGCAACCACGTCAAGGGCGTACACGCATAGAGAGCCGTGAGACCCACGACGAGAGAAACAAGCGCAGATGTAAAGTCTTATTATATACTGGTGCTAGATCTCACGATCGCGTGTGCACATCTAGAAACAGCTGAAAATTCAATTGTTCGCAAACTACAGAACGCCGAAATAAATGATCGAGAGTTTTTTTTTCTTTTAGGGCGAACATTTTCCGACACGTGTGCATACAAGAATATTTCAGTTTGTCTGTGCGTTATTCGCTTGTACGAAAAAAAGTCCTCTTGATTCGAGAAATCCGATCACGTGCAGATCGGTGCAACTGTGCTCGATATAGTTTCGCATCCTCCGAATTAGCTGAATTCGTGAAAAAAGCAGAATTGAAAGTAATTTTTGTTTACCACCATTCTGGCGCACAAATACTCTACAAACTTAATTACCATTTCGCAATTAAAGAATCAATTGGCACTTACTTTTTAGTTGTACAAGAAATATCAGTCTTTTTGCCCTCTGAACATCTTCAAGGGGGGAAATGGGGTTAGACGGTTCAAAAAATCGATTTTTTTTTATTTCATAAATTGTTAGTAAAACTATTGAAAAATATGTTCCCAAAATTTTTAATGAAAATTCCGACTTGTTCTATTGTTATAAGCCATTAAAGTGAGTAGCTCTCCTTCAGGCCCCGAGCGCGCCACGTGTTTCAAACGCGTTTTTCTGAAAACGACTTTTTTTTAACTTGCGTACACGCTAGTTTGAAAAGTTTTCAACCAATCGTTTTGAAAATTGACAGTTACTTTCTTCATAGTATTGCGCTCTATATGAACCTAAAATCGTAATATTATCATTAGTTAAAATAATTTTTTTTTGCAAATAAAGTTGTAAAAAATGACAAAAAATTATGCTTTTGTGTTTTGACCCCTGTAAAAAATTCAATTTTCTATTTTTTTGATAGCATTCAGGTTCATTTAGAAGAGAGACATATAATAAAAGTGAATTCCAACCTCGTTTCATTTCAGATGAAAATTGCGGCTTCCAGAATGTTTGGAAAATTCTGGGTCTTTTTTATTTTATAGTATATACTTAAATTTTATAGTATATAGTTTATAGTATATACCAATTTTATAGTATATCTCTCTATATTATATAAATATATCGCCGCCGCCGCCGCCGCCGTGTACAAGAGTTGAGGAGAGCGAGCGGGATCGAGTAGGCTGGGTGAGGGGATCGAGCGGGGGCGGGGGCGGTCCCGGGGGGGGGGATACACCGAATGGAATGGCCCGGGGGGGTACGCCGAAAGGAATGGGCTGCGGGGGGGTTGGCGCGCGAAGCGCGCAGGGCAGAGTCCCCTAGTAGTTTTATATATGTATAAAATATTCTCAAAGTTTCAATAAATTATATTCATTTTTTATCCTATAAAAAAATTCATGAAAATCATTGAGAAAACGCTGTTCTAACCCTATTTCCCCCCGTAAAGTACATAAAAGAGACTTCCGACTAACACATTCAAACTACACATAAATGCGCGGTTCTTGTCGTGTTTCTTCTTCATGCGGTAACCCCCATTCGTTCTCGAATACACACGCGGAACACGGTGTACCCTTTCTCGTTGTCCAATGTCTTTGAAGACTAGGTCAATGTCACATCCCCGGGATAAACTAGCTAGATCAGCAGCTGTGATGTTTTACGAGTTTTTGTTGAATTTAGGATTATGCTAAACTCCTGTCCGAAGAACCATTCCACCAGCGGTGAGTGGGATACGGGCATTTGCATCATAAGAACGTTCGAAACTTGGATAAACCTTCAAGGTTCAGTTCGTGAAGCCATTTTTTTTCAGGCCTCTGTTAGACTTACCAAGAAGCTCACAAAGGATAGCAATTCCAGAAAATAATGGATCCTTGTAGTGGCGACTGTTCCAGTAATTATCAGTCTGTCTCGATAACATTTACAATCTTACTCTGTGTCGCACTTGAGGGGTATGGCCACAGTAGTGGGTGTACAATCATGTGCACATTTAACAATTTTTTTTCGTACGAAAAAGTAATTTATTTGTAAAACTAATGGCACATCTGTTTGGTATAAATATCAAGCTGATAAAAAAATTTTTTTTGTTTTTTTGTTATACAAAATGGCCGACTACTGCTATTTGCTTTTGGTATCCTTTTTCTTGACGCGCTCCGCGGCGTGACATTTGGCATTTGAACTTAACAGGTTAATTTCCACTGAAAAATGTATAAAACTGTCCATAAAATGGAAAGTTTTAAATTAATCAGAAATTCCGTACGTACTTCTCTGCGAAATACAATTAGAAAAATAATTCAAAAATTTGAAGTTAATCGGGTAAAAATTGTCAAAGTTATTTATCACGCAGCGCGCTCGGGTACTCTATGGCGTGCCGAAGGTAGGCTTACATTATACGCTCAAAGTCGGTGAAAAAAAACTTTCTCGCTATAAATCGAATAGTAACTTATTTTTCTGATGATAAAGCATCGTTTAAGCAAAAAAAAATATCGATTTTTTGAAAATTCTACCGTGGCCAGAACCCTTAAGGTAGTATTCTGGTAACTTAAGCCGATTTTCATGTCTTTTTTGGAGGGCGTTTTTTTGTAGGAAAATAAAAATGAATCGTTTTGGTTATTTAGGATGTTTTTATTTACATATTGAAGATACAAAAAAAAATTTTTTTGGAAAAATGCAATAGTTTATTATTATTATTGATCGAAGTTGGCACCTCGAAGTTGGCAGCCCGGGTCCTAACTTTTTTTCTACTGAACCGATTGCTTTCAAATTTCAACAGGCTACTCTACACACTTATAGTTCCCGTCGGAACCACCGAGAAATTTTTTCACCCCTAACTTTTTAGTTTACAACCCCTTCTTTGCTAAAGTCCTTTTATTTTAGCAAAGAAGGGGTTGTAAAATAAAAAGTTAGGGGTGAAAAAATTTCTCGGTGCTTCTGACGAGAACTATAAGTGTGTAGAGTAGCCTGTTGAAATTTGAAAGCAATCGGTTCGGTAGAAAAAAAGCTAGGACCCGGGCTGCCAACTTCGAGGTGCCAACTTCGATCAATAATAATAATAATAATTAACTATTACATTTTTTCAAACTGATTTTTTTTTGTATCTTTAATACGTAAAGAAAAACATCCTAAATATCCAAAACAATTCATTTTTATTTTCCGACAAAAAAACGCCCTCCAAAAAAGACATGAAAATCGGCTTAAGTTACCAGACTACTACCTAATACAAGTGATAAATACTTCTTTATAAACTTCAATAAGTTTCAACCTCATTGAGCGCTGATGAGTTCGTTGAGGTGGAATAAACATCGCTTCATTATGAAAAAAATTGTCTACTAGCTAGAGTTAGTAACGCGCTATATTCACCTATATTAGTCCTTAGACTGGAGTCCTTGTATAAAAAATTCGGATTATTTATGTTCACAGTAAACTTAAGGACTTTTGATAGGAAGTTATTGCATAATAACATGAATGATGCTTAAATCGACATGAAATACATTTGTTTCTGTTTTATCGTTAGCAATTATCACAGGGATGACAAAACAAACATTTGTCCACTAATACAAAAGTGTTCATTGTTCGAAACCCACTGTAACGTTCATTTCGAGACTGGGCCCATCTACGAAACTTTGCAATTACTCTATAGCAATGTACAATAATTAATATCATCATGAACCATCACTATACTTCCACTTGATCCTTACGAGCCGGACATTCCCGGAAATTTTTCAACTGCACAAATACCAGGAGCGCCATCCTGTCCGTTAATTAAAATAAAATTACACCTCAGTGTCGGTAACGTCGTATCATCGTTGCGCTGCGGCGAAGGGTCACTCGAGCATGAGAAATGAAAACGCATCGAGTTGGGTTAAAGATAGCCGGTTATAATCCAGGTGGTTGTATACCTATACATCGAGCGGGGCTAACGCGCGACATGTGTCTGATTGCCGCGCTGTATTTGTGGGAACGCTCTTATTCCGATGAAGGAATACAGTTGATGGTAGCCTCCGGGGCTCCCATCCGTCAATCAAGGGGTCAAACACTTCCATTATATTCGTAAAGTGACTCGAGAACATTTTGCGGTTCATCATTAACGGTCCTTCGAACGTATAAACCGCAACTCTTCAGGAAATCCGCAGCGATCCACATAATTCAACGGAAAAATACTCGAAGACCTTCTTGTTACGTCGGTTGAAAGGAACCGTTGAAAGGAATATGTAGATTCGACGAAGCCACTTGAGAAACGAAAAATCAACAATCAACCAATTTATCATTCTTCACGTATTCGTCGAATTAATGGAATCACCGGCAGTCATTAATCGCTCGTAACACGATGGCGTTTCATGTACTTGCTATTCTTAATATACAATAGTTATCGAGGAATTTTGCATAAAAATTTTTCGGACATTCCGCGTTCTATTGAAAAAGTCTCATATACAAAAGAACAAGAGTACAGAAATAAGTACGTACCAGTGTAATACAGGATGTTTGACGTCATAATATGTACAGCAGTAACGTCGACATTATTATATAACAGAAAAATGCGAGTGCACATTTCTCTGTATTGTCGCATGTTGGACCACCGTGAGAATAGCGATGAGTTATCAGCATAATTCCCATGGATGCTTCAACACCTGGCTGCGAGACTATAACCGATGCTTTAAAAGTTTTGTCCTTATAAAGGTGGAACGTGATATAAGTTTTGTGCTCACGCGCAGAGTGTTCCAACAGGTTGGCCAATAGTTCTGCCGTAATGACGTCCGGTGTGTGAGACGCACACTGACACATATGGTGACTCCCTTCGCTCATTGTGACAGATGCTTTTCCAAATAACGCTCTATTAGATGGTATATTATTCTCGACTCAACGACGAAAGCGCGGTATCGATTGTAGGTAATTTTGGGCAGCCATGTTAAAAACCAATTGTTTTGCGATTTTTTTTTTAACAACGAAATCACGCCATTCTCGTATACGTCGTGTTTAATCGAATTGGAAAAGAAAAAAAAAGGACTAATCGAGTGTAACACGTTCAATGAACTTCGACGAAATACCACAAATCGTTATGTAATTATATGTGATACTCGGAACTACGAGTCATGGGAAAACCACAGAACTCCAAACCTATTTGATCTATTTCCTTTTTTTTTTCTCACCGGACATTCTTCACAAACATCTGCTGTCAGTGATACATTCTACTTTATAAGCATATCATTCACACCCACAATTAATATGGATACGAATTACATTTGTAACGATCATTGTGTTCGTACAATTGAAAAATCGTCTAATACCGATTATACGTGATTTTTTTTATTATACTTTATATGAGTTAGGGGAATTGAGGTATAAAAGAATATGGTTACGGAACAAAAGAAATATTTATTTTGTTTTTTATTAAACCATCGACAATCACGAGACGTTGTTACTTGCAACAATGCCACAAATAATTTAGCAATTCCCTGTTATGACATTTTTGGTAATGAATCAAGATCGAGGAAGGGTAGGGAAAGTATTTAAAAAATAAAAACATTTAAGTTTGTTAAAAACTTCCAGCTTTGTTAGCCCACCTTTTTTGCTCCCTGTCCCATAACCAGTCGCCGGTGTTAGGTAGTGTATAATCTTCCACGAGGTGCGAGGTAGTGACTATGCAACACCAGCACCGTCAACGAGCGAAAGGCGAATTAACAGAGACCGGATCACTTCTTATACGATAGAAAAAGTAGAAAGTTAAGCTAGATGAAGCGCATACAAGGTATCTTATCCTAATGTACCTAAATTACCGATGTTTTTGACAAATCTGTGTAGATATACGTTCTGTGATTGGTCCTCGATAAGTGCTCTTTAGAGTGGCGTATCTGCGGTTTTGTTCGTTTGCGAGTATGCATGTGATTCCCTGCTTTATCCGTAGTAGGTACTAATGTACCCGAGGCAGGAATACTTGACGCGATCGTGCGGGGATAGTTTCGACCCACTGTTTCAAGTTCTTACCGATGATGGCGCAAAGTAAATTGACTTTCAGTGATAATCAGAAACCGGTTAATTAGAATGTGTATTATATGATTATTTTAGCAAAATATTGTAAGCATGATATCACTGTAATCTGATTTTCTCAAAGGATAACGATATGTGGAATATCGATGGGTATGCCATGAGTGCGATGGCTATATGTTTCTATCCCGTTTTCTCTCGGATGGTTAACTTCTTAGGGTAAAGGATATGAAAACACATTCTCTTATTTTATCTTCAAGGCAATGATTAGTTGCTTTTGTCTCACAGATTAAACCCATCTGTGAGAACGATTGGTTACCGTTTCTCTTACCGATCGTTGGTGTTTCACATGATGTTAAAAAGTGATATGTGATAACTATTCTGCCCATACGTACGGTAAACTACACTGGTTGAAAGGAGAAAGTACTTCCAGCGTCACACATTCCATTAAGAGCATATGAAGTATCGACTGACGGTACCAAACACTGTAATCAAAGTTTTTGCGAAAATGGATAGAGTTTACAGACAGCTTTCATCAACACTACGTCCCCTAAGATTTTCCATTTTCCCGCGAAATCAATGCACCCTTGAAACGAAGTTGAACCTCAGATTTGGAGTGAGGATAGAGGCTGAAAGGGGTTTCATAATGCCTTGAGGCCTGAACTCCCGTACTTACCATCTGGGGTTTGTTTCTCTCGGGGATTGGGGTGCATGTCAAAGTCCCGACAGTCAAACTCCCGACACCACTGTCGTGTACATATATTCTGTTTTGTAATAAGTGTTGTCAGGGTTTTGATTGTCGGAGCTTGACATGCTCCTGGGGATTGTCCCCTTTGTGAACACTCTGATAATCTACTGTTGGTAACTCGTGATAATATTAGATTAGGGGACGTAGGCTACATTTTGCCTTTTACCATATGTCAGTAAGGTAGAGTTCAATCGTGAAGTACCACGATGCGTTACTTTAATTTGTATGCCTGTACCATCGTATGTTAAATAATTATTTTATCGACTATCAGCAAAGACATATGGCGTAACCAACGCGATCCAAAGAAAATCAAATATTGAATCTAGCCTGTTAAATTATACAAAAATGATCCAATACTACTTACAAGGAAAGTACCCGAGGTGTCCCCCTCGAAGGGTTGCCTAATGAACGAGCGCCAAACGTGATGATGAAACAAAAAAAAAACATTCGATAGATAAAAATAACCCATCTCAAAAGTGTCGGCAGATTTTTTTGTTGATCGGTGCATTTCCACTTTCTACCTGAAATCGATCGATAGGTTTATGTAATGATTACCGTGCAATATTGAAGTAAATTAGAGCGTGGTAGTGTTTCGTTTAAATTTTGTTTGAACTACTCGTCATCCAGACGAAGCCTTGTCCCTTGATTTATGAGTGATCAAACAAAGACACAAAAAACCTGTTTAAAAAATGGCCACAAAATGCGATAAATAAATTATGAAACATTTGAGAGGACTAGATATGATTGTTCCTCCATTTAAGTCTCTTCACTCATATTTATACAACATAATCAATTTCAAAGATTGATTTCCGACGTGTCCTCGTAGTTCGTGCATCTCCTAGCGTATCTAAGTATCCCTCCGTGCTGTATCGCGTTATCGAGTCCGAGAGCGCGATGGCAGGATATGCGAACACATATATATATATGCATGCGATGTAAATGAGGTACACATTTGCCTGAAATTTCGTATATATGTACATGACGGTCTCCTGTTAACGCTGTTTGATCACAAGTCCTCCGGGCTCGCGTATGTGTGTGTGTGTGTACTCTGTGTATTTCATTGGCGCACCCATAGTACCGGAAGTCGGTTTTACAACAATCGGAATCGGAAGTGATTCCACGGCGGGACGATGCTCAAGAACCGGGGCCGAATGCATTGTCATGAGAGCCACATACATATACAGCCATATACAACAAACCGAAAGAATAACTTTTGTCCCATCAAAGTTTTTATGAGACAATAATTGCGGGAGGACAATACTTTTTCCACCCTCATTTTCCAACTCTAGCGTATTTCGTGTGATTGTGTTTGTGTGTGTGCGTGCACAACGAGTGTGGAATCAACTTCGGCATTGCTCCACAAAATAACAAATGAATCAGTGTACATCGTGTTTCCGTTGGCGCGTGTTTGTTACCTTTTCATCTCTCGTTGCTCGCCGCTGACGAAGCTCTGATGAGCGAAACTTGTAAATTTCGGTTCTTTTCAAAGCCTTTAATCTCGATGTCATTTATTATACTCGTCATCTCTCATTGTACACGACAATGCGACGCGAATTCTCGTTCGTTTTCTTCCATTTTCCGGGAATTTTTCATCACTCTTTGACACAATATATTGCTTACAATTCGAACATGATCCTTTAACTCGACAAATAAAAAAAGAACTTTCATGAAATTTCATGATCAATAGGCGTTGTTCCGTCGGCGAAAATCTTTGTTAATTTTAACAAATATTCTGCTTCATTCTAAATAAATGACTTTTGTTGATTGTTATTCGTTACGTAAGATTATACACGATGATCTGTGACGCCGCGAATGGTTAATATTCCATCTAACTATCGAGGTAAGTGCTACTCATGAAATCTACTCATTTTTCCGTTTAAATAAACTCTCTAGTGTGAAAAAATCTACGTTTTCTTCGTCACTTATACGTCGTATCCTTCGAGTTTCTACGAGCACATGTGATGATTTTTTGTTTATCTCTCTCGAGACTTATTCTCCTCGAGAAATGGGAGAACGAAATTTAATTATTATTACAGATTCGAGGTAAACGCACTGACGAATATAGACGATAAAAAGGACGTAAATAATAATTATAACAATCGACGGTATCTGGACATTGAGAATCTCGGGCATATTTATTTTATAAAGATAATTCCTTGCAAATTGTTGCTTTTTACACTTCGAATACAAAATACGAAAAGGAAAATTGAGTTATTCGCCCCACATTTGGTTGATTACATAGATACAAACATGAACGGAGTCATTAATATGAAACTAAAATAAATTAAACAATAAAGCTCTCCTCACCACAAATGTCTATACACGTATATAAAGAATACGCTAATTCCGCCGAGCCGCGTTGTATAATTCGAGGTAACTAGACTACTCGATATTTGACAAAATTGAGATGAACAGAGTACTCAACTTATATACGGGATATGCAGTCCGCTACGCTTGATGATGCGACCAGGCCTGGTTTTTAACGGATAGCACTGATGACAATGATTCATTTCCAATAAAATAAAGTGATGTACAATGTTCCGACACTCGTTACAATTGATCTCGAGAAGCACGACGGATGTAGATACAGTTAGAGACGTCGTTATATGTATATACGTATAAGGCTATTGACAATATTAGAAATTTATAACTAGACCGCTCGACGGACGGTAGAGGAGTATCTTAGAGGATTTTGATAAGCGTTTCGAGGAGCGCTCGAAACGGTTATAGCTGCTTCGGTAATCATCGTGGCTCATCGGAACACACGATCCGAGCACATAATTGAAATCACGTCGATTTTGACACTACACACATAAGATATATTAAGAATAATCAGAAATTCGTTTTGTTACGTGTGAAAGAGCAAGTCTCGTTGCTGGTATACGACGTCGACGAAAACCTCGTCACTTTTGCACGTACGTCGTCGTGACAGAGACACGTATTCACGGAATTTTCACGAGAGCAATGTGAAATTCATGGAAATTCCAAAACTCGTCTGCTCACTCCGGCGGAGATCTCGCGCGGTAATCAAATCGTGAGCTAATGTCTAGCCGCACATATAAAAATGTTAAAGAACAACAAAAAAGAGCAATATCATATTTTTCTCATACTGTCGGTGGTCGAAATATGAAAAGAGGCTGACTTTACGGCTCATAGTGGGAATTGAGCGATGAGCGCTTGTACGAAATGTAAAAATGTCGACAAATTACTGAGTAGGATTATTAGGTCCTTTAGGCGTGGAGCATTCAAAATGGATATCGGATAAAATTAATTGAATTAATCCTATGTTCTCTGTGGTAAAAATTCAGTAGTACGAGAGTGAGAGGGGAAGGAGAGAGAAAAAAATTGTGAATAAGGGAAGCCAGTGGCTGAGCGAAAAAGAAAATTGAACGTAAAAAAAGAGGTGCTATTAGTATAGAGGCGATTAAATGGCGGGATTACAGGTCTCCGAAGTGACCCTGCGGGAGTAGAGAGGACCGGAAAGTGGAGGCAAATTGGATACCAGAAGCCCCAAGAGAAAAAGCGGAAGAGAGGGAGAGAGAGAGAGAGGAGTTTTAATATGTAATAGCAAAAAAGTTCCATTCACGATTACCGAGGGTAGTAATTGTTTTTTTATTAGATCTGTCCATGTATACCTATATATTAACATGTCATGGATATATTAAGCATAATGAATCTCTATTATTTCATTAACTATTGCTATCAATTAAGAAACAAAGATTAAGGGGACACATACCCCTGGGCGCGCCCGAAACGGCGTAAATTTTGAAAATCATTTTCTTCGGTAAAAAATGAAAATGAAAATTAAGTAGTGGTTTCATATCCTTTATTGACTCTTTAAATATAAGGAAAAAAAATTTTTTAACATTTTTTGGAATATTATCATTATTATTTTTGGGCCGAAGTGCGGAAAAAAATCCAATCTGCAAATAAAAAAAACCCTGGTAATATGATGTATTAGTTATTGCCTGACGGAAGGATTTTTTTTTTTTCTTTAATGAAGAAGTTAGAGTGACCTAAAGCTTTGCATGCGATTTTTAGAAAAAAAACACTGTTTAAAAATTCATAAAACATTGTCTGATCAAAAAATTAAAAAATCCTCACGTCAGACTATAGAGAAAGTAATTATCTACATTCGAAAAACATAGTTTCGAGAAAAACGCGTTCGACAATGATAATATTCAAAAAACAATTTAAAACATTTTTTTTCCTTATATTTCAAGAGTCAATAAATAATGTGAAACCACTACTTAATTTTTTTTTTCATTTTTTACCTTAGAAAATAATTTCTGAAATTTTCGCCGTTTCGAGCACGCCCAGGGGTACGTGTCCCCTTAAGTCATTTAAATAACAATTGTCATTGGTAATAAATTGTATTAAAAAATGTAACTTTCTTAAAGAGGTTGGAGCGTTTCATAATCAAACGAATAGAAATTGGTACATACCAGTTAATTTTTTGCAAATCCATAGTTATTAATGTTTTACTTAGTTAATAACATATGCTGTAATACAAATGACAATTGACCATACTTAATTTGTGCATGAGACTTTATATAAAAGTTGTTAAAAATTTACCACTCATTTGATTATAGTGTGAAGCGCTTCAACCTCATTAAGGAAGTAACGATATTACAGCTATTTGAAGGGTTTTTTTCTGTTTTACAAGAATATTCGTAGGATCAACAGAACGAACAATATCGAATGGAAATGTTTAGTTATTGCGTCAGAAAAATGTCTCGTTTTTTTCGATATCCCGGTGGATACCACATCGCGAGAAACCAGATTTATTTGGTCAGGTCGTGGGCGACTATTTTTATTTTTTTATTCAATCAATTAATCAAGATAGATTTGATTGCTGCGTCTGTGGCTCCGAGCCAACGAATTCACTCGTATCTCCCTCTCTCTCGTTCTCTTGCAACACACGCGATTCATACGACATATCGTATATTTTGCTTATAGTTTTCGCGTATTCGCGTTTTTCCGCGTTATTGCCCTTCCAGTGATTCGAAATATTTTCTGCTGTAATTTTACATCCAGTATAGATAAAACGTGAATTCTTTTACCTGGAAAGTTTCATTTTTTGTTGTTGTTTTGTTTTTAACATGTGTATACGTTCAACGAGTCCTAATGGTTTGTGCAGTCGTGTTTCAACGAATTAGCTTGTAGATTGAATCGCAGCTATTCTCTTACGTAGAGCAAACGCAATCAAGAAACTTTCACGTGTTTACGATCGTAAGAAAATCATTTTTTTTTATTCTCTCATCGCCCCGAGCTTTCGCGGTCATCGAAGAGATACGACTTGAATGCGGAAAGAGAAGGGATGATAAAGAAAAGAGTTAGCGAGGTCACGAATGACGAGTTAGAAATAATACACACTTGTATACTCGTATATCTTGTTTTTTTTCGACCTGCGATCAAATTTTGTTCATCGCCAAAAAAAAACGATTAAAAGGATAATTTTGCATGTATGCCAAAATTAGACAAAATTTATAGTGATTCGATGTAAAAAACATTGCTTTTACTCGATTTTATGGAAATTTCAATGATTCATTAGACATGGAAATTCCCCACTCATAACAAATCATGCTTTTTTTCACTGAAATCTCAAGAAATACAATAGCATTGAGAAAATAGAACAAAAAATGTTAAAAATCTTACACATTTTGTCGGTTTTCATTTTACCCATACTTTTTAAAAATATTTCCCAAAGTTCCTTAACCGTGAAGTGTCAAGGAAGAGAAATAATGGGTTGCGGACCGAGTGGGAACTCGTGTAAAACTGACGGCGCCCGTTTGATGGCAACCAAGCTTACGTTCACGAGGGAACAGTTGGACAACCTGAATGGCTTTTTTCGTCAGACGATTGAACGCGAATACAACGATTATAATGGTATGAATTACAGTTTTTTTTTTGGGACTCATTGCTGTATTTTATCCAATCACATAATACATGTGTACAGTAAATTTACAAATTGTATTGTTTAATTAGAAAAAAAAAAATATTCCCATACCGGGAATCGAACCCGAGCCTCCTGGGTGAAAGCCAGGTATCCTAGCCACTAGACCATATGGGATATTGATATTATGTTTAAAATTGATCTATCTTTTCTTCTTATACATTCATCAAAGTATTTTCGTTAATGAATGCTTCTTTGCAAAAATCAAATTTTGTTAAATTATTCAATATTCAATTTTCAAGCTTATAAAAAAAATTTATAATCATTATTTCAACCTTTTTCGAATAATACAACAAAAATTTGTTCGCAAATAACTTATAACATTTTATAATAATTATAAATTTTGTTTAAAAAAAACATACTTTTGGGCTTTAACGCCGCAAATAATTTTTTTATTTTTATCAAACTTGATCGCAAATAATTCATAACATTTTATAATAATTATAAATTTTGTTTAAAAAAAAACATACTTTTGAGCTTTAACGACGCAAATAATTTTTTTATTTTCATTAAACTTGTTCGCAAATAATTTATAACATTTTATAATAATTAGAAATTTTGTTTAAAATAAAACATACTTTTGAGCTTTAAGGGCGGAAATAATTTTTTTATTTTAATTAAACTTGTTCGCAAATAATTTATAACATTTTATAATAATTAGAAGTTATGATAAAAAAAACATACTTTTGAGCTTTAACGCCGCAAATAATTTTTTAATTTTTATTCAACTTGCTCGCAAATAATTCATAACATTTTATAATAATTAGAAATTATGATTAAAACAAAATATACTTTTGAGCTTTAACGACGGAAATAATTTTTTTATTTTAATTAAACTTGTTCGCAAATAATTCATAACATTTTATAATAATTATAAATTTTGTTTAAAAAAGAACATACTTTTGAGCTTTAACGACGCAAATAATTTTTTTATTTTTATCAAACTTGTTCGCAAATAATTCATAACATTTTATAATAATTATAAATTTTGTTTAAAAAAAAACATACTTTTGAGCTTGAACGACGCAAATAATTTTTTTATTTTCATTAAACTTGTTCGCAAATAATTCATAACATTTTATAATAATTAGAAATTTTGTTTAAAATAAAACATACTTTTGAGCTTTAAAGGCGGAAATAATTTTTTTTTTTTAATTAAACTTGTTCGCAAATAATTTATAACATTTTATAATAATTATAAATTTTGTTTAAAAAAGAACATACTTTTGAGCTTTAACGACGCAAATAATTTTTTTATTTTGATTAAACTTGTTCGCAAATAATTCATAACATTTTATAATAATTATAAATTTTGTTTAAAAAAAAACATACTTTTGAGCTTTAACGACGCAAATAATTTTTTTTCTCTTGAAGAATGATTTTAGTGTAATTAAATTAACAAAAAGTCGAACTTTTCATTTTTACACCACAGATATTGGTCGTATCGAGGCGAATGTCGAAAGATTGATTCAGCGTCTTGTTTCGGGGGTCGGCAAGCTGGATCAAAGATTCTCTGCCATGTTTCTCGTTTCGCTGAACGAACGACGTCGAATAAAGGTACAAATCGTGAGCTAATGTCTAGCCGCGATGAAATGACTGCCGGATAGAACTTTATTGGAGAACTGTATTTTAACTATTTTAGATAGTACACCTGATGGTTGACTTTCCGGAGACTCAAAGCGATTTCCGAATAGAGTCATGATAATTCCCCAAGAAACCCTGATTTTTTGTTTTTACAATTTTACAATTACAATTTTCCTCCATTGATGAAAAATCTTTCAAGATAATTGCATATTTAGCTCGATGTTCTGCGTGTTAAATGACTGAACTTTTAACTCGTATACTATATCTCAGTAGCCATGTGAACAAAAATTCTTTTTATATTCTTAAAAAAAAAACGCAAAATACATTCGTTCATTAATAGTTGACAATTTTAGCTCGAACAGCAGAAAATGTATTTTGCGTTTTTTTTTTAAATCCTTTTTGAAGTAAAAAATGCAAAACAATTTTTTGAAGATGTGAAAGTTCTTTAGTCAGTAACAAAAAATTGTCATTCGTTTTTTGAC
Source organism: Oxytorus armatus (assembly GCA_958009045.1). Taxonomy (NCBI): domain Eukaryota; kingdom Metazoa; phylum Arthropoda; class Insecta; order Hymenoptera; family Ichneumonidae; genus Oxytorus; species Oxytorus armatus. Next base: position 9,732,322 of record OY253751.1, on the reverse strand, counting down.
CTCAAAACGGATTTTTATCGTTCGGACAGATAAACGAGAACGACGCAAACGTTAACTGGGTCATTATCTACTGTTCGAGCTAAAATTCCCAGCTACTAATGAACGAATGTATTTTGATTTTTTTTTCTTCTAAAGAATATAAAAAGGAATTTTTGTGCGCATAGTGAGATATCTACGACCTAAAAGTTGAGTGATTTAACACGGAGAATATTGAGCTAAAGTTGCAATTATCTTAAAACTTTTTTCATCAATGGAGAAAAATATCTCACGAAAACGAGTAATAAAAATCCTAGGCAGCGAATTTAGGATTTGACCTTGAATACCATTTTACAAGTGTCTTCATTCTTTTTTTCGGAAATTGTAAAATCAGGGTTTCTTGGGAAATTGTCATATCTTCATTCTGAAATTGCTCTGAGTCTCCGGAAAGTGAACCATCAGGTGTACCATCGAAAATAGTTGAAATAAAGTTTTCCAATAAAGTTCTTATCCGACAGTGATTTCATCGCGAGTCACGTAAATCACTTTAACGGTCTTTCAAATGTTTTCTTCCATCTGGGTTACGATTTATATATTTCCATTATAGCAACTCAAGTTTGAGTATCTCTTACGCATCGATGCACTCTCGTCCCCGGGAATTTACTCGGAGTGCGACAGTGCCGGTAGCATCGAGGAGGATTCGAGTTTGACAGGATTTGCGCGTCTTCGTATACGGGGCACCGACGCCGAGACGTGGGCCGAGTTTCTTGGTCCCGGTGGAAGATTGCGACGAGATCTCGTGAGAGCTAAACTCGTAAATCTATTGGCAGCTGTTACGAAACAGGGTGAGAAAACACGTAGTGCGCGATGACAAAATCCTCTATTCACGGTTTTACGATAGAAATTTCGCACGAAGGATTTTCCACGAACACGAGGATTTGCCTAAATCGTCGTGTTAACCAACTCTCAATTTCACGAAGACAAGAAGGTTCGACATTGAGCCAATGAAAAAATGTAACTTTTGGATAGTTGCAGTTTTTTTTTAACAGATTATAAAATTAAATGAATTACTTCGTCGTAATGCTCGAGCCACTTTAAAGCAACTGAAGGACACGGAAAAAAGTGGAAAGAAAAACAAGTTAGTTTAGCTCAAGCTGAGCTTGTACAAGTAAAAGAAGAATTAACGTAAATGCAAATTGAAAGATAGGTATTTTTTATACAAGAAAATTTCTCGTTATAAAATGTCGTGAAGAAAGGGTTATTTTTCACTTTTTAATGAAGGTTCTCGATTGACAGTAACAGGCATCGGTATTGGTCATTTCTGCCGGTTAATCATTAATGATGTAATTGATGGAACAACGAGTCCCAACTCTCGGATTAACAATAGCTCACCATTTCCGTTATCGACATCACGTCGATGTCGTTATTATCAATTAACCCCCTCGTGTAATCCCACAAACAAGTTCACGATCGTATAAATAAATGAAAATACATCTAAAGTTGAACGATGTTCCGTTCTCGTCGTAGAAATAGCGAATGAATTCGAGGAGGATGTTTGCCAAGCACCTGGACAGATTGTGGACGCTGAAGTTCTGGACAAGATACTGAAACAACCGGACCATTGCAGAGTATTCTTCGGTTCTGGTAAGAGAGAGAGAGAGGGAGAGAGAGTGAGTAAGAAACACAGAAAGATAGAGAGAAAGAGAGAGAGAGAGAGATAAAGAGAAAGAGAGACGTACTTTAATTACATTTTCCTCGTTTCCCCGTTTCATCTGTCCTCCGTTTCTCTTCCCTTTATCCACGACAATCGTTGCATTATGCAGACTGATATTCGGGGCCCCCTTTGCCGTGACTGAAAAAGCACAGGAAAAGTCACCCGCAGGTAACTCAATATACTACACAGACGGTTCTATAAATCAGAAGCGTAAAGCTCGGCTTGAAGTTGTTTAATTATAACTGACGGAGATTTAAAATAACGAGCAAGGCGAAAATAAGCGACTAGTGCGAACGTTCCTCTGACTGCAGGCAAAACAGAGAAAAGGGGCGAGAGAGAGGGAGAGATAAAGGGAGCAAAAGAGTCGTTGCTTGGGGGCTCTATGTATTACGACGCCGTGGGACCACCCGAGTAAATCAACGAATTTGTCCGGCTGCTCGTGTCACACTGCTGCAACTCTTGTGAAAGAACAAAAAAAAACGAGAGAGGAAGAAAAACTATGAAAAAAGGATCGAGTTTTTCGTCGCGTACTTTTGTGCCAAGAAGAGTCTGCCGAAATCGAATTTTATCCCCCCCGTTAACAGAATAATCCATGCTTCTTCTCATCCCAAATTATCGCTCTGCGTCGACAAATTCCATGCGCCACGAACACGATTGGGAACTTTAATGAATTTTTACATTACTTCGTTTAATCCGACGATATTTTCTACAATATTAATTCTTTTTTACTTTCTGTAAAAGTCTTCGTTTTTCAATGCTTAAAATTTCAATTAAATTTTAAATATTTCAAAGATTTGGTTCATTCAAAAATTCAAAGAGAGACGCAACAAAAATTGAAGTAACCAACAACGTTTATCATTAATTTAATCAATAATTAATGTTTTCAATTGTCCTGATTTTTTTTTCTGTCATTTCATAATGAATATTATTACTTAACGTAGTAGTCTGGTAACTTAAGCCGATTTTCATGTCTTTTTTGGAGGGCGTTTTTTTGTAGGAAAATTAAAATGAATCGTTTTGGATATTTAGGATGTTTTTATTCACATATGAAAGTTAAAAAAAAATTCTTTTGAAAAAATTTAATAGTTTATTATTATTATTATTATTGATCGAAGTTGGCACCTCGAAAAAAAAATCGCGTGGGTGGCCCCGGTGATTTTGGCTCTTGATGTTATCTGAAATAAAAAAATCTTGATAATTCTTAATCTATAGACATGTCATTCTGGTCGGAACTACTGAAGTTACATTTCTTTTTATTTTACAACCCCTTCTTTGCTAAAATAAAAGGACTTTTTTTTCCAAAGTCCGCCATTTTGTTATTTATCCATGAAATTTAACTTCAGTAATTCCGTCCAGAATGACATGTCTATAGATTAAGAATTATCCAGAATTTTTTATTTCAGATAACATCAAGAGCCAAAATCATCGGGGCCACCCACGCGCTTTTTTTTCGAGGTGCCAACTTCGATCAATAATAATAATAATAATAAACTATTGCATTTAAAAAAAAAAATTTTGTTTGTATCTTTAATATGTAAATGAAAACATCCTAAATATCCAAAACGATTCATTTTTATTTTCCTACAAAAAAACGCCCTCCAAAAAAGCCATGAAAATCGCCTTAAGTTACCAGATTACTACCTTAAGACTCGATAGAATAAGTACGAGCGAAGGGCTATGCGAAGGGGTACTTTAAGAAATGATGGACCACAAAGTTATTGCTGTTAAAACGAAATATTACGAAAATAATACGATAATATGACGTTTATCAAATTTTATTAAAGATTCGCGACATTAGGGTGTCATAAACATTCCCACCGGGACACATACTATGCTTTAAAAATGTCCTCAAAAGGGGGGGCTCGAAAAAAATTCCAAATTTTACTCGCACTAGGGTGATACGCCTCGTACCATCACACGTGAATTTCACCACTCCTTTCCATACACACAGCCATAAAAACCAATATTTATGGAAAATTATGCTGATACACCCCCATAAATATATCTTATGATTCAGTAATACCGATATTTTTGTCCCTTTTTTCTACATATTTGTGTGTGTGAGCGTGTGCGTTTTTTTTTTTTTTTCATGGTAAATTTATTGCTTCAAGACACGTCGGAGGAAAAAATCGAAGGTAGGGATCATCGTGTTGCTCTTGTCGAGGACGCCAGTGGTATACTGCTGCGGATAGGAATGGACGATGTTACCAACGGTACGAGTCGTGACGTTGAAGTAAGGCTTTTAATTGGCGCGAGTGTTGGCTCGTGGTCGACACTCGCCGATTATCCACGCAGAGTGCCACTTCATCATTGCGACGCTCTTATACACTACACCGCTGCCCAGAGCGTGAGTTTTTGGGTGTTACATTCTCGTAATTCCTTCGCGTAAAAACATATAAATTATAGAAGCGTTTTATCATTTATACACGAGAAAAAAATGTCAATTACGGAATGAGTGGAGAGACGTTTAGGATTAATTTTCATTGGGTTATCGATATACTTAATTTTTGGATTTTACCTAATAACGTTAGGGTTATCATTCTTTATTAATTAATTTTATCAATCTCTATAATTCCTTTCATTGATAAATTCAGTATTTACCATTGTCCGTCTTGGAAATTGATGCGAATTCATTTGAACAACAACAACAACAAAAACCTGAAAACACGAATTTTGGAACAAAGTAAACTTTCACGAAGATCCCGAAGCACATATTTTATTTTTCCAACTGTTTACTTGGCTCTGGATGTACTCGAATGGCAAAGTCTCTTCGCGTCAACGGTCAAAAGAATCGGCTCGCGCGTTGGCTGCCTTCAAAGAGCGTGACCAAGGGGAGAAAAACATTTTTCCTAGCTATTTACGAAAGTCTACGGAACGGGAGAGGAAAAGAATAGTGGAAAGAGAACGTTAGTGCCGGGAAAAGAACGATGGAAAGCTAAAAAGCTCGATGTGGAAGGGTACAAAAAGGATAAAATGGGAAAGAGAGAGAGAGAGAGAGAACGACTGCGAACCAGACTGGCGAATTCCCGAGAGGGGTAGTTGGTGTTGGTCGAAAAAAAAGAGTAGAAAAACCTCTATATATCTCACGAAATTGTTCCTTTGACAGCGTCAAAGCAAAATCCGCCCTGCGAACTAATCGATATTAGCTAGAGCAGCACAGAAAATACCACGAGCTTTATCGCAACGACCACCGCAAATCGCACACTCAACTCTCGGCGGACACTCTCGTTTTTATTTTATCTTTTCGTTTCACCACTCTTTAACCTCGTGAGATTTTTTTTTCGTGTCGTGTGTGTGTGTGTGTGTGTGTATACTTTTTTTTCTCCTCAATTTTCTGGTGGTCGGTGGAAAAATAAAATGTACCACTACGACACATTTCCCTCACGAAGGTTTGATTCTTTCTTTTCTTTTTTCTGCCACTTCATCTATATACCAGGGTATGTACGCCGTGACCGTTGGACCTTATCCCGGTGCTCGTTGCGACGATCGTGCCACTCTCTGGAGACTACGTGTTCCCGCTGCCGAGACCATCATGACTCGGCATTATTCCGAGGAGAGTGTACCTTCTCTCACGAGATCCGTTCTTATGGAGATTATCGAACAGCTAAGGGGACGTCGAGCCCTCAATGTACCGATGAAACAGAAGGTAAAATTTCTACCCACTTTAACCGTTTACGGGCCGAGTCACTTGGTCAGCATGTCACCAAGACTTACTGCAATATTGGCGATGATCGAAGTGATCGGTCACAGTAGAAAATATGATTAAAAGAATGAATAAAAAAAATGGATCGACTTGTCGAAGAGAGGACGACCAGGTTGCACACGGAATAAGTCAGTTAATAAATCAATTCTTAATTAACAAGATATCGTGTCGTATAAAAATAATAATAATCAAAACGTAAGCGGAACGTACGACGCGGATATTTCTTTTTATCGCCAACGAATCGAATTAGAGGTCTCAGATGAAAAGGGGTTTCTTTCTCATGAAGTGGATTCTACTTGACACAAGAGGAATTAAGAGGAATTTTGTTAAGATGGTGCTGACGCTCACGAAACATTTATTAGAGATATCGTTTTTGTTCACTTGAAAAAAAAACAACAGGAAAATCGAAACTTCAAAAAAGCTTCCCTTCGTGAAGAATTCATTTTAGCCCTTACTCGTTTACTCGATCGGGAAATTATTTTTTTTCATTACAATACACCACCACCTGGACATGTGATGTTTACAAACTGAATCACAATTAATTTCATCGAATTGAAATCATTTTTATCGAGGTCGGAAAATTACGTAATTTGAGGTCTTTTCAAATTTGTGGAGTTAAGGGGGGAAATAGGGTTAGGACAGCGTTTTCTCAGTTATTTTCATGAATTTTTTTATAGTATAAAAATGAATATAATTTATTGAAACTTTGAGAATATTTTATACATATATTTAAGTAAATACTATAAAATTTTTGAAGAATTTCCTTGAAAAACACCGAAGATATTAGCGACCCCATATTGCAGGTCACAATCAGACTCAGCATTTTGCGTACATTCTGGAAGCCGCAATTTTCATCTGAAATCAAACGAGGTTGGAATTTACTTTTATTACATGTCTCTCTTCTATATGAACCTAAATGCTATCAAAAAAATAGAAAATTGAATTTTTTACAGGGGTCAAAACAAAAAAGCATGATTTTTTTCCATTTTTTACAACTTTATTTGCGAAACAAAAATTATTTTAAATAATGATAATATTCCGATTTTAGGCTCATGTAGAGCGCAATACTATGAAGAAAGTAACTGCCCATTTTCAAAACGATTGGTTGAAAACTTTTCAAACCAGCGTGCACGCACGTTAAAAAAAAGTCGTTTTCAGAAAAACGCGATTGAAAAAATAGTACCAAGAAAAACAAGCAATATGGGGTCGCTAATATCTTCGGTGTTTTTCAAGGAAATTCTTCAAAAAATTCTTCAAAATTTTATAGTATATACTTAAATATATGTATAAAATATTCTCAAAGTTTCAATAAATTATATTCATTTTTTATACTATAAAAAAATTGATGAAAATCATTGAGAAAACGCTGTCCTAACCCTATTTCCCCCCCTTAATGGCTTATAACAATAGAACGAGTCAGAATTTTCATTTAAAATTTTGGGAACATATTTTTCAATAGTTTTACTAACAATTTATGGAATTGAAAAACGATTTTTTGAACCGTCTAACCCTATTTCCCCCCTTAATATTCATTTTCCTCGCTACAAATGAATAGTGTTTCCTGTTAATAGCATTAATTTTTTCCTGGATCAAATTTTGTATCATTTAAATACATTACGTTTTATAGAAATAAATTTCATTTGACTTCATTAAAACTTATTTGACCGGAAAAAATTCATAAAGCTTTACACTTTCCATCGGGCGGTAATGAGAAAAAAAAAATGGTCTTGCGAGCATTTCGTCCTGCTGACACTGTCGAGAGTACAGATAAGTAAAGAATCACGATTCACAGAGAGACCTCTCGCGGGTAAGCTCAAAAAAACTTCCAAGCAGGTACCGCATATCTGGCGTGAAATTCATTTATGAATCGCGAATAGCCTCTGGCCAATGCAGTCCCCGGAGTAATGTACCCTGGATGAGAAATAGCAATGAAAACGCGTAGATTGAATTTCCTTTTTTTTTCTTTACGCCATTTTTCATGAAAAGCGCGTACCCGTGACAAAAAGTTTTTTTTTTATCACACTCCATCCAGAGCCTTCCAAGTGAGAAACAACGATTCTAAAGGTCAATATTTTCAACCCTTCGGAATACTACGAACCGATATCTATAACCACTCGAGACTTTTTCGTTTATCGATTGACAATTTGTGTAAGTGCGAACGAAGAGAGAAAAAAAAACTGCAATATACCAGATTATGAGATTTTTTAAAGAATGAACATCCATTATTGCTCTTCCATTTTCATCATTCCAAATATTTTCGAAATTGATATTGCAGTCGCAGTAATTGAGAATATCGTAATGAATAAAAGAACATCATCTTAAGTCCACTCACGGCATTTTCAAAACATCCAAAATCGGTGAAATCACAAAAAAATTATGTTCATTTGTATTTACGATGTTTGGAGATTTTTTGTATGTGGGAAAAACATTATTTTCCCTCTTTTACTACGTTTAAAGCCTCTATATGATTGGAATTTTTCCACTGGTTGCCGATTACAACGAGTATTCTTCGAAAGTTCAACGATTTAATGTGCAAATACTAGGATTTCAAAAGTTTCACCGTTAAAATTACCTAAAGTTCTTCAACGTAAGTGAATTATTGACTCCTGTGATTATCTCTTGTTTCGGTCGCAAGTTTGCCATCGCCTGGTCCTTTGTCTCGCATTCATTTCCAATGCAGTCTCAAATATAAACTTTATCGCGAGACCTTTTGACGTCTTGGAGCTTTATGTTTTTCAATAGTGGTAGTAACTTTGAGCTGCGTTGAGCTTTGAAAGGGTTTTCTGCCAGAGGGGTTTAACGAAGTTTTCCAAAACGCAATTCCTTTTACTGATGAAGCTTGCCGATCTGTGAGCTTGGTAATTTCTTGCCTAATCGTCCTGAGGCAAAAGTTTTTCGTTCAAGTTTTACTAACCCTTGGTGGAGTATTATTTACTTCCACTAGAGTTCTTTGATTTTCCCAATACCCTCCCGTAACGAACGTTATGACGTGAACGTAAGTAATTTTCGATATATAATACCTGACCTTGTGAAAAAATGTTTTGAGCTTTTTTATAACAATTTGAAACACTTATTTGTTGGCGTTCTTTGGAATGGCATCGTCGGGAATGTAAACTGATGTTGAAACAAATTCAACATATTGTAAAATTATTTTTCCAAAAGCGTACAATATGTAATATCATATAAGTATAAATATTTTTTTTTCAAATTTCAATAGATATAAAAAAAACCAAGTTTTTGTATATCTAGATCGCATTCAATTTCCCAATTGACCAATATAAGGTAGAGTCGATAAACCATGGTACTTTTTGGTTAGATGATATTGTAATTTTTTTTCTGTCATTATCTGCAGGATAGTTTGAGGGTCGTGTCGCGTCATATCGTCGAAACGATACATTGGTGGTCGTTGGAAAGAGCCGGTCCCGATCCATTGGGAGGTTGGTCGCCCGATAGCCTCTCCCGTCATGTTTTACTTGCTCTTGACGAATTGGTCACCGCTCTCAGATGTCAGAATCTTCGATGTTACTTTTATCCACGTTGCAACGTGATGCTACAGTGCGCGAGAGGTAATACTTTATCTTTTATAGATATAATCCCTCTCGCTGGTAGAGAATTTTTTTTTCGTACATTTTTTTTTGTTTCGAATCCACGGCAGTACAATAACTCACATTTTATACATTTAATAATCTAGTATCTTGCCTTACATCACGGTATATCCGGCCCGGAGCAGAGCTAGCTACGGGCTATGTATCTTTAATATCCACGCTGTTGGAACTAAATACTTATCGTTAGCTACGAGGAAAATCTGTTATATTTTTTATTATCCATCGAGAAATGTTCTTCTTTCTCGAAAACAAAAGAATTATATTTTTTACTCCAATTAGAAATGTAGAAATGTTATATTACAGAAAAAAATAATCTTCTATCACGAAAAATTACCATATCATGTTTGTATCCACGAAAGCCACGAGACACTTTTTGAACAAAAAAATGCTCAAAAGCTTCGCATTTCCCGAGATATTACCCAGTAAATTTAGCCAATAAATAGGAAGAGTCTTTTTTTTACTAATTACTCAGCCAACACGCTTCTCGGCGTTACATCTCATACTTCATGCCCTACAGCGTTGCGTGAGATTGTCTGTCTGGGCAAATATCGCGTTTTGCATAAATCCGAGCAAAAATAATAATATAATCTAATCGACACGAGACGTACACATTTGTTATGCAAGAGGGTGCATGATGGGTGTCTTGTTACCGCAGAAGAAGCAGGGACAAAGAGACAGGGAAAGAGAGAGTGAGAGAGGGGGGGGGGGGGGGGTCTAAAGCTGATGAGTTACGAGAAACTTAGTTTGCTCAAGTTACAAGAGAACAAGACTGACTGACAGGACCACATCGAGCTTTGTGAGAAGATAGAAACTAAGCAGACAGTAGTCACTTGCATGAATACACTGTTTCCTTAGATGTTAAGGAATATATAGGTTTTTGAGTGAACAACACGAGCACTTCTCGGCAATGTGACGCAGTTTGTACTAAAACATTCGACAATTTTCATAGGCCCATTGTTCACTTTCACGGCAATAACAGTGACCAAAAAATAACCAATCAAGTACGTCGTTCTACATTTATTACAATTAATAGTTTTAAAAAAAAGATTGATTAGAATAAACTTTATCAATACCGCCATGTCATTGAATCACTAATTACAAAATCCTTCGCACATATTTTCCAAGACTGCTAGGAATTAAATTGAGTTCTCAATTTTTTATCCTCGCATTTACCACGTAAACTCATGCCTTTTTCCTTCTGGCTATTCGATGTTATAATAAATGGACTTTTTCGCCGCAACAGAATGTTTTTTTCTCCCCTTTTATAACAACAAACGATACCTCCAGATTAATTTTATCACGCAATAACACATATATTCAGAATAATTAGAATCCTCGACGAGTCCCGGGAGAATAAATACGAGGCTATTTGTATTTAACGTTCGCATCCGGGAGAAACTTGTCGGTATATAATTCCAGTGATGAATAGAATGTTGCTCCAGAGAAACATTTCGAATGCGGAGGCCCTCGGAATAATGGGATGAGAGCAGATGAGGCAAGATCCGGTTTTCCGTTATTCTCTACCGGGTCTCCTCTCTCTTTCAATCTCTCTCTCTCTCTTTCTCTCTCCGTCGAAGTTGAATACTGAAAATAGCAAATCTTAATGTATTTAATACAATTAATTAATTACCAGCGAATAGACTTATTTTCTTTTTTTGATATTGGCACATATGAACCATTAAAATACGTAACTGGTCGATTAAACCATTATGACATTAAAATACGTAACTGGTCGAACCGAATTCAACGATGTGATGACAATATATATATTTTGGCTTCCAGGGGCATAGCGATTAAGCAAATATGGGAAATCATCTTTTATTTTGTTTTTCAATTATTCCATCGAGGAACAATTTCATTCTGCGACCCTCCTCTGTCTATATCTTTTCATATTTTCCCGTCGATGGCGTAAATTTCCCGATGCTTTTGTTTCGGTATCTTGAAATTAACCGTTGACGCGGAAATATCGGTTAATTTCCACGTCGCTGATCGCTCGTCGATTCTACTCGTTTCGATTCTTTATAGATATATCTATTATATACATAAAATATATATGTACGTCGCACACAACTTGGAGCTCGGGTTTGCTCTTCCGGTGCCTCAATTTTACAGAAGCGAGTTCCACCGATCGGATTTTCATCCTGTGGAAAATTAAAAAAAAACAATTTCACGCAATGCTCATATTTTTCTAGCCCTTTTACGATCGAGCTCGTGACAATGGAAAAATGTTTTTTTTTACCTACGTATATGTATTCCATCCATTCGTTAGCAAAGCTATTATTTTTCTCATTTCTGTTATTCGATTGTGTCGTCAATGGCGCGTCCGCGATATATAGCTATTGAATCCAGTACAGTTTATCGTTCGATACACCGCCCGACGTTTAATCAAATTATCGGTTAAATCGTTGATCGAATACTTCGCGATCCTGGTTCTCTCGACGAATATCAAATTAGTCTTCGCCGCCCACGCGAATGATCGATAGATCGCTATTATTTATTCACGTTCGACAACGAACGGCGAAAGTGTGCAGTAAAACAGAAAATATACATGGATCGGGGTAGATTGTTTTGTTTGCGTTGACATTTTTTTAATTATCCATTCGCCACCGTCTGTAAAAACGATTTCCGTAAAAAATGTCTTACACTTACAGGTGGGCTTTTACATCACGAGGACTCGTACGCCACTGATGCACGACTCTTAGAAACTTATCTGACGGCACTTCATCGTTTCTCATCGAGCCTCATTCCTGCTGAGCCACGACCTAGTGACGTACTCGAGAACGAGCTCATCGCACGATGGAGACGCGTTATAATGTCATTGCCAAGAGGAACAATGAGTGGTCATTGTGGTTACAGTGCGAGACAGTTGGACTACATTAGTCTTATTGTGAGAGAAGTTTTGCGAGTTAAAGAGAACACGCTTCAGGTGAGTGAGTTCTGACAGAACAGAACATTTGTATGACATAGGCCATTTCACGTTGTAGTGACAAGTTTTTCTTTCAAATGATTACTCATGTCCTACTGGACGAGAATTTTTTATTTTGGTTTTCACGATAATGCTGGAGAACATCGTAAAATATTGTTACAAATAATTTATCAATATCATTTTTTTCTCACTCTATACTCCGGTGGTCGAAAAAAAGTTGGATTTCAAAAATAATGAGCAAATCGTTATTTGTTTAATTTTTTCGGGGAGTAATTCGCTCGGCCATCGCGATCGTTCGATTTTTCGAATTTTCTCGTAAATACAAAATGACTATACGAAATCACTGAAAAAATTTCATACTTTTTTAAAGCTCCATAAACTCGAACACTCGCCGCAAACGCAATACTTTGCCAATATTTCTTTTACACCGTGTACTACAAACGAGAGGCTAACGAACCCGACCCAAGTTTCCTAAGAAAATACTCACTCGGAAAACGTAGTACGTAAATTACAAAGTACGTAGCCGCTGCTTGGGTCACCTCGCTCTCACAATGGGAAATCTCCTTTTTACGAAATTTACGACTCCTACTTTCAACCCTCTACCCCTCTCCATCCATTAACCCTCTAGCCATTCCAAGTTACAACTTGGTGGTAAAATCTTGCAAGTTATAGGGTTTTCTCAATCGATCGAGAAAAAAAGACGTCTCTAATGTATGAATACAAATGGTTAGGTGCAAAAGTATTTATGTTCACACTTGGCTTCTTAAGCCTCGTTACCGTTACGAATATTTATGTGAAGCATTCCATCCTATTCCGACCAGGTAAAATGCCTTAAATTTTGTAAAAAATCAGGAGCAAGAAAGTTCAAACACTAGGAGTGTTTGTAATTTTTTTTAATTTCGTTTATCAAACGGTTTGTCTAAATTTTACGATCCGAAAATTGAGACGATTTAGCTGCAGCTCCGATATGTGTTGAAAATGTTTAGCGACGGTAATAAAAACTGTTGACTTAATACAACGAGAATGGAATCACTCTTTCCCGTTGGTACTACTCTGTTCAAGGCTCGATTCGACGAATGTTCCTTCCTGAGTTTTCCAATATCCTCACATACGTCCGAACCAACGGAGAATCTCGTGTATCTACTCGTCCTCGTGCTGAAGCAGGCAAGGGATCAGATTTACGCGATAACGGATCGTCGGAAACACAAGCGCCAACGTCTCAAGTCTCTCAAGGGTCATGGTAGATCCGGTAATCACGAAGGTTCGGTTTATTTTGAGAGATCATTGGATATACTCGTTGACGTTGTTAGACACGACAGAGAGACCGCATACATGGATCTTGAGAGCGACATTGTCATGACAAAGACACTACTTAGATGGCTGTATTTTGGTAAATTATCATAATCATTCAATAGAAAAAGTAATATTGTTGCATGCCGATTCTACATTGTGTCTCGCGTGATCCGGGGCGGGGTCGAAGTTTCGTAAAAGCTTCGACGGTTCAAAACTCCGAATTTATGTGGGACGATCTTAAAACTTTTCGAAATTTTTGAAATCCATCTTTTTTAATACAGAAATTTCATTGCGAAGAATAGTTATACATCGAGGATTAAATGACAAGAATAATTATGGGACCGACCTGCAAAAGTATCGAAAATAAAAAATCCTATTACTTAAAAAATCGTATTTTAAATGATTAGAAAAACGTAAAGTTCCGAAAAATTGTGGTGTTAGGAACTCGAGTTGCCGAACGGTCAAGTTTTATACCTGAAAAGGTTCAGAAAAAAAAAATTCGAAGCCAAATATATTAGAATTTGTATGTCGCGAAAAGGGTAAACAGACGACAGTGTATTAATTCGACGGGGTAAAGTTTTGACAGGGCAAAATTTCGAAAGAGAGTAAAACTAGCGCTACTAGTGGACTCTGACGCTCGCTCGTGAAAACGGTCCATAGGACATAACACCACTGGTGCTGCCATCTAAACGCACGAATTGCAAATTTTCGTAATTTTGCCCCTTCGGAACTTTTATTTTCGGGATACTGCATCGTCGACGCCGTAATTTTCGGAGTCCGAAAAATTCGTATACCCGAGAATTCTTTTCTTCAATTTTATTACGTTCGCACTTTCCGATAATATAATTTCCGGAACTTTGCGGATCTCTAAAAATCACCAATTTGGAATTTTTCAAGTAGTACTACTGACCGTTCGATGAATTGCTCTGTCGTCTGCGTAATCTTTCGAAAAAATATTTACTCGACGATATTAAATTCGTATCATTTTTGGTATCGATTCATACCCGTTCGATGTTATTTACAGTCGATTATTCAAACTGTTGTCGGAATGAACCATGTAATTCGTACTATTAAAATTCGGAGTTTTGCACCGTCCAAGCTTTTACGGTTCGAAACTTCGACCCGGCCCCCGTGATCCTATCTAAATGTGCCAGAAAAAAAATGGAATTCCAATCATAAATACGGGTTATGCAAAAACCTAAGTCCGGTCTAGGTCTTTTTATCGAATTCCCACAATTTAATATTGACGCAACCATTTATTTCCATGAATCGCTCATCATTCGACACAATTGACATAATTGTGTTGTACACAATTGATTATTCCTCGCCTTATAGCAATGGAACACGACAAAAAGGTATTGGGACCGATATTGCGTCCTTATCTGGGAAATCTCTTCAACGCGTCCCACGAGAATGCCTGGCACGTAGAGTCGTGGCGCAAAAGAAAGGACATTTACAGCTCGGAAATTCGTTCATTGGCACTATTTTGCAAGCTCGTTACAACCCAAGAGATATCACCGGCTAATGGAATAGTCGAGTCATTGTCGAAAGGCTGGAATTGGGCGGAACACATGACGCGTATGATCGAACGTTCGAACGGTGGCCTGAGAATCGTTTTTCACACACATCACAAACTCATGAGGTACAATCTGACGTTTGCCAATAACAAGGGCCTTGGGGCATTTTCGACGTGGAGCAAAGCGAGAAACATCAGTAACGCAACGAGGCGAGCGATAATAGCGAGAACGAACATAATCACTGCGACCGATGGATTACCAAAGTGGAATGAAGGATCAACAGCCGGTGGCGAAGATAACAAAAGTGAGTGAGAGATTTATTCGATTGGGTTTATTATGATCTGGTAAAAACTTTAGAACAAAAGTTATACGTTGACATTTATACCGTGATAATAGCCAACTTAATTGTGTAAGAAAGCACTATGAAAGAATTTGTCAATGACAGTAAAACGGAATACGATTAAAAAAAAAGAAAAAAGTACAATGATGGTTTTGAGAAAGCACTAAATTATTATCTACAGTCGAATAAGCAATACTGAAGATTTCGCTGCAACTTGAAGCGAATCGAGTAATTGGGAAATCTGTCTAGTTGGCAGGAAAACAGTTAAATGGTCTAGGGCAAGTGGAATAGCAGCTGCCTAACTCTGAGTAGACGAGGGGGCGTAAAACGTGAAAACAACTTTCGGGCAAGGGTGCAAACGATAAACTTTGAAGTCCGGTGGATTAATTAGAACCGGGTCAGAAAACCCTGGCATGGCGTGGCCAGAGTCTTAACGAGCTTCAAGCTCTCTACCACCACTATCGACTGGTAATCCTATTACTTCGTTCTTCTCTCACGTCACCTTTCCTTCTTCTGTCGATATCTTTCTATCTTGTCGTTTGACGCTAACCTCATTCGCTCTCTCTTCCGCAACGGTCACGAACTTCATGTCCTAGTCTCAATTAGGTACTGATCAGTCACGTACCTTTAGCGCTCATAAAATGCACTTGGACCATTGATCCGCTATACACGGTTTTCACATTACACTGCGTCAAACTTCGTCACACTCTCTCTCTTTCGGGATGTATCAGTCACCTCGAACGGCTCGAAAACGCGAAAGACTCGTTCTCTGATACGGTACAACCAATCGCGTTGAAATTTTGGGCACAAAGTCTGAACGGTGGTACACACTGGCTAAACTTCGGGCAGTTCAAAATAAAAAAAAAAAACTCTACAGTTTCAGTTACCATGGGAGAAATTACTGAATTTTTCACTGTTAGACTCAACGGATTGTTACATCATCACTTTAGCCACTGGGCAATATAAAAACACATATTTTGCGCTTTGTTTCATCTTGTTCCATGCAGAAATAATCGAAAACGAAGGTTTTTCGCGTTTTTGCTCAAAAAAATACCGACTTCTGCCTGTATTATTCAAAATTTAGTACGCCAGTATTTCGAGTGGCGGCGCTAACGTCGGTTTCTTAGATGCATGCTTTCTCAATCCGTTCCTTACCTAGGAGACGGCGTCAACGGTTGGAGAGAGACGGTAATCGCGCCCATGGCGCTGCAAGACAGCGAGACATATAGCGAGCAATGAAACGACGTTGTCGGACACACGAGATGAGTGCGTCGGTGGAGCTCCAATGCATAGCGCGGCCTTGCTTGTGTGACACACGGCACGTGGCTCTCTCGTTCTAACATAACTCATCATTGCCTAGGAGTACAAAGCCCTTGCGAATTTACAGATGATAATAATAATAATGAACATAACAAAAATTACCCGAGATGAGAATGAATATTACTAAAACAGCAGGAGAGGGAAGGTTATTATAAACATAGGAATTTGTTTATTTGTTTCATATTTTTTATATTATTTATAAAGTTTGTTGAAATATTCGTGTTCATCGGTGACCGTCAAAACGTGTATTTGTAGTGATAATTTAATAGGATTATCAAGTATTTGTAAATACTTTTTGCAACAATACTTTGTATTCCGATTCGAATCGATTATTGTTACGTCATGTTGGGATGAAAAAAGGTAATGTCAAAGCGAATGATAATGTTATACTACTCCGTCCAATTGCTTATTTTAAATGTTATTTTAACGATCGAAACTTTGAAATTTTGCCAACACGATAATTGACCAGTCAAACAATAACGTTATTAAAAATTAATGCAGGTAGCAAAAGTTTGAATCAATCGCGTGGCACAACTACGAAGGGGAAGTCCGTGGAGTTGCTCTTGTTAGATCAACAGCGGTCTGATCAACGATGACTAATGAAAATCCTCTGTGTGATTAGGTATTGCGGGTCATGTGGAATTGAGGGATTCGAGCCCCTTGACGTACGTCGTGTCGTTGAACCGTCGACGGGGACGACAACGGGGTCCGGGCGGCTTGATACCGGCTCTCGTGGCGCTCAACAAGTTTAGGGTGAGTTAAGTTCTGTTTCCATCCAATTTACTTCCATATAACCGTGGCCCGTCATCGTTCGAGCTGTAATGGGGATTTAATCCCCCCCCTCCCGCCCCCCGAATGATACCGAGGATTGATAGACCAAGTATCCTTTAATATCCGTAGATTAAGGCAATTCTCGTGCACCATGATACATCCAGAAAATCCAAACTTTCATCGGTATAATTAGTTGCCAATCGGTTATTGCGTTATATAACCGGACGTTGAGAAACACTTTGGGTTAGTTGAAACTCTAAACTGTGATAAACTCATGAGCTCAACCGGCCTCCCGAACGATACGATCGTTGTGTTTAACAAGTTGAAAGGGCAATTTGTAATCGTACTGGTGTATTCAAAGTAAATTTGATCGGTGTTGAACCGTGTGCTCGCAGAGAGCAAAACTGTGTCGATACTAATTCCTATTCGCTCTCGAGATTCGTGAACTTTTCCAAGGATCGATCCTGCACCAATTTACCAATTAATTGCGAGGTTTCGACGATAGTTTAATCAGTTGTGCGTCGATCACACTTTGATAAATTTTTCTCATCAGTTGGAAGAGTAAAGATGTAAACAGATAAAACAGAATGTGATTTTACATTCTTCTTCCCCCACTCAAGTCTGTTATCGAGTAAGTTTACGCAGATTACAAGGTGTTGCGGACTAACCTGATTGAATTGAACTTTGAAAGAAAAAAAAACGAATATACTCCGATATCACGTGTTTGAATCGAGTCGTCTAGTTGCGAGAGTCGATTTTCCTGGATTGTCGTAAGCGCTTCGAGCTCCGCACGTAGTATAATATTGCGAACAGAGGTTGGATAAGACTTCACGTACCAAGCTCACGATCCACACCGATGTGGTGATAAGAATTCCGACGAGCCACGAAGATTGGCTCCCGGTAATTCGGAGATCCGACACAACTCTCTACCCCCTTGAACCCACTTACCCCAAACTATCCGCGGAAGAACAAATTCATCCCACCCCTCAACTAGCTGTAATGCTGATCCTGTAACGTGTAGCGAGATAAACGTAAGTGAGCTAGGTAGCGAGTACGAACGATCTACCTGAATCGACGCCTGGGGAAAGGGTTCAAGGGCCACGTAATATCCTGAATGATAAATTCATCCAAGAAAAACCAGGATGAACGCCCAACTTTTACCGTTTCTCAAATCCCAAGTATTTCTCTGGAACATTGAAGGAGACTGAATACGTAATTCTCTGGTATTCTATTTTAGATCCACGATCCGATATAAAAGGAAGCTTTTTTTTCATTCTTTCGCTTCGCTATAATCGTATGAATCTCGAATCTCTTGTCATTAGTCAGCGTCTTATGCATCTGAGCTGAATTCTCGGTTGAGTCGAACTGTCGCCGATAAAGAGCATTTCATCTTTAGCGGCCAATAACGTCGTGACTATGGACGAGCCAGTGACATTGCCAAGTTTTCGTGGAAGGTGGTCGTGGAATTTAGTACAAATGCCGGAACGGCTGACGCCCAAGAATTAAGGAACAGATGTATACGAACTAGTGGGAAGACAGACGCTCAAACGTCACAAAAGATAATTCACATCTAAACCCATTCTCCATTCGCAAAATATTCTCATCATCAGTTTCGGTCGTATCCAACGATGCGACCGGCTGTCCTTGCCATAACTATCCAAGGGTTGATCGAGCGTACCTTTCTCTCTCTTCTTCCCTCCCTCGCCACTTCTCTCTCTTCTTCCCTTCCTCACCATTTCTCTCTCCCGTACTTCGAACAATCGCCGCAGCAACACGGATTGTTTCGGACAGTTTGGCGCGAACACACACCGTTGCGCACGAACCATGGCTATTATAAACATATAAACTGCATTAGTCGGCATCTTGATGATACACTGAAACTCTCCAAAACGTCGAGGCATCTCTATAACGAACCTGGCGAGATAGTTTGTGATTTACGAAAGACGGTGCGGTCCTCCATTATCCGTCGAATGCTGTACAGAAACGTAACAGCGCCGACGAGAAGACGAGAAGATAAACAAAAGGGTAATTCGTTATGAAAGTGACAAAAGATTGCCGAATTAATTGCGAATCCGAGACGACTAATCGGCGAACGGAAAATAAAAATAAAACGAAGAGGAATAACAGCCCGGAGTGAAAGAATGTAATAGATTCTTGGGTTGGAAAAGTCAGGTGGATTCCAAAGATGGTTCGTGCAAACTCCGAGAATCACAATTACATTCAGAGGAAACGTTTGAGGGATGAGATAGGTTTAGTCGTATACACGATTGATTTGCTGTACGTTTGACGATAACGACATTTTCTTATTGAAATGGCGATAACGTGCGTATAATCGAGAATTAAATAAGTGAAGAGAGAGACAGAGAGAGAGAGAAAGCGAGAAAGAAATGTCCATAAAATTGAAGTTGGTTGAGACAAAGGAAGAACATTTCAGTGTCGGTAGGACGAGAAGACGCGAAGAATTCAGTACAAAAGGGAATAAGGAAACTTACTTTTGATGCGAGAAGGAGGAGGCTCCATGTCACACAAAAGAATCCGCACATTCTTTCATTCCTTTTTACAATCTTTTCTTCGCATTGTAGTTTTTTTTTTGTCAGTATCATAGTTACTTTCACTACCGTCAATACGCCTTAGTACTATAGTACCGAAGTCGCAAAGTCCATTTCGTTAACAATTTATCACGATCGTTAAGATATAAAAAATTGTTACGTAGGATTTATATATAAACGTAACTTCTACCGACTATGGTCTTACGACAGGAGAACTCCCGCATATTAGAGAGACAGCGCCCCGTAAGACTTTCTGATGTGGCAAGCCTCGGGGAATAATCGCGCTTTACAGCAAACGAGAAAAGCCCTCTCGGTATTCCTCAGTTTATTTTAGACCAAGGTCTCTCTCTCTCTCTCTCTTCTAACGGATATCAAAGCTCCCTGGAGAGACTTCTCCTTTCGCTATACCATTTTAGCCAATTTCCGGCTACGGGTCCGTTGATCACTTGCAAGAACCTTACTTTGCAACGGAAACGTGACCTTCCGGATTTTTACCCAGGTCATGGAGTATCAACGATCGTTGGTAGTCATTGTGAACAAAAAAATATATACATAGTTCAATAGCAATTAAATTTTTTCCCATGCATGCATTTATACAGTATTTCTGTTTTTTTTCTGGTCCCGTAATCCCGAAGAGCTTTCACTCGCCGAAAAACGTCCGATTGTCATTAACCCTTCATAAATAAATATATGGTACATTGGACGCCAACTCGATCTGGTTGTGACCTGCACCATTTTTTTCCTTCAAGTATATTATAGACTGCACGTAAAAATGAATCTTCATATTTTTTCGAAACTTTGTGTGGTCACGATATTCTAAATTGTTAATTAGACGATGAGAGCTGTTATTGATTCTGTTCAAGTTTACACAGTACATTTCTTGATAGACCATCTTATACATAAAACGTCCCTTATATATGTATATCGTTTCGTTTGGTACGTGAATTTATGATGTTCAACAATATTACGTGATTCTCCCTTTTTTTACAAATCGTTTTCAGTTACTCTTGCTCTTGAGGCTTCTCCCTTACTTCTATCTATACATTTACAGTAGGCCATGTACACCATGTATACGAAGTGGAAACGCCTTTTGTATCGAATTTCGATAATATGCTCGAGCTTACGTGTACGGTTCTGTGTGGTGGTTGCTTCGAGATGTGGCACGCGTTACGTGCGGCTATACTTGCGCAGTGATGGCCACCCTCTCGTTACTTTAAAATAAACATTCTTCGATTATTTATCTCGCAAAGTATTCAACAATTATAATTTGTTGAGAGTTATCTATAATACCAATTTGCACAATCAAATTTTTCATTCGATAGTTTGATTATTTTTTACTGATTTACGTGTAATAATTTAGAAGATGTAACGAACGAAAGTTGTTACTTTCAACGTTACGAGTTACAAGTTATTTTTCTTGTTTATGTTTTAATGAAAAAAGGAGCACAAGAATAATTATTTACATTATTAAATACAAAGGTGCAGTGTTAAAAAAAAGTGTAGATTTCTCTAATGAAATTATAATAATCAATAATTTATAGGAAAAATAAACGAATGCCATTTTTAAGTCACAAGAGATGGCTCCGATGACTGTGCTTGGTGTAATTAACAAGGAAAGTACCCGAGGTGTCCCTCTCCGATTTTGTTGAAACTCATGTAACATACATAAAATGTGAAAAAAAACGGTGGATCATTAATTTTCGCTTAATGAAAAGGGTTCGTATCGGCAAACACATTCGGAATGACAAGGAGACAACTGGAACGGAAAAACTCAAATAGGGGTGGCTTACCCCCTTAAAAGTGTTTCCTTGCACAAATACAAAAATACGTCAACTTTATTTTTATTTCCGCTATAAAATAGCATAATTTTCATTCCAATCGATTCGGAAGTTTTCAACGTAGGGTGCAAGAAGTACATGTTCAAGGGTTTTCAACCCCTTAAAATATTTTTTTATTTCATTACGTGGTGGGTTCTTCATTCCTGCGCATAAGAAACATTTTAATTTTTGTTTCATCAAAATCGATGCATTGCTTGTATGTGAAACTGCAAAATCGGCCCTTAACCTGTGTAACTTTAGAGGGTGGTTTCATCCCATGAAACCGTTTTTTCGCAGATAAAAAAAAATACGTGTCGTTTAGTTTTTAATGCTCTATAACATACATGAGTTTCAACAAAATCGGAGGGGGACACCTCGGGTACTTTCCTTGTAAGTAACAGGATTTTTATGTTCACGACCGCCATTGACCGAGGTTTTTTTTTCGTCTATGAGCTAGAAATACGGCTAAAACGGAATTGAGGCTAATTGTCTACCGGAAATATTCACTGTAATGCACGATAACGAAAGTGGCAAAAAGAGAGAAGCGTTATTACAAAAGTTCCTACTAATACGATATTTTACACTTCCGGGACGGGAGCGGGGATTGGCTGAAATTTAATTTTAATGCATAACGAACATTTCGTGGGATGACTCTTTGTACCCGGCATTTGCCGTATATATAATAGGTCGTGTTTATAAATTTGTAACCTCGTACATGTTCGAAATCTCTCGTATCCACCCTCGTATAGCAGGTACATAACTTAGTCTTCATAGTCGTTATTCCTGGGTGCAAAATATCATATCTATATCCACGAATGTACGAATATATAATATGTAACATAGAACGTTGTGCTACTATGAAACCGGAGAACCCCATTACCAGGGAGAAAAACTTTCGCCCCGCGGATAACGATATTTTATTATGGCGCTCATTATTTTTCACTGACATCGGCCATCCACCCAGACTGCCAGAGGCTTCGTATATATCTACTTATAAAGGTAGGTGGCTGAGTATAATGTGATCCACCAGTTTGTATTGTATACCCTGCAGAAAAGTTAGTCTTTCTCCCGTATCTTTTGACACATTTGCGCCTCGTAATTTAACGAATAGCCGAAACTTGACACCCTTCCTCATCCCTCCACGAACGTTTCCTCAAAATATCCCATTGGTGAGACCACAGTCAAACAACACCAAAAAAACAAGTGGGCAATAAAGGAAATTGTTCTTCCTCGTTTATCGGGTTCATAATATTTTTATAACATACACCCACACATAACACTCCTATTTGTTGTCTATCAAGATTCTACAAGAGGCCGCCGCTGTTTTGCCACAGGACGAGAGGGTCGCTATGCTCGATATAGTGCAAAGAGTATCGCGGGAGGCATCGCGACGTATGCGAAGAACCAGCTGTCCCGATCTCACTGCCTCTGGATCCCCAAGGCAAACATACACACCAAGGTACTCAATATATACGTATATGTTTTTTCTCTCACAAAACTCCAACAAACCTTAGTTGGGTCAATTTTTTTTTCTTTACCAATAGCTTTCACCTGTGGGTGTAACTAAAAACGAGATAATTGAATATCAATAAATCTTATCTGTTTTTCGTGACATTTATCCTTCTGGACCGATAAATAGGAGAGACTGGGGCTACTTGACACGTGTAAGAGGTCTTTCCTAACACGAAACCGAAATTGAGGGTTCTGGGAAATCTAGGTGTAATATTTGAACCTTCATTTTTCAGAGATTTCTTGAGATTTTGGGATTAATCAAATATGGGTCACATGTGGCGTTGAAGGGTTCTAGAGCCCTCTGTTTAGGGTTGGCCAAAATAATAATTGTTTTTCTGTCCCGACGAGTGAGATATCGATCGAAAGTCCTTACTTTAAGGACTGAAAACATATTGTTTAATATTTTTTCCGATCAATATTTTCAGTATAATCCATCAAAACGTTCGTTTCTTACTGTGAACCCTACTGTGTTACCCACCCCCTTCCTTCAAATTCGAAACTGTTACATGGAAAATTCGGAAATAATTTTGATATACGAATGGATACGGGAAGTTTGGAGGCAAACTATAGCGATATCGAAATAGTCATTTATTTTTTGAGATATATGAAATTTCATGCAAATATCTAGTACCCAGCAATGTTGTTAACGGTAAGCTTCAGTTAGGGGAATAATATACGGAATTCTCGGCGCATGAAGTTTATGCTTGACCGGTTTTTTTTGCAGTTATGTAGTGGATTTCGCTACCGCCCTCCTGCGCCCCGCCCAGTCATATTCATCAAAAGGACCTTTACTAGTGCAGCACAACGCGTTTCTTTTTTTAACTCACTTTGGTCCTTTTCTCTTTGATTCTGGATGCGAGGGGCGGTTGTTGGTACGGGGCGTTAATTATTACAGCACAGCGTTATCGGGAAAAGTGGCTGTGTGGCGGCAACGTCGTAATAACGACAGCGTCGGCAGAGGCAATAGAATGCCAGGGATACGAGAAGCGTTCTCGTATTTTAATATCTGACGAAACATGAAAACTCGACGAGAGGTAATTGATGAGCTTGCACGGGGTGAGGCGAGAGAGCGGCGGGGAAAGGGTAAATATACGAGAGGCGACGCGAGCTTAGGTGATAGACGATTTCCCTCGCCGCACGCTAGTCAGTGCTTGCGCAATCATGTTGAGTACCTACATCGCGAGAGACTCTGGGCTTCCTGCGACAGATAACAACCGGAAAAGCTCGTCTGGTTCACGTTATATCGTCGCATGTTTTATTATTATGCCGCACAAACTCCGTCCAATCTCTCGTCGACGAACGATGTAACTACTTTATGTCTTTTTTTTTTTTTTTTTAACGCAATTTGTCCTTCGTCCCCGATACATATGAACTTCATGAGCTGCTTCTACCGTTGCTCGCAATTGACTGCACTTGAGGGATTGATAAGTATGTAATGAATCGAAAAATTGAATGAAATTTTCTCCCAATTTGTACATTAATTATAATAATATTTATGCGGTTTGGTTGAATTTTATTTTATGAATATCAATTTTTCATATAAAATCGCCTCATTTCCATCTTGATTAGGATTGGTTCAAAGAGAGATTGAGGAAAATGATTGAAGAATTAACAAAATGATTATTGACCAAAAATTGATAATGCAATACACACTTGATACGGGTATATTTGGAAAAAGCCTTATTTACCCCTTCAATTCTAAGAATTATTCAACGGTAAGACAAAAGGTTTGTGTGAACAATAAAACAAAATTAAAAAATAAATTTCAATGAAACAGAATTAATTTGAAAAAAAAAAGAGAGAATCGTGTTCGCGTGGTAATTGCGCAAATTCGTGAGTGAGCGAATTAACTTTATTCAACTGAAATAAAATTTTCCTCATTTTCTATGAATCAGAATTAAAATCTAGTAATACTTTTCTTCATTTACACGATTTTTATATGTTTATAGTAATTTTTTTATCTCTTTGGTCTTATCGGTCATTACACATGTTCTATAAATTCAAGTAGATGTCACGTTCTGATGATTTTTTTTTTTTTCGTTCGAATTTAATAGCATTGGTAATTTTCTTAATTAATTTCCATTTGTGAACGAATTGAAGTAATCTCGCCAGCAAGCTGTTACGCGCGAGGAGAGCAAGAGTTTCCTTCTAGCAATCTTGTAGCCTATATATACTTGGGTATTACATATACATATATATATAACAAAACTTTGATTCGATACCATCTGTTATGATGAAATTGATATTCCATAAACTCAACTCAACTTCCACCGCGCCCAACAGTTACACGTGCACGCGTGTACACATCCCTTAATACAGTGTAGTGTAGACGAGTCGAGACTGCGTTCGCAAAGGTTTCTCGAACGAAATTTAAGGGCTTTAGAAACGGTCGTAGGACTGCAGTTTAGACACGGTAATATCGTGTGTGTTTCAAACTGCGGATTTTAGAGCTCTGCTGGTAGAGAAACCCATGCTCGGGCACGTAAGTAGACGCGCGCGGAAGCAAGATTGGAGAATCGATAGCTTCGACGCTATCGTTCCTTTACTCCTTATCTTTTTTTTTACGGTTCCTCTCTCACGATGAAAACTTTCAAATTGAATAGCGAAGAAGAAAAACGATTTTCTCGGAACTCTCAGCCAGATTTCACAAATCTGTGTGTTGCGTTTGGAGGTAATGAGGGTCAGATTGATTTTGTCTTTTATTTTTAATTCTCTGGCATGGTAACTTGGACTATTCGTGTATTGCGAATGATATCACGAAATATTTTGTTTTGAGAATCGTCGTGAAACCGTTATTCAGGATATTACCCTTTTTTTTCAAACTTATTTGTCAAGTTCCTTCTCTCCGATGGAAAATATCAATGAATCAAAATTTTCCCAATGTTTTTCATTCAACATCGTTAAATCATTAAATAAATGGAAATGGAAATGTATTTTGAAGAATTCTAATAAGTTATTCTCGATTTTAATCGAATAGGTTTTTTGATTTATTTATGAAATTTATCAAAGAGTTATGAGTATACCGGCCTATCGGCTCACTAATTATGGTGAACGTTTAAAGCGTGCCAGATTCGCGGGGTAAAAGCTAAATTGGTCGGTAACGCTTTCAATTAGGATCTACCGACTCTAATCCTTCGCGGATTTACTTAGATTTGCGATAGCGTCCCTCTCGGCGGTTTCTTGGAGGATGGTATTAGAGGGCACGCCACACGGGAGAGCCTCCGGTGGTATAACCAGCTTTGGAACGGAGAGACAAATTAAATTCAGTGAGGCCACGAGAAGCCGAGATATTATACCTTTCAGTCCTCGCGGTCTCGATGTACTTTTTTTTTTCTTCACGGCGCTGGGTTGATAACGAATTACAATGGAAGAAATAAAATGTTTGCAAAATAAAATTTTTTGTAGATTTTCTTTTTTCGTCATTTTAATTTTATCATAAAGATTCCTCTATGAGAAAGCATCTCAATCACTCTGGCTTACTGATAAGGGAACAAGAAAATGTAAATTTTCATTTTCCAAGTTTTTTTTCACATTCACTAAGTTTAAACACGAAAAGTTGAAAAATAAACACAAAACACGTTTTGTGTTTATTTATCCATGCAGAAATATTAAATATCATCAAACAATGTTTGTTGAAGAAAATTTTATTAAATCACAATTCTGAACCATTTTCATTATCATTTTTTTGGAAAACTCGATATCAAGCATCATCGATAAAAATATAGTGTAAAAGTCATTCGTATAGTTTGAAAATTGCAAAATTTAGAGAAACACGTCTGTTTTTTTTTTTTTTTAAATAACAAATTTGTCAAAATCCCATTACTCTTCCCTTCGAATCTCATAGTCGTTTTCTTCCTGCTTTTGGAGCGAAAAAAAAAATTTATTAAATTCTTAGATCAGAGAACCAACTTTTGGATCCAACGCCCGATCGTCTATCGCCGAGCGCTCGTCAGCGTGGAATCATTGCCGAATGTCAGGAACAGCTGCATCGTGAAATGCTGGAGATCAACGACACCCTTGCGAGAGGTTTGAGAGCGAGGGCTCGATTGCCAACCTGGGACTCGTCGTCATTGGCATCTTGGACGTCGTCCATTGGTTCCACCGGTAGAAGTAGATTGAGAAAAAGTCGTATACCCATTTGGGAAACAATGAGGGGCAAGTAATACTAATTAACGATATCAATAAAACAATTTCTAATTTTTACCAAATTTTAACAAAAGCAGCAAAATTAAAGTTTACATTTTTTCTGTGTAACGGTGATGCTGTTATAATTATTTTAACAGTTTTAAAGTATGTAGAAACTTTTGATCTATATTTTAAATGTTCCAAAATCTATTTCAACGAAACATTTGAAGGTTTCATGGATAAATTATTTTCAGGCTTGAAATGTTTTTCTTTTGTTATTTGTCCTTCAAAGTTTGTAATTCCACCGCCTTAGAACACATGCGATCACCATCTTCCATGTCATTGCACTATGTAGCCGCATTTTTCCTCCAGCAAATAACTTTACCTGGAGGCTTTATTTTCCTTTATGAGAGAATTGAAACTTGCACATTGCTTCCTCATCGTTTTTGCGCATAAAGAAACCTTCTAAGAGGAAACCAAAATTGAAAAAGCATCGTGCTCGTAGTGGAAAATTTGTGTGAATGCGCAAAAATGATGAGAAAGCAATATACGAGTTTTTTTTATTATTAAAGCGTGACTAATATTTTTTTTCCTCCCGTTAAAAGTCGAGTCACTAGACTCTCAAATTCATTCCACTAACATTAGCTACGTTAATTTTCCCAATTCGTGAATAAATTCAGTAACTGATATTTTTTGGGTAAAGTGTGAATTTAAAAGAAAAATCGTCTGATAAAAAAAATTCGTAACAGGCACGTCGCCGATGTGGGATCGCATAAGTATCGACGAGAGCTTTACGAAAAGTCGTTCCGAGGAGATGACCAGTCGCGAGGAATCGCCAAAGTGGAATTTGGAAAATTGCCGACGAAGAAACGCCCTTGATCCTACCGACGACGCGAGACTACCTTCTTGGGACTTTCTTGAGACAGCGCTGAATCGTAAGCTCTCGCGTTACGAGCATCAACATGAGAATCGTGAATCTCTCGATTGTACGGATTTTCCCGAGAGAAACGCGCCCGGAATCGATTATAACGTAATGGCAAATGCGAGAAAGGAATTTTCAAAGGATAATTCACGTCGCGACAATGGAACGAGTGTTGGAAGAAAGGAGACAACGAACGATAGAAAGGAGGAATTTTTTTCATCTCGAATGAAAGATTCATGAATGCGGGCGAGTATTATTGTACATTTTCAGAGTTAATGTCCCATCGGTTTTTTTCAATTTTATCGACTTCAATGAAATGGAGGGTCCTTTTTATTAATACGATAAAAGCACTTTTATCTCTTGTGAAAATTTTATTTATTCTACGAGGGCAAAGATGGCCAATCGGCAATTACATTATGATGGCAAATTAATGAGTTTAATAAGATTATTTGTTGTTTTCGATGCAAACAAAATTATACATTTTTGAACGATTTTATAAACTTTATAATAATGTGACCAAATCCTCATGAAATTAATCACTCCAATGCTATCAAGTTATTTTTCATACCATTATTAAAGTAGTAAATGTTCGACAATATTTAGATGTTTTCCGAAATAAAGCATTTTACGCGTTAGAATTGACGAGAAGTTTAAAAATGGTTTACAAGGTACGTATAATTAAATTGATTTTTTAAATTTCGAAAAAAAATTGTTTACACGGTAAATACACTATAATAAAATATATTAATTAAAAAAACCTTTATCCTAGCTTAATTTAAAGTTTTTGTAAAATAAGGGACTCCCAACACGACAGAGTCCATTGCTGGTTAGTTTTTATTTATATTGGTAAGGAAAAAAATTAATTTCCATTGAAAATGAAAGGAATCTTTAACTGCACTTTTTATACAGGAGCAGTGATGGTCATCACAATGTTTATTTCATTAAAGTAAAACTTCAACATTTAAAAAACTTCAAAAATGTGTTTATAGTAAAAAGAAATCAGTAACTCGTGTGATAAAGCGTCGTTTATCGAGAAACGTTTATGTTTATTTATACTAAGATATTCGAAAATGTTTATGGTTATCATCATTGACCGTGTTCTCCCCTATCATCCCGCTATTTCGTTAAATACAAAACTTTAAATTTTTCACCCCGTGTGTCCCCAGGCGAAAGTCAATCTCCTACACCCCCTCCCGCTCACGTACCTGGTCATTTATTCTTATTACGGCGATCACGCGAAAGTGAGAGAGAAGACCTCGTTGGATTAAATATATATATGGAAAGAGAGAGAGAGAGAGAGAGAGAGAGAGAGTCACGAGGCGTCCACGGCCTCAAGTCGCGAGTTAACTGTGATAAATTTGACAATGATGCCCGAGGAGATTTAACGTCAGACTCGTGGTTCAACGTAATATGTTCCAAGTGACCCGGATATGAGATCTCGATATTTCTGGAGTAAATATAAATGTTTTTTTTTAATTCACAAATTTTTCAAAATAATTTATTGTTTAAAAATTAATTTAACAAAATATTTTCCTTTTTATAAAACAAAAACGTGATTCAAGGAAGTTGCATCCAAAAAGCAAATAAGTCATGAAAAAATGTTCGATTAACAAAAGCCGAAAAAAGCGAAACCGTACGCAGTTGACACAATTTTTAAGAACAGGTTTTCCGCAGTTTTCCTATCCCCTCGTGTAAATATTGTACAGCAGTACAGTGAGAAATGAGTGAGCAACACTCAGAGGGAGGTTTTAAAGAATGGTAGTGGAAACTGAAGTTAAGAGACGGGAAATGTAACAGATTATACGATGAAAACACTAATAATTAATAATACATTTTAGGAAATAACAATCAATAAAGTAGTACTTTTGATAATATTTTTTGAAAAAATTCTGTATATTAATATTTCTTGGTACATACATAAACGAAAGAGTCGTGGAAAAAACATTTTTCTTCCCCGAGTTCGTGGAGACTATAAAGTGCACACGTACACACGGATATTCTGACCCAGTTTCCAAAGTCGAGAGATCGGAAAATGGGAATAAGAGAGATTAGAGTTGGGTGGATATATAGCCGTTGAGATCCGTCAGAGCTGTCCAAAGGAGATCTTCGCAGAAAGTTTTCTCAAAATCATGCCTTATAGGCTGTCTTGAAGAATTTCCGTTCGCAGCCTAACCGGAAGAATTGAATACTCGAGATACTTCCGTATTTAACGGAATTTTCCACTGTGCCTACATCCGAAATTGTGCCCCATTTGACTACGGGTAGCTTTCTCGTATTTTATAATATGTATGCTCACAGATACACCCTCGACAAACTGTAATGAGAGTATCGCTAATTAAATGGGATTGCGAGCTCTCGTAATGTCTTCGTTTTGCTACACGCTCTGATAGTAAATTGTACTGTAAAAGCTGTGAGCCAAGAGAGAAAGAGAGAGAGAGAGAGAGAAAGAGAGAAACCGTAGCTATAATATTATTGTAATAAGGAAATTGTACGTGGTGGGTAACGTTGCCCTGGGCGCTTTTAATGAAACCGTTCGCCTTACGTATATAGCTGTTATGCCTGCGGATGCGCCGGACACGATACGGACTCGTTCTACTGTACCACAATGAAAACCATTCACACGGACGATCGATTTATCCGCACCGTCGAACTCTGTGTTCTGCCGAAGGCTACGTGAAAGTTTGACGGTTCACGAAAGAAAAACAAAAAGATGATGGAATTTCATTCCGATACTGTCAATTCAAGTCGTTTCTGTGGATAAAAAATATCCTTAAGGTCCACAATGAATTTAGCAAAAAAATATCATAATGAATTACAAATTATACTATTCGAACACTTTTGAACATTAGTGAACTTTTAAAATACTGTTGAATACTATTAAACCCTATTTAAATACGATTAAATATAATTAAACGTTACAAAACGCTATTGGTTCCTATTTAGAAGCATTGACCATAAGTGTACGATATTCAATAGTTATGAATATAATTCAACACTATAGTAAACCCTATTGAATACTGTTCAGTACTGATGAACAATTTAATATAATTGAATATTGTCAAATTCACTGTCGAATATTATTGACCATTAGTGAATTTCATCATTGAACCCTGATGAAAGACTATCGAGTTTCATTATTTTATGAGTACCTTTTTTTAATTCGGATAGGTCAGTACGTTCGGTTTATTTTTTTACTTTTTTATTTTTTAAACTTTTAAATACAAGCAGCCGAGGAGTGAACAGGCAGTAATTGGTAGCTGGCAAACAGCCAGTCAATGCGGATTCACCGGGATGAACAAGCTCTTCAACGATTCGTTATCAGATTTTGCTTTTACGTACAGTAAGCTGCTTATCGAAGTTTGCAAGGGTTTCGATCTCTATTTCGATATATACATATATCTATCTATATATATATATATATATAATAGGGGGGCTTCGCCCCCCTGCGCGCTTCGCGCGCCAACCCCCCGTCCGAAAATGACCGCTAATGCACCCCCTGCATTTGCAGTCATTTTTTGGTCATTTTCGGTCACTTTCGGTGATTTTCGGTCATTTTCGGTCCTGAACTCTTGTACACGGCGGCGGCGACGGCGGCGGCGGCGGCGGCGGCGAAATATTTATATAATATAGAGAGATATATATATATGTCGCAATGCCACACCCTTACTCAATACTCATTTTGTCAACGAACGAATAGTTTTCCTTCCCCGAGGGGAATAGCTACATTTAATTCGTTTTAGTTTGTAGAAAATCGGCGAAAATTCTCTAGTGTATAAAAACCAACGGACCGACATAGACAATGACGACGAATTAACAAGTTATCGAGACGAAGCGAAAAAGTTCATAATTCGAGAAGATAGACAATTCATGCACCGGGTAGAAGGGCCAACGACTTTCCTAGGAATGCTCTTTAATTTAATATTGAATTAAAAATTGAATGTATCGCGCGCTGAATTAAAAGTTTGCAGTATCTGGGTGAACGAGCTCTGCACGATAAATATACCTATAAGAGGTTTAGTGAGCTCGCGAATCTCGTTGTAAAGACTTTGATCACACACATTTTTGTCCTTATGTTTGTTGTTATGTTTGTAGTTGAAATATATCAACTGCTAATATGTTAAGATTGCAATGAAATGAAAATCTATCTGTTCATTATTCCTAAATTGGCTTTAATGCAGGTTTCAGTAAAAAAAAAACTTTTTTAAAAGTAATTATGAAATTTATTCAGAGTTTGAAAAAAAATCGTTCAGGAAAACAAAGCTTCCTCTATATGATGATGCAAAAATATGTGTTGGCATACGAATTTTTTATAGAATTTGTGAGGCCGCCTCAACCGAGATATCCCGTCTTTGACATTCCGCGGATTTTCTGTAATTTCACGGGAAAAAAAGCAATTAAACTTATTCAAAATATATATTATCGTTCCGGCTCGTAGATTCGCACACTTCCGTGTGTCTGATGAAAACGCGTTCTCGGCTTGTTCACTCGCACACGTATACGGAAAGAACGAAGAAAAGGGGTTTTGGGGGGGGCGGGGGGGTTGTAGCGTTGGCCGGGTTTCCGTATTACGCGAGCGGGGGTTGAAAGTGCGCGCGCGCCCGCGCAATGCCACGAATGTCGTAGGATCTCAGTTTCGCAGCCTCCCTTCCGTGGTCCGTATCACCGCCTCGACCAGAGGTGTGCCGTCCGCGTCGTGTTACTTCGCGCCGCGCTTTTCGCGTATATTTATCTCGATCACTCGCCGTGTTTTCTGACCCTCGCGTTTTTCGACGGAAAAAAAGTTTTTTTTTCGAATATAAAACAAAATTACTTTTGTTGTTGTTCTTATTTATATTTTTTTTTCATCACTTTTTTCCTATAACAACGCGCAATAACGCGTTATCATTTCACATCAGACGATCGTCTATCGTTGCGAAAAATAATCACGGTGATTCGTACGGAAAATCGAGGAAATTCATTCGTTTCAATTATGCGACGAAACAAAGTTTTTGTGACGTAACGACAGCGGAAAATGGGAGAAGAGAGAAAAAAAATGTGATGTCCGGGGAGAAAAACTATTTGGCTCTTCGAGGTGTGCAACTAACGAGAAAGGCGAGAGAAGAAACGATAAACTTTCAAAAGTTCAACGGCGATGAACCTCGTGACCTGGTAAGACCACTCGTTATATATAAAACGTTATATATGCGTTATACTTTTTATGCAACCGAATTACTTTCTTCTTTTTACTACTGTATTAATTAATGCTTGTTTTACGACACTCGAAGCTATTTTTGAACAATTTTGTGAATGAAACAACCTCGCTGTTAATTAGTTTGGCTAGAATTTTGAATTAGAGATAATTTTCATTAAAAATACGAAACTTATTATTTGCTCGTAGCAACGCAAAAACTTGGTTCATATTTTTCCACAGTCTCTGTGAATGCAGCTGGGGGAATTACAATTACCCATTTTTTTTTCTCTTCCATAGAAATAAAACTTTTATACATTTTTGTTTAATCACGATAATATTAATATTCGTGTCATTGGCACTTTTAGCAAAATCGTGATTTAAAAAATTGTCTAAAGTTACATCATATTGTTCCTTTAATTGTCTACGTTCCATTATTATTCTGACCATTTACGTCCTATTCAGAATGATGAGTACTTGGTATTTTCTATGAAAATGATTGTTATTAGAAATTAATTATTCATTAAGATCAATTGTAATTATTGACTTAGTGATATTTGAATATGTTACAAATGCAGCTGATACAGCAGAGAAAACTATAGCTAACTGGTATATTTTAGTAAGTGGAAACATTTTGTTTTAACACCGTAAATTATCGAGAATATCTGATTGAATGAATTACATCGCTATTCGGATGGTTATTACAAAGACGATGTTTCAGAAAATAAAAGGTCGTTGCGTTTTTTTTCCGGCGTTCATATCGACGTTTAAAAATGAATTAACCAATTCTTTTCTTTCTCGAATGAAATTTCCCATCAATATAATTCACACGTACGATAAATCGTCCATCGCCACCATATCGCGTTATTTCATCATGAAAAAACACGCGATATGAATAAACATAGTAATTTAATTCCAGAAAAATGAGTACTTACAAAAAAACGTTGATTTATCGAAATCACACTCATTTCCAATTTTCCATTTAATCTCATCGACGAACGATCACACCAATCCACTGTATAAATACATGGATGTATATGTATACGCGTGCAATTTTTTTTCCGCGAGCTATCTCTCTCGATGCTTTTACATAATTGATAAAAAAAATATTTGTCTCTCTACACGTCGGATCGTCATCCGCTGATGAGCCATACCGCGAATATGCCGCTTTTATTTCAGAAATACAATATCATCGACTGGGGGGAATGGGTGAAAAGTGATTCCGATTAATCAGAGACATCATTCTATGTGTACGTTTTTTGTTTTCTATATAGACGATGCTTGAATGCAATATCTCTTGGGTTTTTTTTTACCATTTCCAATCGCTGACTATTGATGCCTAGTACGTTTTTTTTTGCGACGGTATATTGAAGCGGGAAAAAAAGAAATGGCGAAGCTTTTCGCATAGACGAGATCCGTCTCTCTTGGTTCTACGGGCGTGATGTACCAGCAACGATGACCCACTTTCATTTATCAAACCACCCCCTCCGATATAGATCGCCGTTGCTCGCACCCTATATACCCTGACGCTTAATAAATATACTCGAGAGATATAGGCTATTATTTATCCTGAATCTGCGAACCTATGTACACAAGTCTTTCGCAACGTCCATTTGATCGTCAAGATTTAATAAATATTTTCATTAACGCCAAAGACTATATCCGTCATCATAGAGGGCACACCGAAGACCAAAGAGGGACATTCGTGGCTGGTGAATGACGAACGCTATTGTTACGAGAAAAAAATCCACGAATTATGACGAACTTAATGCTTTATCTTCTCAATAATATGAACATGAACATATTGACATATAATGGGTCTTAGTATCTGTTTCGAGAATTATTTTACAAACAATAGTAATTTTAAACTTTAGGGGGTGGCGCTACCAAAGTTTGTCAACATTTTTTTATATCCGGGTAACCCCCTGAAGCTGTATATCATATGTACCATATATTGGCGAACGTTATTTCTTGACTTTTTCCGTAAATATTTATGCATATTCTTCTTTCTAAGTAAAAGCTATGTATCAATTACGTTAACGATCTATATTTTCCTACTAATAACTTAGATTAAAATGTGTCGCGCTGATTGTCAGTAATAGTGTTGACAACAACATTTTCTCCTTGGCAACAAATAATATCAAGTCGATCCACTCCGAAATCCAACTCCTCCAACTCTTTCAATTGATTTTCAAGTAGCTCGTAGTAGATTAACAACAAAATTTACTCGATACTCCGATTCACTGGGATAAGAGTTTACAACAACAATATATGAGCCATCCCTTAGATAAGCCTCATTCATTAAATTTCTTCTGTCATGGTGTATTCGAATCGGTAAAAGGTTTGGGGCTCCGAGAATACCCAAGTAAAGAATATCCATGTCAAAAAGAAGAGCTCTTCTTTTTTCTTTCGTTATTTTCACACATATCCCACAGCCTCCGGACTCTCGTTCCCCGACGAAAAGACGAATTTTCTCATCCATCTGTCAGCTTTGGAGCGTTAGTGCAACAAAGAGATGAAACAAGGGTTGACGCGTGAGTTTAAAGGGGGCGACGAGCACCATTCCCGAGGCAATAATATAGGGTTGAAAAACAGTGAAACTTTGGCTCTATGATTTCACCGTGCCAACATTGGAATAACACGTGATATATTACTTCCTACGAGGCTGCCCATGTCGGAAAACTACGAACGATCTGATAACGAGAAATTGCTCAAGAAAATATTTTAAGGCCACAAGACAGAGTAAGAGTTGTAGTCGTACAAATAAATTGCAGTTCATCGTACGATCAAACAGTCTACAGGTAGTACTCGATTCCGCCACTATTAAACATTTTTTTAAATTACTCCACGTTATAGTCGTTATAGTACTTTACGTATTTTTATATCTTGTCGCTTACTAGATACCGTCACAGGAAGTAATATGCAATAAAAAAAAGTTAATGCTCGAATTATAAATTCGGATAAATCATGCAGTACCATTTTCTCGTTTTTCGACTGTCCTCTTGCTCTTAATCCGATCTAACACTTTCCGATCGCTTCGTAAATGCGATCGGTACTTTCTCCGGAAGAGGACAAACGATCGGAATGAAATATGGCTTAGTCAACGCAGCAGAATTGTGGCAAAAAAAGTCGCTAAGTTCACTTCATTTTTTGTTTAAATCGTTTACAATTTCGGCAAAAGCACGAAAACCCCAACTTGCAATTATTTCTCTCGCACTCGCGTGCAATTATTGCGTTTGAACGTCTGCGAACGATATTTATTAAGCGGCCCGAAGCAGGTACCTTTAAGCGCCGTGAGAGAGGGAGAAATAGAGAGGTCATTCCACGTCAAATTGATCTGGTCGCGACCTTCACCCTCTGGGGCGAGTATGAGACCAAAAAGATTTTTCATAATGTTGTTACAATCCTAAAAGCCATGTAGTATTTTTTTTCTAAATTTTCTTCACTATCGTCATTTAGTAATGATTAAAAAAAATATCTATCATAGAACAAAGGATCAACAGTAATTAAAAAATTGGAAATAAAAACCCAAAAATTCTCTGCCTAATATTATTTTATTAAAGCCATATTCCACGGTGTGGCGAGTTTGATTCCATATTTTAAATTATTTAAATTCGAACAGTACTTGACAAAAAAAAGATTTTTCAGATTTTTTAAATCACAGCTAACCGTTTGTTTTATGCTGGGAGTTTTAAACAGAAATTGTTACTAAATAATGGTTAGCGAAAAAAATCCTTAAGGTAGTAGTCTGGTAAGTTAAGGCGATTTTCATGTCTTTTTTGGAGGGCGTTTTTTTTGTAGGAAAATAAAAATGAATCGTTTTGGATATTAAGCATGTTTTTATATACATATTAAAGATACAAAAAAAATTTGTTTGGAAAAATGTAATAGTTTATTCTTCATAATTCTTAATCTATAGACATGTCATTCTGGTCGGAACTACTGAAGTTAAATTTCATGGATAAATAACAAAATCCGCCATTTTGTTATTTATCCATGAAATTTAACTTCAGTAGTTCCGACCAGAATGACATGTCTATAGATTAAGAATTATGAAGAATTTTTTATTTCAGATAACATCAAGAGCCAAAATCACCGGGGCCACCCACGCGCTTTTTGTTCGAGGTACCAACTTCGAACAATAATAATAATAATAATAAACTATTAAATTGAAAATTTTTTTTTTTTTGTATCTTTAATATGTAAATGAAAACATCCGAAATATCCAAAACGATTCATCTTTATTTTCCTACAAAAAAACGCCCTCCAAAAAAGACATGAAAATCGGCTTAAGTTACCAGACTACTACCTCAAATAAACATGCCTTTTAAGAGTTGTCACAGCAACATGAAAAATTGGGTATGAAATCCTAGATGTTGAGGGTCAGAGTCATATGCATTCAATGTGAAATGTCCCATATACAGTAACCCCGAATTTTCATCCGTTCGGACTCATCCGAATGCATTCGCAATTAATAGTCGCTTCCCAGAATACACCACGAGACAAACCAATTTATGTTGTCGCAGAATTGCAAGCGTCTTTTGTCTTTTATATCTATATGTGTGCGCGCACGAGTTATACATAAGAGTCATATAACGTAAATGTAGTTTCTACTCCATGTATGGTGGTAAATATTGCATAATATATAAGGTATACGGCACACAGATGAGTTAAAGCGACATCTCAATTTCTCCTATTCTCACGTAAGCAACTAGAACTCACAGACGGTATATGCCCGGTACGAGTATATGCCCGTTCAACTTCGGAGATTGCCAGATTTACCCTTATATATCCATGCAACAGGGTACGACAAATTTAATCAGTATGCGTAATTCCTCTCAGTTCCTTCTGCCACTGACGAACTCATACTTCCCGTGACGTCTCGTGCGATTACTGATGAACATACCCAGATGGAATACAAAGTGCTTTAAGTAGGTCATTGGTACATCGAGATTCGATTTTTTACAAAAATATCGTGATATAAGTGACAATTTGAAAAATGACACATTATCAAACGAAAAAATAATGGAGCAAATTGAAACTTCAATGTTGGTTCAACATTTTTGTGTAATCACAATTTTTTCTGTATGAGCAAGAGGCTTATTCAATGTTGGCTTTGTGATTGCACAAAAATAGTGAGGAAATGGCATGGACGTTTCGATTTTCATCATTTTTCTCCGTGTCTTAACGTAATAGTGTTATGTTTACTTGATTTTATATTTTTGAAATATTGAAAATGCCATAAATATTGCATACATTTATCGATTATCGCTTAATGGAATACCAAATATCTTTCCATGATAACCAATTGATGTAGGAAGCTCTGACCCGATAG
This sequence comes from Oxytorus armatus, assembly GCA_958009045.1. NCBI lineage: Eukaryota > Metazoa > Arthropoda > Insecta > Hymenoptera > Ichneumonidae > Oxytorus > Oxytorus armatus. The sequence goes on along the minus strand of OY253751.1, from coordinate 9,693,730 downwards.
CCCAAAAACTGCATGACCTAAAGGATTAACAAAACATGTATATCGATTTTTTCAACAATTTAAATTTCCACAAATTTAGAACGCCTCGATCAATTTTCCTCCAAACAGTGTTTGATGATGGACTACTTATGTAAAAAGTTTCAGCCTGTTAGGTTAAAAAAATGCACGAGTTATGCAGACATTTTTGAATAAATTCAATACCGTGTAGAATTTAAACGATTAATTCAAACATCATGAAAATTATATTTCCTGAAATTTGAAAAATAGAACGTATCGGTTGAGCACTTCCAAAGCGATAGTAGTTTGGATATTTTCAGACACAAACACATACACACACACATGTACCCACATAAAGACATTTTCTGTAAATGTATTTGACGTGTTCTCACACTTTTTAAACGTATTGGCATTGAAAACTGTAACAAACGAATTTTCGCGAAAACAAAGCTTCCTCCATGAAGAAGCAAAAAGAAAAATTAGGTGTACCAATTTTTATCAGTATCCCCTATTGTCATTTAAAATAAATCTATATAAATAAAAATGAAAATGTTCGTTTGTTCAAAATCGTAAATCTCCGAAAGTTCTTCACCGATTGCTTTGAAATTTTGACGCAATGTCCCATTCGAATACGCGCGTGTTTTTATATACCTATTATATAGATGTCACAGGTCATTCTTTTCCATTTAACCAGACTGAGTCACAGCAACCGTGGCCGGTTACAACTAGGAATAATTATAAAATATTTCAACGTGTAGAATTTGGTTTTTACAATTTCAGATCAACTTTTAGTACTATTTTGATTGTACTAAATGATAATTTTGCCTGACTATTCACCTGCTAACGTCCTTAAAGTAACACAACAAATTTATATCGATATAATGTCGAGATAAATTCATTCTAGTTTTTCCGTGTCACTGTAAAAAAAAACAATGTTCACCTAACAAAACGATAATTGAACGCGTGAGATAGTAACAAAATTCCGCATCCATTTGAAAAACTCCACGAGCACACAGCCCGAGTCGGATCACGTTGTAATGAAAACGGCCCGGAGGAATTGGCTCGTGACGGTGAACCGTATTACCGCTACGAGGTACGAAAAAAAAAGATACTAGCGCTATAGAAAATACGAGAGCGCGCTATTCGATGCACGTACTACGGCAAGAATGAAATTTGTCACGGTGAAAAGTACCAGCGAATTAAAGAGGGTGCGAGAGCAATGTTGTGCGTGTCCCACACGTTGACGGAAATTGAGCGACGCTAGAGACAGAGTGAGGAAGAGAGTACGATTTTGCTTGCGGGGGTGTTAGTGGCTGTGAATGTTCGGAATATATCCTGATAGTTCACGAAATTTTGAATTTCATATGACGAGTACAATGCATTATTCGTTTTTCATCGCTCTATTGCGATTGCAATTTCAGGTTGACTGTAAAAATAGCAACAAAAAATTCTTCGGTACACGACGATTATTTGAATAGATACCTGGGGCATCAACGTTATTGCGTAATTTTTTTTTGTTACCGATAGAATCCAGTGAAGGTAAAGAATAAAAAAATACATTTTCCTCGTTGTTACAGCCAAAACGTTAATTAAACGAACGTGAATAATACAGGAAAATACAAAATAAAAAAATCAATTATAAATAAACGAAAAATTATTAATATATTGTATGTTGGAAAATATTAAAAGTCGAAAGTATTTTTAATAAAACATTTTTTGATCATACCTGTTACGTAAAAATATATTTTTTTATCAGACTATTACTTGAAAGGCGAAAGAAGGATCGAAAGGAATTAATTGTCACAATAATGAAAGAAATACAAAATAATTTAACGAAATGTTTTATATAATAATTTCTGTTGGTATGTTATCATCAGATGATGCTATTTTCGTTTTTGCTGATTCTATCGTAATTTTAAGGGGAGAAATAGGGTTAGGACAGCGTTTTCTCAATGATTTTCATGATTTTTTTTATAGTATAAAAAATGAATATAATTTATTGAAACTTTGAGAATATTTTAAACATATATTTAAGTATATACTATAAAATTTTTGAAGAATTTCCTTGAAAAACACCGAAGATATTAGCGACCCCATATTGCAGGTCACAATCAGACTCAGCATTTTGCGTACATTCTGGAAGCCGCAATTTTCATCTGAAATCAAACGAGGTTGGAATTTACTTTTATTATATGTCTCTCTTCTATATGAACCTAAATGCTATCAAAAAAATAGAAAATTGAATTTTTTACAGGGGTCAAAACAAAAAAGCATGATTTTTTGCCATTTTTTACAACTTTATTTGGAAAAAAAAAATTATTTTAAATAATAATAATATTCCGATTTTAGGTTCATACAGAGTGCAATACTATGAAGAAAGTAACTGCCAATTTTTAAAGCGATTGGTTGAAAACTTTTCAAACTAGCGTGAACGCAAGTTCAAAAAAAGTCGTTTTCAGAAAAACCCGTTTGAAAAATGCGTACCTGAGTGACCGCTCGGTTATACACGTGGCGCGCTCGGGGCTTGAAGGAGAGCTACTCACTTTAATGGCTTATAACAATAGAACAAGTCGGAATTTTTATTAAAAATTTTGGGAACATATTTTTCAATAGTTTTACTAACAATTTATGAAATAAAAAAAAATCGATTTTTTTAACCGTCCAACCCTATTTGCCCCCTTAATACTCTTGGAACAAACTTATCACGCTGTTGAAGCAGCCGACGATGGGATGTCAACGACGCGCACTCGATTAAACCTGTATCTCACACGTTGGTAGTTTCACGACAGAATCTAGTGACTTTGTGCAAAAATCCTCTGTGTTAAAATTGAAGAAAGGGAGAGAGAGAGAGAGAGGGTTCATTCTGGCGCGAATCGTTTCAGGTGCAAACACGTATCACACCTCTTGACCGCTTATTCCGCTCAATTGCCTCTTGAAACGAGAGTATATCGTTAAAGTAAGCGTATCCAGCATCTTAATTTTATGTGTATACACATACATATATATATGTCGATATATATTGTATAATATTTAGTTCAAAGTGTCGACGAACTTTGAGCTGTCGTGTCAAAGAGCCATACTCAACGTCAACTTGAATAAAATCACTATCTTCATATAATAATATTTTTCAATAAATTTTTTTTGTATTCTATTAACAAACTTGATCACATTTAGTATCGAATAAACTTTACGATATTCGGGTCTATTGATGACAAAGCAATTTCTTTACGATTTAAAAAAAACGAAAAAGTTTTCATTACTAGTCTCTTCTATTCTACTTCTTTTATCGTAAAAATAGGTCTGACAGAAGAAGGACCAAAAAATACTTGGAGGTGGCTCAAAGGATAAATGGAAAGGAGCTTCAACCCAGTTAGGGGTGTGATGGAAATTTCAATTGTTGTTGCTATTCTGGTCCAATATATTGTATTCGAGAAAATCATTTTTAAAGATACGTAACTGCTGGCTGCGGGTAATCGAAGTTTGAAAAATTCCAACTGCACTTCCGAGAAAAATATAGAAATTATAGTAATCTGGGAAAAAGCAAAACGTCCGTTTTCGACCGCAAACAACACTACACTAGTCATTCGTTTAAACTTTGTGGCAACAAACGACGTCTTTAATTTTTGACATATTTTGGTGACTCCATTCCTAATCGTTCCGCAGCGTTTTCTAAATATTTTTCAACGTTTTTTTCTCAATTCATTCGTAAGGATAATTTCTACTGAGAAATAAAATTAAAAACCTATATACAAGTAAAAAATAGCGCAATCCTACACAATACAGACGATTGCGCGATCACTCACAATAAAAGCGGAATAAAACTAACGTCGACGTTCGAGGAATATGAGGGAACAGTGAGAAAAACGAGTGTTTTACGGAAAATCCAGGATGAATATATCGATTATGTGTTTGACTGCGTGTATGTGCATGCATGGGCGAGTGTGCATCGGAAAAAATGGTGGAAGAGTAGCCAGAGAGACAGAAAAATGAAAAAAATATATGAAAGACTGATACGTATAAAACAGAGAAACATCTCTGGCATTAGTTTTTCTGTTCGGAGCTTGGAAAAAGGCAACGCGTCCACACGTCCGGACTGCTGCATTCAACACCGCAGACATTTTTCACGTTGAGGGGCAAACATTCGCGAGATTTTTCGTCCGTCAGACTGCTCGAGTCAGCGAAAAGGAAAGAACTCGTTGCACCAGACATTGTCCAATATTATATATACATACTTATACGCATTTATAACCAGAGAGAAAATTTTCATAAAATACACTCTATGAAGAAAAGCTACACATTTATAGCGTATGAAAATATTCATTAGCAGAAAAGTGTTACATTTACGAAAACAAAAACAATTCTTGCATTCACGTCATACTGTATTGGCAGGTCAAATAGTTATGATGATTACTGGAATTTCTCAGGGTCTGTACGAATGCAGTATTCAGGACTGTCCTTAAACATTAATGGCAATTTCAGGGACTTAGAAATTGGAACATTTGAGTCCCAGAATTCGTTTCGACCATTTAAGATGGTAGAACATTTTTACAAATCTTGGCAAGGAATTTTATCATTAAAACTTTCTATGTAGCAGGGTCAAAACACTACTTTAGGATTTTCATTCAATTTCAATTCTGCTTATAAAACCTACAGTTCTATCAAAGATACAGGATAAGGTTTGGAGCGATTTACCACCACCCTGGTAATTGACAGCGTCTTTAAAAAAATCGTTTTGTTTAGAAAGAGTGTTTAGTAAACTCTAGTTGTTACTAACAGTATGATCCTTGCATATCACGCAATAATGAAAAATAAAATATAACCACTGGTTTTTAAATTGTCATCGTAAAGAGACAATTTCGTTGAACACAATGACACTCAACTGAAATTGACGCAGTAATTTCTGTCACGTTTATATGCATATAGCTGTTGCTACGTCAGGTGCACGAAATATCAACAGGGAGAGTGCATGGTTGATTAATTGCAGAGACAATACAGAGAGTTTACATCACCGACGAACGATAATTGCGTTATTACGCACACGCACACATACAACGGTACCTCCAGAATTTAATTGTTCAAGATTAATTATATTCGGGATTGAATTTCTGGGTTTATGGCGATTGGCAGATTGACCGCAATTTGAACGAGGTGTCAATGGATGACGATAATGCCGAAATTTAATCTGTAAAACGTTCGAAATTAACGATATGCACCAAGCGTGGATTCGACGAATTATTCACTGAACATTTTTATAAATATATTCCCATTCATGAATGTCAAAATTGTCATTTTATTTTTTCCATTAATTTATTGTTCACATTCTATGAAAGTCATTTTTAAAAATGCAAAATACATTGAATTTTCTCGAGGAAATTTCAACAGTTTAACAATTCAATGTTTGAAAAAAAATGCAAAGTAGAAATAGTACATTAATATGTCGAGTGCCTTGAATATGTTTAATTAATTTCGTATTTTGAAATTTTACTGCGACGCACTAAAGTTTGTACCGTATAAAAAGTTCGACAGTATAAAAGATCATTGTGGGCCTCAAACTTGAGCGACCATGATTTACATCAACAGAATCCGCTACACCATCTTATATAGTGGTGAAAAATGTGCGTGACCACACGATCACGTTTATGGTCTCGCCGCAAAATTCCAGAGCTCATTCGCGCAAAGACGCGACTGAGCTCTGAATATATTCGTTTGTGGTTTTTGCGGTGTCTTTACGATTTATTCATCCCCCGTGCGAGCATGTGAAAATCTCAACGGAATTTCACGCGCTTAAAGGTGAAAGAGCTTATCGTCCATTTCTCTCGTGGCTATTGATAACTGTCGCCCCTCTCGCGTCGCTTCCTCAGCGCATAACGTTAATGAACTGGCTTGAATAATTAACACAAAATTTCAACGAAAAGCACGCAGGCTTGAAAAGGAACGGAATAAGAAGAGGAGTTGGTAAAAAAAAACGGAAGAAAAAAAAGAGAAGATGAGGAGACGCGAAGGAGAAAAAGTCCGAAATTTCCGAGACCAACAGGATAAAAGTGCTACGCCCCTTTGCCTAGTACCGTCAAGAAATTCCACAGTAGCGGCGACGAATTTTAACTATTTTTGACCTATAATTTCTTTTTTCTTTCGCCTGATGAAGACGAGACTTACCGAGAATATTCCGCGATCTCGCGGACTTGTTTTTCCCCCGTCATTCATCATTTCCCCTCAGGCACGTCGGCTTGACATTTATCGCGCGGATAATTGCGCTTTGATGTACTAATTAACGTTGGCGAACGTATGCCTTCTGTTCGGTGTATATACATATACTGACCGATGGACCATTTAACGCTTTCAAAGCATTGAGAAAATTTTGTTTTCATCTTGTCTCCGTCAAGTTAAGAAAAACAAATTCTTTTAACAAAGTAACGCCGTTGTGAGGAACAATTTTTGGAGGAAGAAGTGAAAAATGTCGTTGATGCAATAATTTTTTAGCAAAAAATAAAACGCTATATTTATTATACGTTAACAACTTTTTCCCCCAATGGTTAATATAACTGCTTCAATGGTTAATGTCACTACTCTAATTAACCATTTGAATCATTAACCATTAACTGTTAACGATTTAAATTGCTGACAAATATCGACGCTGCTTACGAAAACTAGCATGTTTCAGATTTCTTACGAAAACAAGCACGCTTGATATCTGCGCGAAAACTAGCATGTTTCGGCTTTTGCCACGAAAACTAGCACATTTCGATATTCGCCGCGAAAACTAGCATGTTTCGGCTTTTACCACGAAAACTAGCAGGTTTCGACTATCACCGCGAAAATTAGCACGTTTCAGTATCACTGGAAGTGTTTCTCATTTTTTACTCCACGTTTTTTGAACATCCTTTTTTACTCCAAATTGACGAAATATTTATGCTTGTCATTTTATACTGTTTTATTTTTTGTTTGAATTTATTTCATACATATTTTACTGTTTGAATTTTGGTCTGCTAGGTTTATCATAAGATGGCAAACAGCAAATGCCTCGTCATTTTGGAGTAAAAAAACCATGGTCAAAAAAATTAGAGAAAAGAAAATCGAAAACAATTGCGGTGTATGCAGAGTTAACAATGTCAGTTTTTTCCCCTCTTGCTACTTCGTCCAAGACCTGACATTTCTCGAGATATCTCGATCGATTGTTTTGAAAATGTTGTCAACTGTACTTTATACTTATACTGTACTTTATACTTTAGTCGTTGATCACTCCGAGATTGTGTTTTATTTTATGAAATAAAAACACAATGAACGATTCTTCAGACTGTAAGTAGAATATACTTTTTATAAACAATAATTTTGTTCAATTCCATCGCTGACTCCGAAACTTGAAGTCATGAAAAATATCATTGATGAACAATTTTAGTTTTTGAGTGGTGGAATATTGCGTATCGTATTTGCGAATCGTATTTTCAATAATGTTATTATTTTCTTAATAGAAAACGAACATAAATGTTTAAGGGTGTACGGGCGATAAACCCTTAATGTTTCTCATTTATTCCTTATAGTGCTCCCGAAAAAATTATTAAAACATTTGTGAAAGTTCTGAATCTTATTCGATTTAGTTCGGCAAATATACTACTTTTTCCAGTGCAAATCAAAATATGCTAGTTTTCGCGACGAAAGCCAAAACATGCCACTTTTCGCGGTAGAAGCCGAATCATGCTAGTTTTTGCGATGAAAGCCGAAACATGCTAGTTTTCGCGTCGAATATCGAAACGTGTTGATTTTCGTGGTGGAATTCGAAACGTGTTAGTTTTCGTAAGAAATTTGAATCGTGCTACTTTTCGTAAGCAGCGCCGATATATTCTTCAACATTTTCATAGGAAAAAGTTCATGCTTAAAAAAAACCATAAAAGAGTTGTTTTAGAACTGCAAATTTTTAGTTGTTTTTACTCGAATTTCCTTTGATTAAAATTCATGTGAGATCGTAAACAACACACATATGCAGTGTAACGTTACGCTGTATACAGAGAATCTTTGAGAGTGAGGCTCACATCCTCGCCCTCAAAGATTGATTAATAAATCAACAAATTTTTGTAATATTGTTATAAGCTTAAAAGACATACAAATTATTAACCGACATGCAAATTATTAATCGCTTTCGTTTTACGTAAAATACTTTTTTTAAAGTCATTACTACACAGCGATTAGCGCAAAAATGATGGATAAAAAACTGCTTGCCTTTAAGGTAGTAATAACAATATTAAAACCTGCGGACCAAATCCCAGAGGGTAGCAAACTAGGTCGATTTAACGTGGAATAGCTTATAACATTATAGCAGAATACATTATTCCATGCATAGGAGAGTTGTATCAATAAACGCATCAGTCATGAATTCACGAGTTATCGCCGAGCCCGTTCGCTGCAGGTAATTCATCATTCACGTCTATCGGCACAGACTTGAATTTACCCTCGATCCTGGGCGATATCTCCTCGTGAAATTCGGTGGTTTAAGTTTATATGGCGCGAGGTATACAGCTGCAATAAGATCTCGTATATTTCGCTCAATCAGATATTTTCATATACCCCGGACCAACGATCAAATGAGGAAACATCGATTTTCTATTCTGCAATATCCAATATAAATAGCATTGCTCCATGAATTATTCACACCAGTACAGCCAATTTATATATATATATAACTGTAGTATATATAATATAACTAGTATATAGTATATATAGTATATATATATATATATATATATAACTAGTGTATATAAGCGAAGGATAACAATCTAAACATTCTCTTTCGGTAATTCGCAGGCAGTTAATGAATCCATTAGTGAAAATTACGGATATTATGAGGGAAATTATAATTTCCACAGCAAACAAGTGAAAGATGATTAAGTGATCTTAGATTTTTCGAGTATTCTGAGCATAAATACTTCAAAACGTGTAAAATGTATGACAATGGCAATAAATGACGCACTCGAGCATTTCCGTTCAAATATGATAAACAATTAGAAAAATCAGTAAAGCTCTTACTGGACATGATTTTCATAAAAATTGTTAAATTCCTACAGAATTAATATGACTACGATTTTAAGACATGGGTAAAACGTCCTAACTCGCTAAAATGTTGATCACAGAACGGTAAATTTTCTACACGAACGAAGTGAACTTTAGAAGTCAGTTGTACGATTATAATTTCCGAAATCGAAATGCATCAGTTTGTAAAAAAATCGTCAATCAAGTTGTAGGAAAATAGTTTTTTTTTTTTATCATCAAAAAAGTATCGAAGCAACGTGTCGAAGTGTCTGTGCCGTTGATTCAACTGTCAAGTTCTTCAAACTTTCGGTAAAAATATCTCGACGTCCTCTGGACATACACACGCACATCCACGTGTAATAAGAAGAGGAGTTAGTAAACCAGCGGGAAAATGTGAGAATCAGAGGAGAATGAAAACCCGAGCTGCAAGAATTTCCGAGTTCGTGAAAGTGCTGGTTGGACCTCTTTCAAACGCGAGAGCAAACGAAAATCCGAGCCCGGTGTATGATGCAAAGGGTCTTAATGCTCGGTTACCTTTTGGACCACGCAGTTGCTCTCAACTCCCCGCCGAGATGTCGCCCAACTCCGCCTTTTGCACTCTATACTATCCTTACCTCCTTGAAGACGTTGCGTGTCTATACATTTATACCGTCTTATGTAGGAATGAAGAAACGGTGCGAGAGTGCACTTTCGCGTGTGCACCATGCAGCTGCATGAGAAAAAAATAAAAAATAATAAAAAAAAATAAAAAAAAAAATATATAAACGAAACGTCTCGACGACGTTCCAGGACCTCCGGATACTCTGTAGATTTATCCCCGTAATCTTATGTACATCGTTCTCGTCGGAGTATCTCGAGCAAGGGAAATAAAGCTGATGCTGAAATTTCTGCTGACTTTTTCGAGCTGATACTCCGCAGGCAACTTGGCTTCAACCTAGATTGAAAGAGGAGAACTTTTCTTTATATTTCGTTTCTTTTTTTTTCATCTTTTTCACTTCGTTCTATTTAATCATTGAGTATATCTCGTTTATTCGCTCGTTTACCTCAATGTTAACTGTATTTCCGTTAATATTTAACGATCACGAATGAAGGACTAATTATTTAAATAATTCGAAGTGTAATTTAAAATTCATTCTTATAGGAGCACACCTCAAGGAAAGGCTTTGATTATTTAATTGAAATAAATGTTTAACGAAATAAATTCTCTACTTCGACCTTTCGTGCGAAAAAATATATAATTCATATTAAGAAATTCTATAAACGCATAATTCATTGATGTATTCACCATAATTTCAGATCAGCTTCAAACGACGAGACGGAGAATTGGAGACAGTAATAAACATATTACGCAGAATATTCCTGGTCGTAGATGTAGCCAACTGAAATTGAAAGAGAAAAAGTTTTAGTTTTTATTTTTATTTTCATATCCAATTGATAGAATCTTCAAACCGTTGAATCTTACTCTAGTTACTTTAGTTTTCATAGCTGAATATCAATTATTCTTACTTAGACACTTCAAAGCTCTGAAGGTCTAATTAACGAATTATCGTCTACATTAAATAAACCCCTGTACTGCTAATAAAACAACACAAGATTAATTTAATTATTCAATTATTTCGTATCGCTGGGACGGTCGATATGGTTTTCCTGAAACAAAAGGAGGTTACACCATTTGGCAAGCAAAGTGATTTAAAGATTTGTTGCTTCTTAACAGTCGGTATAAAATTAATTTGTACCTAGTCGATGAATCATGAAATCTAGTCAATTCGGTGCTGACGAACAAAAGATTGTAACTCACACGATTTAGCAGATACAACAATGTTGGGTTAACGCCCTTTTCTCTACTTCCGGTACTATATATTGCTGTAGGAATATACGAACTTCTGGCCAGTTCTTTGTCCTTCCAATCCAAACAGTTAACCCTTATACCCCTTCGGGTACAATAGGCAAAATACAACTTACTTGTGAAGCACAATGCCACAGTCCACAATGGCAAGTTTACGGTACGAGAGTTAGAAAGAGAGAGGGAGACAGAGAGAGAGAGAGAGGGGAGAGAGAGAGAGAGAAAGAGAGAGACAGAGAGAGAGAGAGAGAGAGAGAGAGAGAGAGAGAGAGGAGGTAAGAGAAAGATGATTGTTTCTCGGTGGTGAGTGTTACACGACTATCTTTGGATTGTTGTCTCATTGTAAGTAAGTCTTCATCACAAACCATTCGTGGGCTGACCCGTAAATTATGGAAATTGGGACAGCGGGTATTCTCGAGTTTTCTCCGTTCAACATATTATAATACTGTCCCGTTTTCCTCGCTGTCCAACTTCAGGAGCACCCGTCCAACTCCGTTATAACAAGAACAATACACATCTGTTGTATATATAGCAACGGTACAACATTGTACGGGATGGTAGATGTTATTTACCAGAGAATTTGTGGTGTCCCAGAGCAAAAGAAAAAAAAACGTTTCGCAATAAATGAATCCTCAAAGGACATCTTGACATATTTTCAACGAAGATTGCCGCGTGGGACTCTTAGTTAGGATGTTGATGTGGAAATGGAAAAACTGTGGGTAGTATAGTTCCTTAGGGGCAGGCTGACTTGCTGAGCCAGACAAACAGGACTTCTTCAATGAGTGATCGTTGACTCCATCGTTCCGCTAGAAAAGCTGATGGAAAGAATCTGAAAAATGTACGAAAGGTCTTTAAGGCAAAGCTTCAGGTGTACCACAGGTGACACATAAATGCGAGAGGAGATAATTGTAAAATTGGAATTGCACCTTTTCTCACAAACGATCAGTTGTTTCTAAACAGCAAAATCTTTTAAACTCTTGACGGCAATTCAATCTGCTTGTGCTAAAGTTAGTTCAGTTAGTTGTGACGTTTTAGGGAAAGTACAATTCCCATTCTCGAAGAGGGAGAGGGTTCAGAGGGTGTGCGATTTCGCGTTAAAGTGCATTTTCTTCATACTTATTTTTTGAATACCATATTTATCGAGAAAAACATTTTTTTATATACATATTCGGGCGATTGTTTTTCGACTATTTTTTTTTTCAGTCCCCAAAGCGTGAGAAGATTTTCCATCTAAAATACACGTAAATCGAATTTTTTTTTTTTCAAATTCCGATAACTCACCCGCATTTTATGCTATCATATTGTTCTTGGTTTCGATTTACTCAGAATAGATCAATCTAGAAAAGTGCCTTTTGCGGCGAAAGTGTAAATTGTACTGGTGAGTTGGTACGGGTCACTGAAGTTGATTTTTACCCAAAATTCTCGTTTTTTTGCTGTTATCTCCGAAACAATTAACTTTACGAAAAAAATGTAAATAAAAAATTTGTTGGAAATTTAATTTCCTACAAAAAAAGTTCCATCGACCCAATTGCTTAGATTGATATTTCTTGAGATATTAAACTTTATTTAAAAAAATTTTTTTTATTATTTAATATTTCATATTTTATAAATTTTATACTACTCATAAGTTAAAGTTCAATATCTCAAGAAATATTAATCTAAGCAATCGAGTTGATAGGACCTTTTTTGTAGGAAATTAAATTTTCAACAAATTTTTCATTTACATTTTTTTCCGTAAAGTTAATTGTTTCGGAGATAACAGCAAAAAAACGAGAATTTTGGGTAAAAATCAACTACAGTGACCCGGACCAACTCAAAGGCACTTTTTTAGATTGTTTTATTCTGAGTAAATCGAAACCAAGAACAATAAGATAACATAAAATGCGGCTGAGTTATAGAAATTTGAGAAAATAAATAAATTCGATTTACGTGTATTTTAGATGGAAAATCTTCTCACGCTTTGGGAGAGTACTTAGAATTAATATTTTTATTTTTTTATTTTTTTTATTTCCTGTTTAAATTACGATCTGTCAATTTTGATGCTTGACAATGAGTAATTGGGATGTTCAGTTTATTTACAATGGGTGAAACGTAGTAGCGTCCAGTGACGTGCCTGCGTGTTGTGATTTTTATTTTATTTTATTATTATTATTATCATTATTATTCATTTATTTTTTCAGTTTCGATTGTTTATTGGTAACGGTGTGGGAGGTCTAGAGGCTTATGTCGCTTTAGTCGCCTTGTGTCAGCGTGTTGGTCGAGTAGTTGAGTGGCTAGGTGGTTCGGGTGGTTTTGAATCCTGCCCAGGTAGTTTGTGCTATCCTTTTTTATCACTTGCTGGACTGTATCCATACGGGTGTCCCTATGGATTGTTTCGTTCGAAACATACCATGGGGCGTTGACAATCATTCGAAGCGTCTTGGATTGGACGCGTTGAATGGTGTTGATATGGCTCTCACTTGCTGAGCCCCACAATTGTATTCCGTATGTCCAGATTGGCTTTATTATTGCTTTGTATAACAGTATTTTGTTGTTGAGTGATAATTGTGACTTTTTGCCGAGTAGCCAGTACATGCTGCGGAGTTTGATATTGAGTTCCGTTTTTTTGGTTTTCACGTGTTTGGCCCACGTCATTCTTCGTTCGAGGTGCATCCCCAGGTATTTCACGCTGTTCTGTTGCGGCAACAGTTGACCGTTGAGGCTGACTGGAGGGCAGTTCCTTGTGCGCAATGTGAAGGTGATGTGTACTGATTTATTTTCACTTGCCTTTATTCTCCATTTGTCCAACCATTCTTGGACGCTGTCTAATTCCTCTTGAAGGGTGTTAGAGGCCTCCGTCGGGTTGCTGTTTGAGGATAGTAGAGCGGTGTCGTCTGCGAATGTTGCTACGGTGATCCCTTGACGAACTGGCAAGTCGGCTGTGTGTAGGGTGTACAAGACCGGACCTAGGACACTACCTTGTGGTACCCCTGATTTTATCGTGTATGTGTTCGATGAATCCTGTCCTTGACGTACTTGGAATTGACGGTTGCGAAGATAGGATGATAGAAGAAGAAAATATTGTGGCAGCATTTCTTTTATTTTAAATAATAATCCCTGGTGCCAGACTTTGTCGAAGGCTTGTTGTATATCTAAGAATGCTGCGGAGCAATATTGTTTTTTTTCGAGTGATTCCGATATCTTTGATGTTACTCTATGTATTTGTTCGATAGTTGAGTGCTGACTTCTGAAGCCGAATTGGTGTTCTGGTATTGCATTGTTTGTGTCTAAGAGTGGCTTTATTCTCTTCAGGAGTAATTTTTCGAATAGTTTTGATAAAATCGGAAGCAGGCTAATCGGCCTATACGAGGAGACCTCGTTGGGTGGTTTTCCTGGCTTCGGAATCATGATTATTTCCGCATGTTTCCATTGGTTCGGGTAGTGTCCTGTTCGTACAATGCAATTGAAGAGAATTAATATTGAGGGCTGTAACTTTCAGGGAATTTCTTTTTCGACATATCCAACAAAATTTCGGGTGGGGACTGAAAAAAAAATAGTCGAAAAAAAAATCGCCCTAATACATATACTTCACACGCAGGTTCTTCTTTCTACGGGCGCATTACTCCATCATTTTCATCCCGATATTTATACGAACATTTATGTACCATCCATGTATATGTATATGGGATATAGTAAATATAATAGTCCGGATCCAATATTTCCTCCCTGGGGATATTTTAACGACTGCGCACATTTACGTATTTATATATATATTTTTTCTCTTCCTCTGTCCAATCTTCATTATTATCGCGCTCGCGCACACACGTTCACTCGACGATATATTCGTGAGTTGTGATTCCAAAGGGGCCTCATGAATTTCACTGGGTATATGGTCATGTGAAAACATCGACGGTGACACGGGAATCAACGAAAAAATATATGTATATATATATATATTTTATTAAATGGATCGTGCAAAAATATTATAGGAAAAATTCGAAGCGAACAATGAAACTCGCGATATACGTTTTCACGTTTTACTCTCATTTCTGTACGATAGATCGCATGTAGAAAAAAAAACATAGTCGTATATATTTATACGTCGAGACGCTGTCGAATCTCTTGATATACGAGGTTGGCTTTGTACGTAGGCATTTCACCTTTTTTTCAATCGTCGGTGGTCTGTCAATTCGATATGAACAGCGAAAGAATCAAACAATAAATATTGATTGATGCCGCGGGAAAATACACCAAGACACGTTTTTGAGAGGATTTACAACACAGGGAATTACAGACATTTTGAGGACTTGTAATATATAAATATATGCGTTGCTTAAGCGACAAGTACTTCCTAAACGATTAGTCGAGACGAAATGGGGACAAAGAACAACTCTGCGGGAAATGAGAAGTGTGTCCTTCGTCTTCCTTTCATCGTTAATTCTTTCGACGATTCGATGGAACTTGTCATTAACTTAGTGGAATAGATCTTTAAAAGGTTTCTCAAGATCGAGTGCTGTTGACGCAGCTCTATATAACGATGAAGGATTTGCTGATTACTATATATGTATATATACAATATATATATATATATATATATATATATGTATATACAGTTTTACTCGTAATTATCTCGATTTTGCGCTACTTGAGATAATTCTCTGCACTCGAGTTCTAGTTCTCTGTATATTTCTCTCCTTATTTTACCTTTATATTTGTCTTATATAAATTGCTCAGAAAAAAGGAGCTCCTTTCGTTGATCGTTATGTGATCAACGATATAATGATCGTTAATTTGTATAATCTTCAAAATTGCATTTCAATTTGGAGCAACAACATAAATATCAGTACAGATCAGCGATGATTAAGATCACAAGTTTTGTTTATGTCGTCAGGAAATATCGCATATTATTGGTATTACATAAACGCGACCATGTAGGCGAAACTATTGAAAGCTATGTCAGCTCTAACGTATTAAGGTGTGTTCTCGTGCAAACGTATGCTTCGAAGTTAGTTTCCAATTCGTTTGATCCAACCGGCTCACTACGACGACGCCCTCTCCATCCTCATCTACATAGATATATCTATACATGACTTAGCGTGCTTTTCTCTGTGTGGTGCACACCGCGAAAATTGCATATTGCTGCGCGCGGGCGTGGAATAATTTTTTTTCTCTTCTCTGCACGAAAGCTCGACGAAAAGAGGATATAAGGTCGGGAGAAAATTGAATAATCCCGGAAAACCTGTGGGGAGCTCTCATTCTTGCTCATCGATTTTCCTTGCATCCCCCCTCCCTCCACATGCAAACACACATACACGTTGTGGGAAAATTGTGGTGGTCACACCTTTCACCCCTCAATGCCCCTCATCGACCGAGCGCGCGTAACAACATTTTTATAACCTTTCCGGCACGTAAATTGGGCATAATATCATATAAATCGAGTAAAACGAAAATGTTCGAATTTTCCAACACATAATCGTACTCACACACGTATATAGTAAATATACTTACGAGAACAATTTTCCTGCAACCTTCATTATTACTATTGTTGTTATTATACGAATAATAATAATAATAATAATAATAATAATAATATAAATAATAATAATGATAATAATAACAATTTATTGTGTCTACATAAATCGCCGCGAGCTAGATGAAAAGTTCACAGTCCACAAATGTGGAGTACGCGGTTATTATGGAAATTGGACCAAATAGCTATTGTTGAGATGTATTTAATGATAATGGAGAAAAGGGGAAGGTAATGTCGATGGTACGAAAAGAAATTCATAGATGTAGGTCACGATTTGCTAATATAACAAATTTCATCTCGGACTACCTTTCAAATTCTTTCGACGAAAAGTTCGAAGATAATCTTGGCTGAATTGAAATTCGTTAATGATTTTCGATAATCATTCCTACATAAAATACCTGACCTGGTATTTAGCCAAGGGGATTTAATCGATTAATAATCAATCTATTCTAATCGATTTTGGATTATATCCATTAAAGATTCTGAAATGAAGTAATTACTATATTTATAATCGTGGGATAAAGTAATACGAAAAGCTCTAATCGTCTGGCGAATAAGCGATCTGTAATCGTGAAAAGAGCTTTTAACAAAAATGTATTTGATGGATTATCTGAAAGTGCACTTAAACGTGTATGGTAAAGGTTGGCGACTTTTACAATTTCCTAAATCAAGCGGCATTTTGAAAGTCAACTCGCGGGCTTTTAAAAACACCCCCTATAAGCCAGTATCGGCCAAACGGGTGTCAAATTATGGCGAGTTGAAATTTCGAGATTTGGAGGTTTCTGCAAAAGTGGTCGACAAATGAGGAAAACATTTTTTTTGCCATTTATCATGTTACGAATCTATATACGACCAGAAATTTTCCGTTGCTTACGAATAGCACCGAATTTTTGTCGGAAATTCAAAACAACGATGGGAAAACTCAATAAATTGTTAATAGCTATTCCAAAATTTTAGACAAGTAAATTACTACGCGAATTTTATATACCATTTTTTTTCAATTTCGGATTAATCTTATTAAATCATCAAAACTATTCTTCAAATGTATCAGAAATTATAGACCTCGGCTGCATGCAAATAAAACTCCATTTAAATTTTTTACATCCTGGAACTTGATATAAAATATGCTACCTTCACAGGCACTCACGGAATGGAAAATAAGATAAAATAAGAGCTCGAGTAAAAACGCGTTATCGGGCCATTGAGATGTGCCGGGAATTGCTTGTGGATTGGAAACAAGGGATGTAGGAAATTGCTAGAGATGAATGGTAGAAAAACCGGAGGGTATATCTGTCGTATAAATCGGATCTATATGTACAGAAGGAATGATCGTAAAAATCAGATCGCACGTACCGGGATAATACTCTTATCTTCGCGATAACATTTCTTGACGTCGAGACGATAAAATTAAAGATTGTTGGTGCCCGCGCAATCGATAATAATCATCTTTTCGCGATGTCACACAGCGAGAAAAAAACCACCCTATCGTCCGATGAAATAATGCTATCGAGCGCGAAGTGTAATACGTGAAATTAATTATTCACGTTCCATTTTCTCGCTCCAATATACGACAAAAAGTCTCGTGATTAAATATTAATAGGCAAAAGCGAGGAAAATAAAATAATTTTATCGTTTAAATCAGAAAATATCCGAGATCCAATAAAAACTGTTTTCTTTATGCTGCTGCATTATTAACTACTTTTTTTTATCGCCGAAATATTTATTCACCGCTGAAACTACCTTTCAAATAAATATTTTTACATTTAACAAAAATCATCCGTGTGCTCAATTTTACGTTCTTAGTTTTCCATACAACTGGTACGAAATTCTTTCGCGGGTATATATGTACAGTTTGCCACCAGAGTTGGCGGCACTACAGCGTGAATTTACGTCGCAGCGTCGCGCACACATTCTGTTGAATAAAAAATTAATCAAATAAAACAACCGCGAGGAGATAAATATTAGCGCTGTCGGTCGTTGCGGTGACTGTGGACGACGAGAGAGAGAGCATGGACCGAGAGGAAATGGGGAAAAGCGCGAGATTCGCAATGGGCGTTTGCGAGAGTATACCCTACGAACGTCCGTTAAGAGCTGTAGGGGTTGATGCGGTCTCTACAATAGCTCGACATGTATATATGCATGTGTGCGTGTGTGTATCTCTCTGCATAGATCGTATATATGTAAATTTGCGTATATAAATATACATATGGGGCATTCTAAGTGAAATCGACCTAGCAGTGACTTCCACCCTCTGGGATTTGGTCAACAATTTTTCATAATGTTGTTACAACTCTAAGAGTTATGGAATTTTCTTCGAAATTTTTCTCGTTCATCGCTATTCAGTGATGATTAAAAAATTTACGTAAAACGTAAAGATTAGCGGTAATTTAAAAATTTGATAAATTCGAAAAAAATCCCGGTTTTATATAAAAATGTTTGAGCCATATCCCAAACCGAGGAGGCATTCGCTTATACTTTTTTTTCTACTTGTTAAGTTAGGAAAATTCTTGAAAAAAAAAGTTAGAATCAAAAGCAGGCTTATTTTGTGGTGTGATTTGAAATTTTTAAATTACGCACAGATTTTTCAAAATTTTTTCGTACCTTTTAACAATGGTTTAAGTTTTAAGAAAAATAATATTTTATTAAATCATTTTTAAATAGCTATTAACGAAAATTGGGGGGACGTAACAATATTATGAAAAATTGTTGACCAAATTTTAGGGTTGTAACAACAATATAAAAAATCCTTCTGATCTCATTCTCACCCCCAGAGGACGAGAGTCACAACCAGGTCGATTTAACGTTGAATGTCTCTCGTAGATTGGTAAGTGCTTTAGATATATATGATCGGTACTGTGCGAGAGTCCTATTGAACACGAAGCTTCGTTGGACGATTCACGAAGCGAGATACTATGAGACCGATATGTACCGTAGCAAAAAAAAAGATCTAACCGTTATATATCCAGAGGTACATATAGAGAGAAAGAGAAAAAAAATCCGTTCTATCCACGGATAGTGAGGAAAATGGATTACTGCACTGTCGAGCGGACTTTCAATTGCTCTATCGTTTAGTCATTTATTCAACCAAGAGACTGTCATAGTTACATTTTAGTACAGGTAATCTTTGAGGCGGAAAAGCTTGGGATTCGCTTCAATTATTCAACATATTCTCTTTTAAATAACTCGTAACTAGAATTGAAACAATATCTGATTAATGGTCAATTAAAAAAAATTTACCGAACAAAATAACAATTTTTTTTCTGGTCAATCGGATCATTAAATTCTCAGATGGATTTAATCAATTTTTTAATTAAACGTTTATTGACATACCATTTTTTTCTTTTCAAATACAGAAATATTATTTTAAATGTATGAAAAAATATTTTCCCTTCGTAGAGGAGGGACAATTGATTCGAATACTAATAAAATATTATGAAAGTTATTTTGTTCGGTAAAAAAATTTTACCGAAACTAAAATACCAATTTTTTTCTGATCAATCAGGGTATTAATTGCTCAGATAGATTTAATCAATTTTTTAATTAAACGCTTACTGAAATATCTCCCTTTACATATATTAATATTCTCCGAGAATTGAATCGAATGCTAACAAAATTACAATATTTTTCTGATCAATCAGGTTTTTAATCAATTTTTTGATTAAACGTTTACTGAAATATTGTACCATTTTTTTTTCAAATACAGAAATATTATTTTAAACGTATGAAAAAATATTCTCCCTTCATAGAGACGGGTGAATTGAATCGGATACTCATATATTCGAATCGATGTAGAATCTGCCGGAAGAGGAGCGTGAAACAAAATAAGAATACAAATATGATCGATATAAAACGCGTAAAAGTACCGTTATAAAAATAATATTAACTATCACGTACTAGGAACATCTCTTTCAGCACGTACGACTACTTTCCATGAAAACCTTCGCATTCCAATATCTGTTTCGATCGGCTTCTCTTCTCACGTTTATAAAAATATTGCGATTACCCCGGTGGGAATGGTAAAAGACAGAGAAGGAATATATAAGCAACACGAATGAAGGGAGAAAAAATGAGAGTGAGATACGAGAGAGAGAAAGCGAGAGGGTGCACGTATTTGTTTGTACGATGGGAGTTTTTACTGTTACAAAACCTCGGGGCTTCATTTTCCACAGGAAAAGATACTTTTCGATAAAGAGGCAATGGGAAAGAAGTCTTGTACACACTATACTTCCGCATATACCGTTCCTTTACGTTCTTATATCTGTCTCGTGTGTATCAGCAAACTGTTGAAAAACTTTGACGATGTCGATGCTGTGATCCAAACAAACAGGAACTGTGAAGACGAGCTGACTTTAAAGTACATACAATGAAAAAAGTGGATACACAATATACACAAAATGCTATCATGTTTCTCGTGAAATCCGGATATACAGGATTTTCGATACCTTGGATATTAACATTGTGAATCTCGCCTTCGCGATATTTACATTGTTAAACACTGACATGAATTATTTTCACTTCTTCTCATACGATAAATATATAAAAGCGAGACCGGAGTTTTGATATAACAAAAATGATTGTTATTAAAAAGTTTTAGCCTGATAGTTTGAAAATTGCATGAGTTATGCTCTTAACAGACATTTTGAAAAGAGTACAGAATCACGTAAAATCTAACGAGTTGCTCAAACTTCAATTTCCTCTGTGAGGAAGCAAAAATCTAGAAAACTAAAAAAATTTCACAAATTGCATTTACGATATAAAAATACAAGTAAAATCGATACGATGCAACCCTACTGCGTTCCATATAAAAATAAAATATAAGTTTCTCTTCGTCCACGAGGAAGCAAAATAAAAAAAAAACCCCCGATGTGAACCAAATAGGTATGACGCGTTTGCCCAGAAGCGAAGTACGCACAGTGAGCATTTTTCCGCACTAGGTACCACCATACATACATATGTGTCCTCCAATGAAATTTTCATGTTTGTTTTCCGAGCCTCGGAGCACGCAGCCTTCCGGACACAGAATGCCCTTTTCACGCGTGGCTCTCCTGTTAGTTAACTTTATCCTCGAGTCTCGTATTTCATAGGACGTTTCGTTCCACTCTCGTCTGTATATACCCAGGAGGAAGCATCAATCTCCACCCTCGGTGACATTTCTCGATCCCAACAGGCAGAGAAATGTTCTGCAATGCGATTTTTCTCTGCACCGCGTTTCTCACCGCGCGAACGAATATATATAAAAAATGGTGATGGGATGATTTGTGCGTTTATCGACGAGAAAAAAAAATCCTCAGGAACGTCAATTGATCATCGCAAATTTGATATCAAGAAAACAAATTCAACGGCGCCCCAATATCTATTTTGTTTTTGTTTTCTTCCATAAGATTCATTTTTACCTTCAATAAAATCTTTTTATTTTTTCCAAATTGCGTTTTATATTTATTCATTTTCGAGATTGTCGTCCCCACACCCGAGAGTCCATTTCCCATGATTAACAATCTTTTTTCATCGCCTTCTCTCATCTCTATTCTATTGTTTTTGGGTGAAGTAGATGTGGGAGTGCACAGAGTGGCCAGGTCGGAAAAACAATCGTTCCGACATTCGTTTATTTTGTACACGCGATTCATGGTAAACTGCGCGCATGTTTGTACTTTATTTTTCACGGAAGTTCACGAACAGATTGAAATCGAGTATATATACAGAGAGAGAGAGAGAGAGAGAGCGGGCTATAAAAGAGGTTCATGTTTCTTCGGAGTATAGTCGTGAAAATGGGAAAATAAGAAAGAGATATTTCTCGTTGGATGAGAGAAATAAGGGCGCTCACGAAGAGAATTGTTAGAGGGTTGCTCTATATATATAAGGGTCGAGGTTTATCGTTCTGTATGCTGCTGGGTAAGAACGATGGGGTTGTTGGAGGTTAATTGTAGCCGATTGAGGGATCGTGCGAATGAAGGAGAATACTCGTAGTTGATTGCCGATAACAGTTTCAAGGAGCAAGATATTTTATCCTTCAACAGCAGCAATAATGCTTCGATATTTCCAGTCACTGAAATACGAATCAATCAAACAATGGCAGAAATATCTTTATTTTCTTCATTTGATAAATTCGTTATTTGTTTTAATAAAAAAAAAATTTATTTTTGTTCATGTTTCCGATCAACGAACGCCTTGTTTTTATGAGAACATTTTTTTTCCAGTTTTTAAGGCTAATATGTTTAAAACGTGACGAAACGTCGGAAAAATCTGATTAACAAATACGTCCGTGTGTTTATGACAATCTTGAAAAATTTAGATCCACCGATTTGTCGCAAACTTTGCACAGATTTTGGGCATCGGATCTTCTTTGTTTTCTGCAATTTTCGTAAAAATTATTTGACAGTTTGAGATTGTACAACGATTTTAATCAATTCAATCATTAATCAATAATCAGTACTAAAGGAATTACTAAAGGAATGTTTATACTATTGAAACTACTGATTTTGGCCTCAGAGGGTTGTTTTCCGAGCTGTCCATTATACCCCACCGTGATGTACATATGTACGAATGCATAACGATGATAAATGTACTTGGTGCACGAGGTCCTCGCTAATTAACCTGTTCCTGGACAATTAAATTGTCAATTAAATCGAGAATTCATTATGGTTGTCGAGTAATTAAAACCACGGAAAATTGGGACTTCCTTACACGGGCGGTTGGTATAATCGTCGTTGGTGGTGATTCTTTAACATTCAACTTCTACCCCTTCTCCTCATTGTCCAGCGAAGTACAACGAAATATCCTCTAACGGAAACTGCGAAAACTCTGAGGAGAATATAAATTAATGAAGCCTCGTCCACCTTCCCCGTTTGTTTAACGATCCTAACAGGAAAGTTTATAATTGCCACCGTTGGCGCAGCATTTTATGCAGCGAACTCTTGTCCGGCAACCGAGCCGGTTACCTAGGCAACTAGACGTCCGGGCATTTTGGCAAGGACTTTGGGGAAGACGTTCGATTATGGTAATTTTCGTACGATTTTCAAGTGACTCTTCTCTCTATACGCTATAGACTTGATTAAATTAATGGAAAAATCATGAAAACAATACGACGAAACAGTTATTCGCAAAAAATGTTTCCATTCATTATTTAACGAAAAATTTCAATTATTCCAAGTTATAATTTTTCTGATTTCAAACATTTATTTGCAATTATTTTGTCGTAAAATATGACTATGTTGTTTTTCTAACGAAATATATATCATGTAGATTTCCGATTGGATGATTCACCCAGTAAAAGTCCGCTCAAGTTCTTTGCTTGAAAAAAAAAACAAATTTCACGTCGCGATTGTCTTTTTTTTACGTGTTTTTCGTTCTCTTTTCCGCTGTTCGCCTCGTACGAAAAGTTTTTTTCAACACAATCGTGCTACGCGCGATAATACGAGAGATTTTTTGGCTCGGCACTTCCGTCAAAACTTTTCTCGCTAAATTCCGTGTATTTGCTCGCGATTTCCGAGCATTCTCAAGAGGAAAAAAAACCTCTCAAACGCGAGAGACTGACTACAGCTACGAAAATGTTGTCATTCGGATTGTGCAGCATTGTATAATTTGATAATTTCCAGGTTCTGACTTCAGGACCGGTCAAAAAGTTCGAAACAACAAAAGCACGAATAATTAATCATCGTATATATATAGTTGATTAATTATGCATGCATAGAACAACTGTAAAACGTCGACTATATAGTCCGGCTAATTCCCAATTAAGCGAGCATTCTTTCCGCGCTTTGTATTCTAATGCCACGAGAAATGCTATTGCGGTGTAATTCCTCCGCGCCGAAACGAATTAATGATTCTGGAAAAAAGTGAGGGTGGAATTTAAGGGATGAACACAAATAGCTTCGTATTACAGGGAAGAGAGAACAATATCAGGAAGAAGTAACGAGAGAGCTATGTAACGTTATAAACAAAACGTTATACAGTGTTTTTATTGTACAATGAAATAAATTTCGCACAAACGAAAAGTGGATAACTATGCCAATTTATTTTACACCCCATTCTAGTATATGTACAGAGGGGGGATGTAGAGCGCAATATACTCCGGAAACCAGTGACAACGGCAAATTAAAGGGCAAACGCTCAACGGGTGTCCCATCTTGTCACCGTAAACTACCATTAACACGGTTCTTCCACGGCCATCACTATACCACCAAACAAAAGTTCATCATTAATTCCGCGTGACGGAGAGCGTAACTTTCCGTGGAATGAACGAAACTTCTTTATTTGTATTCTCTCTGTCTGCTGCTCGGTAATTTCTCATAACTACAAAAATACCTTCGATTCCACTTTATTGTTCCTTATTGCCACGATTACTTAGAGTTATGTCATATAATCATTGTTAATTATTATTTATTATTATTGTGCCTTCGAGTGGGGAATTGTCTAAGAATAGAATAGTAGGAGCGGCAAAGAACGGTTAGAATGGAGTAGCATGAATATTTTTTTCTTTGATTCGCTTCTCAATGAATTCCAAAACTAATTTACTTTCCGCCACTTTACTTCTGCTGGTAGTTCGCGTGCAAAATTATGGCGCGATCGGTTAAGCGATTCCAGAGTTATAGAGCTATGATTTTTTTTCATCATACGCACACACATCTATGCGGACTATTTTGCAAAATGTGCTTTTCCAACGTATAAATTGTCACCACCTCAGCATTCAAGATTGAAAAAAGAAGTTTACAGAAACAGAGCTTCCTCGACGAGGAAGCAAAACATACAAAAACAGAACGAAAAAAAACATAGATGCTGAAAAGACGTGAATATTAATTAACGCGTCAGTATCGACGAAGGAAGAAGAAGGAGTAAGTTACGACACTATTCCCTCGGGTACTCAAAGGAGAAAAGCCACAAAATTACGACAATAGCGGAGAGGCAATGCGTGTGAACTAGAAACAGGAAACCCCTCGATTGAGTACGGTTAGGGGGACGAACCCGAGGAGGTAACGAAAAACCGATGTAGCACTACCGTCGTAACGTACAACGTGGAAACCATTCATTCCGCTTCGCCTCACGCGAGCTCTCTACCGCATGAATCTTTGAATTTCAATTCACTTCATCCTACAATTTACCTATACATCCATTTTACATAGTTTTAGTACAGGGAAAAGAGCAATTTGGACATGGACACCTGTAGTTATATCACAACAGTTTTTTCGTTCGGGTCTTCAATTTTTTTATTTAATACAAATTTTATTCAATAAAGAATTCAACGATCATCGAATAAGTCGCCGACAGTTGTTGCAGTCTGAACTTTTTATTTAAAAAAATAACGAATATTATTCTGCCAAACATCTAATGATTATTGTTGTAATTACAAAATTAAAAAGTACGAACTAACGGAGTGAGTAACTATAGTTGCTTACGTTCCTGTAATATCATTTAATAAAAATTTACCATGGTCAATTCTGTTTCATAACAAGTTTTGAACAATAATTATTGAATAAATTATTTAAAAAAATTTTACGAGGTCTGTTCAAAAAGTATCGCGAATTTTGAATTTCCGCGGGCTACGTATATTCGATTTTCGATTTTTTTGTGGCGTTAGATTGGTACTCATGTCCCTCACTTATGCTGAAAAAATCGGCCATTTTGAATGTTTAGTTCGTTGTTGACAGCTGTTTTGGTTAGACGTGTTTTGGCTTGTCTTCGATTTTTGCCTATTCCAAAAAAGCAGCTACCATTGCGATGATTCAGCTTTGGTTTCCACGTCATAACCATAAACCCATGATTCGTCACCAGTTATGACCCTCTGGAGCAAATTTGGGTCGTCGCGGACCGAGTCCAACAAGCTTCTTAGCAATGTTAACGCGACACTGTTTTTGTCCGAAATTGATCAATTTTAGCACGAATTTTGCAGCGACCCGTCTCATGCCCAAATCATTGGTAAAAATCGAATAGCACGAGCCAATCGATATGTTTAGTTCCTCAGCAACTTCTCTAACGGTGATTCGACGATTGGGCAATATTATTTTCTTCACTTCATCAATGTTTTCGTCTGTTGTTGATGTGCTCGGGCGTCCGGAACGCATTTCGTTGTTCGCATCTTCTCGGCCCTCTGAGAACATTTTGTACCACCGATAAACGTTGCTTTGGTCCAAGGTAGCTTCACCATATGCCACAGTCAACATTCGGAATGCGTCCGCGCATTTAATTTTGTTTTTCACACAAAATTTGATACAGATTCTTCGATCCATTTTTTGGAATAGGCAAAAATCGAAGACAAGCCAAAACACGTCTAACCAAAACAGCTGTCAACAATTGACTAAACATTCAAAACGGCCGATTTTTTCAGCATAAGTGAGGGACACGAGTACCAACTTAACGCCACAAAAAAATCGAAAATCGAATATACGTAGCCCGCGGAAATTCAAAATTCGCGATACTTTTTGAACAGACCTCGTATATAGTCATTTTTGAAATCGTTCCTTCGTCATTCAAACAATTGAAAATCGTTCGTTTACTATCAAACTATTTTCAACAGTGCCGATATGCCGACATTTTGTTTCACTTTGTGGACGGAAATTTGTACCGGGGGCACTCGACTGAATTACGAGGAAATTCGCATTAATCGAAAACAGACTCGGAGTTGGTGCATGCATATATGGAAATCGATGGGGTTGTTCGACACCGATCAATTTCATCAATTGTGGTTGGTAGGTTCTATGAAACACGTATTATTCGACTCTTTATCGTGATATACAGATTGGAGTTTTTGTTAATGTATGTGTCTGTGTGTTTGACGATGACGAGAATCGATTCGATCGAATGATAGCATTTGTGAAGATCGAATGATATGTCGCATGTATCTTCCGGTATACAGTATCAGTTTGAAATTGTACGATGAATTTTCATCTCCATTTACGTCAAATCTATATACTCGCTATTACGATAACGGCGGTAACATGTGTAATACACACATTGTGTATAATATGTATTAGCGTTAAGTGTGGTCGGGGGACATGTTCAGGATTATAGATATACATTGATCTCATTCGTGAAACGAAAAATATAATTAAATGCATCATATTTCCGCAAAATACATTAATTTAAAAAACAGACGGTGCATTTGATTTTGATATCTTGCGAATGACGTAATGAAAAAAAAAATCAAATTTTTTAATTAATACCATTGCTGCCATCTCATAGGCAAAAAAATTTATTTCACAAAAAAAAAGTCTATGCTTGTAGAGATTACAGTCAGAAACAAAAACGTGCAAATTGAAGACTCGCGCATTGCTTCCTCATTTTTTTATCTCGCTCATTAAGCTTCCTCCAACAGAAAGCTAAAATTGAAAAACTAACTTGCTCATAAAGCTTGATGTGTGATCGAGATAAAATAATACGGAAGCAATGTGCAAGTTTCTAATTTTCACGCTTTATCCTTAAATTCAATTTTGTCGACGCGAATGTATTTGAATTGAATGAAATTGAAAGTTAGTAATAGCGAAATTATTTCATGCAAACAAATGGAATTTTATTAAAGTTGAAAGAAATTTTCTTGAATAACCTTTAGCAAAGCACGTTCAAAAGATCGTAAAGAAATTTCGTTCGATTGAAACAAAGTTTATTTAAATAAAATAACTAAAGTTTTCTCGGGTTTACCTGAATAAATAAATTCGTTGAGTACCTTTCGTATTTTTATAATCAGTAATTGGGTACTTGGTCGATAAAACGACGAACTTATATTATGAAGATACGATCGTGGCCGTTTCTTTCCCGTTGCTCTCGAGTTTCCATCATTTCTGGCCGAGAGCTATAGGTCGATGTCGGATGTTTCTCCTCGGGTCGATGGGCGCAAGGCCAAAGTACCTTCGAACCCCCATCCTCTCCGTCGCTAGATATTAATTTCAATCCGAGTAACGGTCAGTAGCAACGATGACTGGCGTCGTGTTGACTCTTTTCAATTATCAGTCTGGAATCAAACTTTGCCAATATACTTTTCATCATTTTAGAGCAGCTCAGCACTGCGTATCGTTCGTCGGACATTTTTTTATAAGATACATATTTTATCATGTCGTAATAGATTTCGAGACTTTTCTTTTTTTTTGTTCTCTCATTATTTTTGAAAGCGATCTCTCCCAGACATCGAATAACAGATTTTAATATCGATATGCAAAGCTTCTCTTGGGGTGCGAATGTACCAATATCATATTGATTCTTCAAACGATTTTAATAATGCTTTTCTTTTTATTCTTGTCTCGGTCTCCGTTGACTTTGAGTTCTCGTAATGAGACGAGACTGGGAGTATGAGTATGAATGGAAAAATCGTGATAACGAGGGAATCGCCGGGGGCACGAGAGAGGCGTTCGAGTAAAAGAACTTTTGCATCGTAAAAAACATGTTCATTGTGCGGAGTACTTGGAGGTTAAGCATCAAAGAGAACCGAGGTTGCGAATAAGCAAACTTCTTTTTGTCCATGTTTTCACCTAATCTGGACATACTTATAGACGAAAATTTGTGTCACAAAGACGAATCAAATAGCCGTGGGAAAACGGGAAAGTGAACGGAGGAAACAAGAGAGTGGAAACATTGTAAATTTCGCATTGTTTTTTTTTCTCATAAAACGTAAAGCTCAAGCGTTTAATTAACAATAAACTCGTCGAGCGGTTAATTATCCACAAGGTCCTTGTTACTATGGCTTTAGTGATGGTCCATATATAGTAACAAAGACCTGACGGTAATTAAATGCTCGCCGAATGTTGTTAATTAAACGCTTTTCAGCTGACATTTTCAAATAATCGACATCTCAACTTTACCTACTCTCCATTCTCCTTCTACCCCTCTCTATATTTATTACCTATAAATGAAAAAAGAATGTATTTCAAATTGGTTTTTTTTTTACTGAAATCAACGTGATTGACCTTAATAAAGCTTTTCAGCCGGAAAATTGTACACCTTGTATCGTAACAAAAGCGATCGATTGAATTTCTACATGGTAAAAGACCTGCTACTACCACCTGGTGGAAACTCCATCCATTAGTAATCAATGTTGCTCGCGGCAGTGATGATCGCACCATATTGGGTCATATCTCGACGTTGAGAACGAGAGTACCCGGATAATCAATCGCCATGCAGCTCCCTAAAGCAGTTTCCATGGCCGCTGGTTGCCTGATGTTACTACTCGGTGTGTAGCAATTAATAGAGTCCCTTCGACGAACAGCCTGACCGCTATAAACTCGGTGATATACCGTCTGTCTAACTTTCATGAAACAAATATGACATTTCTCTCGATTGCGAAATGGAAATTTCGGTGTTTCGTAGTATTCGGTTTTGTCAAACATGCTGCGGACTAAAACACACATATCTAAATGTCCTGTTATTCAATGAATCAGAATGTATTCATATGTGATTCTGTTCTGTCAGCAATCTTCACATATACATTTCCATTTATTCAGCATGGAGCCATAAATTTGTGTATGAAAATTATGCCTACTATCGTATAGTCTCAGTACACAAAAAAAACTGCAATTAAAACTTAGAAATTGCTTCCTCGAAATTTCACACAATGCTGAAAGACTCCTGAACGAGGAACTCCATTTTTCAATTTCGGCTTCCGCGTTGAGAGAGCTTCGAACATTGTTTGAAATTTCGAGCAAGCAATTTGCAAATTTAAACTTGTAGCTTTTCTCACCGTGTGTCAATTCTAGATTTATCGGAAACGTTCAACATTTTATTAAACCCTACATCTTTTATGCAATTTTGACGAAATTCACTATCAATCGGTCTTTGACACTACCCTCATCGTATAATAAATTCAATATCTCAACATTTGCAGAAGTTGGAGTGACATTCAAAAAGCCATAATCTGAGCCGTTTCATGAATTTTTATAAAAAATTGAATAAGTAAAGGAGACGTCCTGCTTGACTTGTGTGTCGATTCACGGCCCTGTAGCTCACCGTTCTCCAGACATAATTTTGCAGAGATTTTACGCACTCGCACACACACACACGCGCATACGTCCGCACATTTTTTTCTGAATATGTTTTTCCGCAGTTGTGGCAAATATTGAACACATTGGCATTAAAAATTCGAATTTTTTCTTGCCCCATCACGAAGCTTCCTCAACGAGAAAGTAAAATGTATGATAGGATAAATTCCAATAAATTCATCAATTATATATATATACTTTTAGTAAATTACTGATTTTTTAAAATAAATGAACGTACTGATAACTTATTAGTCAAGATACAAAACTACAATCAATGTAAATTTTTTCATTGTACAAAACTATCTTTAATTATCTTTAATTCTTTACCATCTATTCTATCGCATATAAAAAGAATCCATGAACCTGTACCATACAAAAACCTCGTAAAAGTGGCAGCACGACAACAGTTGTAATTCCTCCATGGATGTGTAATATTGATCATTCCGTTTAACCGTATTACCGCAACTAACTGAGTTTACTAAGTTCGTCCCGTTAGGTTTTCCGAAAATGCTCGACGTGCACAGAATTCTAATTACCATTATACGTTTCTGTTGCAGGGAGTCAGAAATGCGCTGATGAAAATTCACGAGGTCGTTTGTTACGTTGTTCGTTTTCACGAGAAAAAAGAATCCAAAACATCGAGTAATTTGTACAAACTTGACAGTGTGTTAAATGAAATATTACCAAAGCATTGCGTAATTTCACAAAGTTCATAATAATTTATTATCGTGACTATCTCGTCTGTGGTGTGCAAATACTTATATATATAATACGTGAAAAAAAACATCGATTGACATGTGATTTACGAAGATCGTGAAAATTGCGAGACAATGATCGAGAATTTGTTTGTTCAGTGATCGGGTAATATCGTCGCGAAGAGTCGAATTGAAAAATTAAAAAAACAACCAAAATGACAAGAGTCGAGAGAAGCACGGGGAGTAGAATGTTGCGAAGAATTATCACGAATTTAACGACAACCGCGGGTATAGCTGCAGTAACCGCGGGAGCGGCTAGTATATCACCGACAGATCCGTCGATCGATGGAAGATCGAGCCAACACGCGCCAATACCATCACCCTCGCCGCCGACCATGCTGGCGGTCGCGATTACCGATAGCGTGACAATTCCGGTTAATCCGTCCATGGCCTTAACCAGTCCCGCGGTTACGACCACGGCTAAGCCCGACCAGCACGTCTACAATTCCACGGGCTATATCGTCGAACAGGATGAGATCGAATACAGTGAGTAATATCTATCAATGAAACAACATAGACAAAAAAAATTCCGAACGTTGGATTTACAAACATTTTTTGTACACAAATTTTTCCGAATGTTCAGTATTCTCGGCTGTTCTTTGGAGAAATACGAGGTCTGTTCAAAAAGTATCGCGAATTTTGAATTTCCGCGGGCTACGTATATTCGATTTTCGATTTTTTTGTGTCGTTAGGTTGGTACTCATGTCCCTCACTTATGCTAATAAAATCGGTCATTTTGAATGTTTAGTTAATTGTTGACAGCTGTTTTGGTTAGACGTGTTTTGGCTTGTCTTCGATTTTTGCCTATTCCAAAAAAGCAGCTTCCATTGCAATGATTGAGCTTTGGTTTCCACGTCATAACCATAAACCCATGATTCGTCACCAGTTATGACCTTGTGAAGCAAATTTGGGTCGTCGCGGACCGAGTCCAACAGCTCCTTAGCAATGTTAACGCGACACTGTTTTTGTTCGAAATTGAGCATTTTTGGCACGAATTTCGCGGCGACCCGTCTCATGCCCAAATCATTGGTAAAAATCGAATAGCACGAACCAATCGATATGTTTAGTTCCTCAGCAACTTCTCTAACGGTGATTCGACGATTGGCCAATATTATTTTCTTCACTTCATCAATGTTTTCGTCTGTTGTTGATGTGCTCGGGCGTCCGGAACGCATTTCGTTGTTCGCATCTTCTCGGCCCTCTGAGAACATTTTGTACCACCGATAAACATTGCTTTGGTCCAAGGTAGCTTCACCATATGCCACAGTCAACATTCGGAATGCGTCCGCGCACTTGATTTTGTTTTTCACACAAAATTTGATACAGATTCTTTGATCCATTTTTTGAAATAGGCAAAAATCGAAGACAAGCCAAAACCCGTCTAACCAAAACAGCTGTCAACAATTAACTAAACATTCAAAATGGCCGATTTTTTCAGCATAAGTGGGGGACATGAGTACCAACCTAAGGCCACAAAAAAATCGAAAATCGAATATACGTAGCCCGCGGAAATTCGAAATTCGCGATACTTTTTGAACAGACCTCGTATGTGTACGGTCATCAATAATGATTATTTTGCATTTCATGGTGATTATTTTCTTTCCGTGTTGAGGATAAATCGGTGCTTTCTTGCTGTTCAATCAACTTAATTAAACTAACTAGTTTTAACGTTAGCATTTATTGTGTCGAACGTGCTTTAAAAAAATCGGATTAGTAATTTTTTTGAACTGCACATATTAATTTATTTACGACAATAGTGCGTAACAATTTTTCTTTGCACTTCGTGAATTGTGATGGTATTCGGAAAAATGTGCGGGAACAAGATAATGTCTCATCAATGTCTATATATAAGCTCACGAGAACTACAATTTTGAAGGCTTTTTAACACAAGATAAGGGAATGAGAATATCAAAAAGGTGAAAGATCGTAGCACGAACGAACACGACTCTGAGGCTCACTCTATTGCTTCCGATCAAATTGCCGTCCCCCTTTAAAGGTCCGACTTCCAATCGAGGGAACTATGCTCACTGCCTGTATACACACAAGACCTCTTTTTCGTCCCCTATTCGAACGTTCTGACACGTCGCCCTTCCCAAAAGGATCAACTGAATTGGAACGATCTACTTTTGGCTCGCGATAAAAGATAGTGTAGTCACAGACCTTTGTACCAGAAATTACACTACTTCCGTTGACAGCACTGGGTAACCCTCCTTGAAATCGTGTTGTAAACGATGCAAGGAATAGGTACACAAACAAAACGAATATACAAAAAAAATCTATTTCAGTACTTTAGAGATTTTATTTGGCCCTCCTTAAAGGGCAACAATGGAAACTAGATAATCTTCATTAATATTTTAATATTAATGAAGATTATAACTCAATACTTAATTTACTTAATTTACTCGTTTACTGTTTACAGTAAACGAGTAAATTAAGATTGTCCATTTCAGCAATTTTGCCATACTCGTCTCTAATTTGGCGAAAAATTAAAAAATATACATATCCAATTGTTCGCACGATTGGTGTTCATCCCCTAAACTACCTTCCTAATAGGGTCAATTAATACGAGAAGAAAAATACTCAACATCGAACAAAATTTATTATTTTTCGCCTTCCTGAGTTCTTATTGCAATAAAATATAATTAGAATCTACGTTTAATAAATATTATCGATAATATTGATCGCCTTGGGGATCTCGAGTTCATCATTTCCGTCTTTATTACGGAACAGGAAATCTTACGTGAATCTTCGTTCTCGTCTGACCGCTCGTTGGCTACTCCACTAGCATACTAAAAGCGCACCGCGGCAAGAGAGGCTTGCGGTACGCCTGGCAGCCACGAGCGGGTCGATAAGCAAGGCATACGAATACTCCATTGCCGTTCGTGAAATCCTCGCTGTAACTACTACTATATATCCACTAGTTGAAAGTACTGTGCTTGTGCAAGGTGACTCGACGCGGAGGAGTCGACCAGTCTCGACCGAACTTGCGCCTGTGGCCTCGCCCGAGTGTCGCCAATGCGCGGGCGCCCCCTCCCTCTTTCTTTCACTCTATTTTCCATCGAAATCTCGTTGGTGAGTGAAAATATTTCAACTAAACTGTAGTTTGCCGTTATTTATGGTAAAAATATTGATTTCAAATCAATTCACTTCATTCGGATGGATCTTCGATTCCGGATTGCGGATTTCAATGATTAAGGATTCTTTGGTCGGGCTTGATGCAGATATCGTTTTTTTTTCTTGTTGTTGAAGTCATCATTAAAGGGTTAAGAGGGTAGGGGCATCAAAATATGTCGGAAATCGGTATAATTTTGTTGCCACAAAGAGTAGATTAATGGCTGGTAAAGTATGTTGTTTGCGGTCGAAAGAAGAACTTTTCCCCTGCTGGCAAACTCCTGTAACTCCTATAAGGGCCCTATAAGGGGACTCCTTGCAAGAGCAATGTCGAATTTTTGACACATTTTGTTGATTCGATCCCTTCAAGTGTGATATAGTTTTGCATGATTATAAATGACATTATTTTAGTCAAATAAATTTTACTTTAATAAAACAAAATCTGTTTGTTTCAAATAGAAACAACTTTTGCTTAATAAAATCTTTTTAAATGTAATAAACGATGTTTCTAATGAAAAATGATTACATACAGATACCCAATATAATTCTGTCACATGATAAATTAAAAATATCTCTCGATAATTTAAAAAAAACTCTCAATCAATTTTTATTGATCGATATAAAGAGTGAGATGACCAAATCGACTTTGTGCATTTCTCACTGTTCAGGACATTCAATGATCGAGCATTTTTATTGTTCTCACAGTTTTTTTCACCCCCTACGTTATAAGGCGTCATATAGCAAGAAAAAAGGGAAAGAAATCCAAGAACTAGAAGTTTTTCGGTTTTCGCTGTGTTTTACATGTAAAAGTCGTCGATCAGCAATAACTTTGCATTCAAACTATCGTTCTTCAATGCATAAACGGGAAAGGGCGCTTTTTCCATCCGTTCGTTCGTATTTTCGACGGAAGATGGCCGACCAAATACTTTTCCCCGCAAACATACTTCGCGCATACTACGAGTAAAAACCGGAAGGATGGAGATGTGATCTTCGCGGGCGAAAAGCACACGCGCAATGCAGAGGGCTGTAACGAGATTTATGATAATGCAATCTATCTTTAGTGCCGGGGCATAAATCCTGCCGAGGAAAACTTTCGTGACTATTACGGTGCATCAGGAAAAAAAAACTGAAGGGCACCCACAACGCGTGTGAGAGAGAAAAAGCATCAGCTCAAGGAGCACAGTGACGAAAGGAATATGAACGAGGCGTGATCTTGACTTGTCGACTAAGGGAAGTTTCTCTTATACGACAACCACTTTTATGAACGATGAGGACAGACAGTTATATGATAAAGGAAACTTCGTGCGCCCTTCGAATATCGACAGTAATATTGACGACTTAAAATGTTCCTCCAATAACAATGGTTTCATCGTAAAGACCACAGTTGAATGATTTCAAGCTCGATTTACTAGTGCCAAGTGGTAGAGTATATTACTATCAACGAGATTTCCTCTTCGTGTCGAATGTCGACTTTGAAGATGACGGTATAAAATAAACGTTGATAATAAAGTGATGAAACGTCAAGCGAACAATTTTGTGCTTTAGACTTACAAAGTGCCCGAATAAATTTGCCCTCGTTATCGCGAGTGTTAGCACATAAAAAAAAACATCCCCTCAATGCAGCCCGCGTTTCGGCAATATGCTGGCCTAAGCGGAAATCCCGGTAAGGGGCTGACGTAACCGGAAATTGATGCGATTCGTTGCCGGAATCTAGCCCCGAACATGGCCCAGGATTATCGCCGAAAGAGATTGACCCCTGCGAGCTGCTAAGCTATATAGCACGGAAAAGGTCACTGATAGAGTCAACCAGAACTTATCGCCCGGAGCAACGATATTTATGACAGACACCGCGTGAGTCATATCATCAATTCTAATAATAAACCGGCGTACTTCTCGACACGATCATTGCTTATGTGCGCGTAACGCGTCAACTTTGCGTCAATTTGTATCAACACGTTCAGTGATAAAAGCACAACACAATGTTCACACCATTTTTTGTTCCGCCAACAGGTGGCCGGAAATGTAAAATACATTTTTTTTCAACCAGAAGCACTTTTCGATAAAATTTGCAAAAACGAAGCGTATCTTCATCTTTGGTCGCAAGAACGTTTGGAAGCTATTGCTCGATCTGACGGAATGCCCAATCGTTTCTACTGGAGTTCGTGATCCTCGTTTATTCTCTATGTAAAATGAAAACCAATCCAGATGGATGTAACAGATAAAAGGAAGAGTGATAGACTCACCGATCGATCACTATTAGTACATTTTTTTCTCACTCTCGTTGTACCCACGAGATTCGTGGATTCGTGATATTTCGGAATCGATATTCGACAGGGTACAACGGTCCTCGACGCGGTTCTCGGCTGTCTGACTACATTAAACTGACTGTTGGCGTTCGTCTGTGACGGTAGATAAAACGGCGGGATATAGTTCGTAGTAAAGGGACGGATATAGAGAAGCTTCAATTGACCAGCGTCGTTATACGTGACCCTTAATTGGAGCGTAATTGGATCAATCAATTGTGTCTGTATATTCGGACGTTAGAGAATTGAACATCCAAGTTGAAACTCACATTGACGCGCGGGCCAACGACTCGATCATTCAGTATCTTCTGAATATCGTTTCGAGCTCGTAGCGCCAAGCATGGTTCCATTTTCCTCAATTGGCACGCCACTACCTTCGTGAAAATCTCAATGTCGTCGTATCTCATGGCTCTTGGTCGATTCGAAGCTGCCGATAAACGTTTCGTTCCGCGAATTGCCGCGCTTCCGGAATCCAAGCTTGTTCCACTTTCCGAGGACACATAGGACGCTGATGCTGATTCACAATGGCAAACCAGTTTATGGTCGCAAATGATGGTCGAAGAGCTCGATCCTGGGTGAATATTACTGCAGGAAGAGGCAAAATTCGTGCACGAATCTCTCGACGAATGAGATGCGAGTCCGTTGGGTGCCCAATACGTAAGCCTCGTCGAGTACGATCTTTGCGATCGTCGTTGAGATTCGTTCGATGATGGACCGATGGCTTGACATTTCGAGCTACAGGATGATTCGTGTTTAACGAATGCATCGGTAAATCGATTGGGAATATTTGACGTGACTCAACGATCGACTTACGTTCGAACACTGTAAGGAACAGGAGGCTTTGCGATAGAATCCTGTCGATAATCTTCGGCTATCGAACGATCAGCTATGTACTGCATTTGGGATTTTATTAAATTTTACTATCAGGACTCCCCCCAAATGTTAGGGAACTTTGATTTTGAAAGGTTAACGATCATAAGTATTGGCTTATTGACAAAATATAGGTATTTTCAAAGCTGCAGTGACTGACAGAATCGAGGATAAATGTGTTCTCAATTGTTATTAAGGGGGAAAATAGGTTTAGGACAGCGTTTTCTCAATGATTTTCATGCATTTTTTTATAGTATAAAAAATGAATATAATTTATTGAAACTTCGAGAATATTTTATACATATATTTAAGTATATACTGTAAAATTTTTGAAGAATTTCCGTGAAAAACACCGAAAATATTAGCGACCCCATATTGCAGGTCACAATCAGACTCAGCATTTTGCGTACATTCTGAAAGCCGCAATTTTCATCTGAAAACAAACGAGGTTGGAATTTACTTTTATTATATGTCTCTCTTCTATATGAACCTAAATGCTATCAAAAAAATAGAAAATTAAATTTTTTACAGGGGTCAAAACAAAAAAGCATGTTTTATTGCCGTTTTTACAAGTTTATTCACAAAAAAAAAATTATTTTAAATAATGATAATATTCCGATTTTAGGTTCATATAAAGCGCAATACTATGAAGAAAGTAACTGCCAATTTTCAAAACGATTGGTTGAAAACTTTTCAAACTAGCGTGTACGTAAGTTTAAAAAAAGTCGTTTTCAGAATAACGCGTTTGAAAAAATAGTACCAAGAAATACAAGCAATATGGGGTCGCTAATATTTTATAGTATATACTTAAATATATGTATAAACATTTTATAGTATATACTTAAATATATGTATAAAATATTCTCAAAGTTTCAATAAATTATATTCATTTTTTATACTATGAAAAAATTCATGAAAATCATTGAGAAAACGTTGTCCTAACCCTATTTCCCCCTTAATGGCTTATAACAATAGAACGAGTCGGAATTTTCATTAAAAATTTTGGGAACATATTTTTCAATAGTTTTACTAACAATTTATGAAATAAAAAAAAAATCGAGTTTTTGAACCGTCTAACCCTATTTCCCCCCTTAAGTGTATATCGACCAACGTGCAATTCTACGGTCTCGTCGTAGTCCAAATATGGATAGAGAAAGTCGTGTAGCACGTAGAACCATTTGGTCGTTGGCTTGTATCGGCGGCAAGTTGATTCCGACTCAAGAACCTTCTTGAGCTCGGTTACGTAAGACTTTCTGATCTCTCGTAGCTTCATCATGATCTCAACGAAAGTCGTGATCCTAGTACAGTTTCTATCCATGCACATCGTCATGTCTCGGTGAATACGCTCGTAAGCTCGACGTCTACGTTCACCCACAAGATAGAACGGATCGTCTCGCTTCCAGAGACACGGATTTATCCTGTATAGACAAACAAGCTTACAAATATCCTTCTCGGACCATGCATCCTGACCTCTGAGTCCGAAGCTATCTCTAACGATGTTCCTCGATCTTGGCCACTGGCTCATATCATGAGATTTAACTGAAATTGGACGCCGTCGACCTGATGATATCGCCAAAGAATCATGGATTGATGGATCACCCATAGAAATGTTCAATTATTAAATGACCGTAGATTTTTATTCTCTTCATTGTGAGTACTATTAAAAAACGAAATTCCCGAAACATAACCTGAATTCGTGATGTATCGATTAGTCGACTTTCGTTTGTCACTAAAAAGAAAACGCGGAGTTCAGGTAATATCTCAAGCATACGTAGTACGTACTGGAACGAGATATTTTTCTGTCGTAAAATTGATGCAAGGACATCATGGTTATATCTGCAGAGTTTTTCTATATTAGTTGTTGAAACGAACTTTTCTTCACTTCGAAATGTTCCGGCACACTCATGAAAGTATCTGTAGAAATATATTTGTGCTCAGCTTGTAAATCTTCTTTTCACCTCTTTCACAACTCGAGTGTTGGCTCTTCTCGAGATATACTTGTACGTTTGAGCAGAGATACTTGAGTTTTTCATTTCGATGGATTCAATGCTCTGCCGAATAGCAAAAGAGGAATAGATGTGATTCAATATTTTCATTTCTACAAATAAATTTTATAAGTGTACCGAAAATAACTCATTTAACGTCGCGACTATACTTTCGATGTTCCGACTAAACTCTTATTCTAAAAAACACATCGTCCAACGCTGCAGTTTCAGCGTAATCTTTCAGTTGCCATAGTAAAGTTTTCGATTTTCCAACTTGAAAAAACCGAGATAAATGTGAGACAGACAACTTATTATCGGTGCCGCAAATTTTCTATCTTCCCACTTTTCTCAGTATATACGAACCTATTTCTATGTAAATATTTAGTACGCCGGGTCCCTTATGTTAGAATAGAGTACCGGCTAGCTTTTACCTGTGTCTCTGGCGATGAATCATTTTTACTGAATGTCCCAGCTGCTGGCGTTTCTGTACCTGAAGCCTGACTGATGCCAACCTCGAGGAATTGAAACAAATCCAAAAAATCCTGACCCACCGCTGTCCCGTTCGCCATATTCACCACCGACGATATATATATATGCACATGTATGTATGTATGTATATAAAGAAACTTCCGTCGAGATTGAAACCAGAACCATCGTATACTGTCGTCCTTTCTCTCCCAACAGCCATTTCCTCCTGTGACTCCGACCCGAGATGGAAAAACGTCGTGTCGTTGTCGTCGTCAGACGAGCCCTTCGCTTCCGATTGCTTTGTCACTTTATAGTCTGTCTTCCTTCGAATAATAAGAAGAAGAGTTCCTCTCGTTCTCTCCCTCTCTTTCCCCTTTTCTCTGCAGGCCAATGCTCTCGTCGAGTGTTCGTTCACTTCACGAAAAAGAAAAACCTTTCTCCGGTTTCTCTCGTCGCCTCTTCGTTCATTCTTTTCCTCCTTGAGCTCACACATTTCGCTTCACTCCATCCGCAATTCCATCGGAACACGAAAAACTACTACCGAGACCTCTGAGCATCAATGGCACTTGACAAGGAAAAACCTAAAGCCTACGACGGCTTTGAAATACAATACCGCATTCACTGTTCGATGCGCTATCTCCGTCATTCGTCAACGGTTAACCAATTTGAAAACGTTCATAGAAAAGAAATCCAAGAATGTATGACCGGGAAAGTGCGATATATCATTGTGCCACACATTGTGCCTGCTTGAACGATGTAATTAGAATTCAGAAAGCTCGGTCGGTCATATGTACGGTATGCAGGTACTATAGAATCCCGATTTACATAGCGGACGAATAGAACCACGGTTTCGCGGTAGGTCGCAGTGACGGTCGCC
This sequence comes from Oxytorus armatus, assembly GCA_958009045.1. Lineage (NCBI taxonomy): Eukaryota > Metazoa > Arthropoda > Insecta > Hymenoptera > Ichneumonidae > Oxytorus > Oxytorus armatus. The sequence goes on along the minus strand of OY253751.1, from coordinate 9,653,036 downwards.
AGAGTACCGCAGACCGTTCGGACAGTTGACGACGAGCTTTACCACAAGCTGACGCACTTGACGTCTGTCGTCGACGGTTCAATGTCGGTTGGGTCATCCTCACAACGGGACATTGCATTACAGCTATAAGCATAGTCGTGTAATTATACCCCGGATTCTCGTTCACGTTCACAGGTGCACTTTGCACCCCATTGTAATAACCCTCCGGGATCAACATCAGCGGGACAGGTGACGTAACAATCTTCCAGAGTACATACTCATTGTCTGACCCATTTGGACAAATTTGCATATTTTTACTTCCACATAGAGGAAGCTTTGTTTCTATAAAAAAATGTTCTTTTTCGGGATTTTCATCATCGACTGTTTAAAATGTCGCAAATAGTCAGAAAATCATAGTTCGAAAAAAATGTCAGGATGTATAGATATATTTATGAGGATTGACAGTCAGATGATAGGTATATCTCGCGACCAAACCGATTTCCTTCATTTGTTAATATTTTTAGAAAAATTTATAACAGGTAACAAATTTTACACTACTTGGACTTATCAAAAAAAGTTTTGTGGTTGCTCTGACTTTCGTAAATGTTGACATTTTTCTACAGGTTTTTTTTTCTACGTGAATGGAGTATCATCAAATTATGGGTGGTATTAAATTTAGGGTGAATCGATGAAGGGTCTAAAATTTTATGAAACTTAGAATTTTTTCGAATACCCCAAAAAAAGTCTGTGATTGCTGAAATCGAATTTAGGAAAAAATGGTGCTATTTAGAGACTTGCTTATTGATCCCTCATTATTTTAACTAGCATACAAAGCATCCTCTACCTGAAAGTCAAAATTGAAAAACTAACTTGCTCATAGAGGTGGCATTATGAGCGAGATAAAATAATGAGAGAGCATTGTGCAGGTTGCTAATTAGCACGCTTTTTTGTTGTTCATCAGAGCCGTGACATTTCTCGCATAAGTACGAAAATACTCGTTCCAGCCTAGTTTTGAATTATATTTCGGAGAAAATAAAGTTCGGAGGTGACCCAACTTCATTGACACCGGCACAGTAGCATTTGATGTGACATAGAAGACAGAGGACACACACTGAGAAAAATTGATTTCTCTCATTTAAGGATGTATAGCTGGGGAAACGTCGAGAGGAAATCTTGGACATACGATATTTGGTTATGTGTGAACATACGTACGACATTTCAATTTCATTTAACAAATGGCAGAGCTTTGAAATGGCGCTTTCAATTGAAGTGAAGTAGTGATGACGATTCGAAATATTTCTCACTCACGGATTTTCCTTCGATTTATCAGATACTACAAAAAAGGTATTTCATAAGAATGAAGCCATTTTTAATTTACAATATCGAGGAAGAAATCCAAAATAATCCTCTCACAAGTCAGTTCATCACGAGTCAGCTCTAATAGCGCGGAGTTTAAATGAAAATCACGTTGCCGCACCGCACAAAAGTCGGCATTCGGTTAATTATTCAAAGTTGGAAACAATTGAATCGTCAGAGTTGACTTGAAATCACTAAGGACTTTTCGTTAAAGGCCTTTTGGAGTAAAACCTCGATCGGTGAATACAACGCGGAAAGTTATTGCCAAAAGAGCCAAGGGAGTTTGCAAACGAGCCGTATAGTGCGAAAGCTTTTGGCCTGAAAAGCGAATGCGGGATGACTGTTTGGTGATGGCAGCACCATCGGGGCAAAGAGGGATGTATTTCGATTGCAACGCCGGTGATGGCGATGGTGGTGGGATGCTGGTATCGTACCTTACTTTCCCTAAACTCTGCGAGCTTGCTCCCCTCGTTTACTTCTTGTGTGCTCTCTCACCCATGACCTGCGTGTATTCTTGCACTACCTATATATGTATATATATATATATATATATTGGTTGGAGTTTCGTGCTGTGCAACCAAGTATTTTACGGGTCACCGCGGCAATCTCTATGCGACCTAAGCTCTTGTGAGCCATACAGCAGCTTCCACGTATACATAGTTATCTATATATATACATTTATGTATATACATACATATATATATGTATAAGTATATATATATGTAACATCTACATGTGCACACAATTTGCCTGTTATACGTAATATATACTTTGAAATTTTTAGCACGTTCCTGGCCAAAGAGATCACTTGTGTATATATTTTTTTCTTTTTTCCTTCAGGTATACTTGCAGCATTTTCCGACATGCAAACGGTTTTTCTTGCTTGTATCTCCACGCTTCTTCCTCTGATCGTCGCTCTCGCAATTGGATTCGGTGTAAGGTGAGTGTTACGTGTCTTGCATAATTGTTGCCATTACGCAAAATGATTTTTCAAATTCATTAACAAAATTAGTAGCTCAATGTACTACAAGAAGATTACAATTGAACAAAATTAACAAGAAAATTGTATTTACGAAAATAAGAAAACGTGACAGTGGCAAAAATGATATTTTTTAAATAACCATTATAACAATTAATGGTGAATATGTTATCGCTCTATTATCAAAAATTATTATAGTAAACAGAAAAGAGATTATTTAGAGAATTGGGTTTTTCCATCACTGATTTCTCAGAGTAGAATTCCAATTTGTCAGTGTCAGTTTCAGTTAATTAAAAAAACGATGTTGGATTAACACATCTATTTTCATCTAAAAAGAATATGTTTTTGACGATTTTATTTGTACTTTTTATTTCTTTTTCTGAACGTCGGATAAATGTTCTTTCAACGTACACAAGGTTTAATCCACAGCTACTTATTTATTTTCCTCGACACGCGATCGTAAATTCACTAATAGCATTCACTTTCATTACGCAAACATTTATATACATATATATATATATAGTAGGGGGGCTGCGCGCTAACCCCCTGAGGACCAACCTAACCCGAAATTATATTTTATTTTTTTCATTGTTTCGATATCCTAATCGATCGGAAATTGTCCGCTGATTACGAATAACACCGAGTTTTAGTCAGAATCTCAAAAACGAAAAAAAAATAAAATTTGGACGATTTTCATCGAAATTTCTACTTTCTGAAAGAAATACTACTGAATTAGTAATCAGCGAGTCGTAATACATCGATATAGCGTCCTAAAAGAAAATTTAAAAATTCAAAATTTTTTTACATTTCGGCCAAACAGAGGTGGCTTCACTAAAACTGCTGTAACGTTGCTTCCCGATGGAGTTGAAACCCCACTCTGTGCTCATTCTTTTCGTAACCGTTCAACCTTTAAAATGCTGCTTCGTTTATTGAGCTACGATTTTTCTCGATTTTTCATAAATTTTCAAAGTTAGGCCATCGATTTTTGCGAACTTTTTCATACATACCCCTTCCCATTTTTTTCGCCGATTTTCAACCTGCTCTCACAGCTACAATAATTGAGATATCGGGCTGATCCGAAATGCATTCTCTAAGTCTACTCGTGCCGTTTTTAAGGCAGTAGTCTGCTTTAGAAGCCCAAAAAAAGCGTTTTTTCAGCAATTTTTTTGAAAGGGAAGGAAATGATTGCGGTAAACGAAATTTTGAGACGATAGTGAAATTAATTATTGAAATTTTCCAAAGTTGTAACGATTTTTCTGGGGCGCTTGGAGTCTGGACTTGTAAATCGGTGCCGGTGATGGAGGTCGTGCGATGCATCTGAAACAGTCGAACCAAATTTTTTTTTAATTTTTATAAGTTCCTTTTCTATATGAACTAAAAAAATACCGAAGAAATGATGAAATTCCAAATTTTTTCGAAGTTTGAAAAACAAAATCACTTTTTTGAAAAAAAAATTCACTCTAAGTTGCAAAACAAGTAATTTTAATAGTACTTTTGTCCAACTTTTTTAGTTCAAATAGAAGATAATTTAATACTGAAGCTAGATCACTTTGATTTTTTTCGATCGGACATATATTGTTTTTACTATCGCCGGCACCGTTTTCTAAAACTTGTGAAAATGAAAACTCGAGAAAACGGGCTTTAAAGTTTTCGGTCCAAAAAAATATAAGTTTTTGGATACTTACACTAATTAGATGTTAATCAGCTATCCCCGGGCCATACAATAATCCTTCCTCTTCTTCAAAAAACTCGTTTTGGCGGAGGCTTTACGATCTTCGAGCTGTACGAGCCTCCTTGCTGGAAAATGATGCGCGCCGGTTCTCCCGCGTTATGCGCTCAGCATCGACGGTGTCAGCAAAATTTTTGCACTGCTGCCCGATGACAATATTGAGGAGCTGCATGGTAGAAAGCACAGCTGAATAACCCTCGTTGAAAATGCCTGTAGCCATATTTGCTGCTATTTTGACGATTTTATAGCCGGAACTTACGTGTTTCGGATTTAGGCGCCACACAATCGAATTGAACGATTCGTTCGAATTTTGAGTGTGTCCGCCTAAGCACCGCGTCAATAAATCGTCATTTGAAAGATCTTCGTAAATTGGACGAATGTGCTTCTCTACATTGTCATTAATTAATCTTGCCGGGTGTTTGAAAGATGCCAGATTATTCGCCGCTTGAGCCTTGCGCCATTCGCACCAACTCTCCGCGCCTTCTGGACAATTTTCATGCCGAGGATTTTTATCGGTGGAACAATAATGGTCTAATGTTGCCATAATAGCTCTCTTCATACCTTCAACTGAGTTCACATTTCGACGAATTGACAGACCGTAGTAAATCGTCAATTTCTTAATGAGACTCTCCGTTAGCCCCTTCTTTCCTCCAAGTTTCTCGGTTTTTCTTTTATTCCGTAAACGAGTACCCATACGCTTTTGCACGTGTCCAACACACTCATTTTTCGTCACTGTGCACTCGTCCCCGTAAGGATTGCTATTTAAGATTCCAGTAAAAGTTTTGGAGTCGCCATCGCCGATATAATTACTGTACATAACTCCGAATTTCTCGACGGATCTCGAAAACATCTCTGTTATGGAATCTACCTCCATCTTCCCTGCCGAACCTGTATGATTTGAGGAGCATGAGTCTTTATGATTCTCATACCACTCCTCAAATGCATCTTCGTCCAAACTATTTTTATTTATGGCACACGAATGACAATAACCACTTTTTACAATGAGATCGATTACTTTGCCACTGTAGTATCCGATGAGCGTTGCTACACCGTACAAAGAAGTATAACCGCGCTTTTTCCATGATCCATCGCCCGAAACCTTCAAATGATTCGCAGGTCTTCCGTGTTCAACGTTTTTTTCTTTCTCTTCCTTGACGGCTTTTTCGCAGGTACTCTCGAACAGTGTCTTCGACGCTGCGTACAAATGCTCAACGATTTGTTGATAAGTAGATTTTGTAAAACCTGCAGACATATCCATAAGGCCGCAGAATACGTTTATCCCTTCTCGGCCGATACCAAGAAGCCTCATAACAAAAACAATCCGTCTGTTGATTTCGTAGCCGGTATTTATCAATGGTCCTGACTGGATTTTGCGTTGACCACACATACACTTGACAACAATTTTAAATCCTAGGCCTCGATGACCGCTTTCTGCAAACGTTAATTTTTGGTTGCATGATCTGCAAATTGCGATTTCCGAAAGGGCGAGAAACACCGATATGAATTCAATAATGCGGTAGCAGTGCGATGAATGAATAATGACATCATCGCTGCTTGCTGTCTTCAACTTTTGCTCAGTGCGGCTCGTGTGTAAGTCTCCGTCGTCCGATGATACACTGGTAAAACGATTGCCGTGAAATTTTCGCTTTCGCGGTTCCGCAGCACGCTGTCTTGTACATCGATCACCTTTCGGGTAGCTTGACATTTCGATGTGCGCTCGGCAAAATCAAAAATGAAACTGAAAGCTGACGCTACAAATAGCAGTGTAGAAGCCGATGCCGAGAGCTATAGTTTACCGTTATATTGTATACCGTTATCCCAACGACTACTCAACACAGACCTTCTAGAAACTCCAAATAATATTTCAAAGGACGGTTCGATCTTTTCAGGTATATACGAGTATAGTCAAACAATAGAATACATGAAGGGGCGAAGCGCGCGCGCTCGGGTCTGCCCGAGCATTCGCACCTGCTCGACGCTCGGCCACTAAAACTGATCTAGCTTCGAAAATATGTTGAATTGGCCTCTAAAATTTTGATCACATATTCTTGGATAGTTTTGGAATAGATTTAAGACAAAAACGAAAAATCGATTTTTTGAAGCCTGTAAAGCAGACTACTGCCTTAAAACGTCCGTCAAAACGCAAAATCGATGAAACGAGAGCCAAGTTATGACCATTTCAAATTTCGACATTTTTAGATTTCCGAAAAGGTGGGCAAAAAATGAAAATTTTATTTTTTTATTTTTTAATTATTTCGATACTCTAATCGATCGGAAATTTTCCGCTGATTACGAATAACACCGAGTTTTAGTCGAAATCTCAAAATATCAATGGGAAAAACACGAAAGTCGAAAAAATGTCTTTTTGAACGACGGTCGGCAGGCTGTTTTCTCTCGTAGTATCACGATCGTTCGTCTCACTCGGGGAATCACGCAACTGGACAAAGTCAGAGATCCAGTCCGGGATCTCCGTCGAAATTCATTTTACGATCGTTTCATTTTGCCATTCTCTCGCCGTCTCATCCAATCTAAACTAAGCTGACCCGACCTATTCCGCCTCCTCTCAACTCTTTTACACTACGGCGGCGGCGGCGATATACGAGACTCGTATATGAGACTGTGGAATCGTCACGATGTTACACACCGATGGTATAATAAATATTTAGCGGGATCAACGATGTTTCACGTATACAGTACGAAACAAAAGTTCGATTCAATGATAATTTGATAATATCGACGTAGCAGAAAACTTTGCAAAATAATCAACAATGTTTAAGATTTTCAACAATATCAAAATGACTTTATTCATTTGAATAAAGTCATTTGAAAATGACTTTGTTAAAATGTGTCCAGTGTTGTTATTGTTGGAAATCGTAAACATAGTTGAATATTTCGTTTAAATAAAGTTCATTCTGTATAAATATACAGAACGAACTTTATTTAAAAAATATAAATTTCTCGACGAAACATAATTACATATTCCTTTGTGTACGGATATAACTAGTCTTTCAATTACCTTGTAACTTCACGGGTAATATTGCGATCTCTGTAGGAAAGCCCAATGAAAAATCACTTTGTTTTAAATTCCATGGAATCTATTTTTTAAATCTGACTGTCGACGTTAAGCATTTTTAACTTGTTTCCATATACTTAACCTCGCTGTAACTCTATCTGTAGAAGTTTGATATAAGTGATCGTAATAGCAATTTTAGTGCTCAATCGTAAACTCATGAAACTGAACACGTATCATTTTTTTTTATTTCGTATCTCTCTGTCACTCTCTCTTCCTCCATTTGGTTTAGTCCCTTCAGAGTACAAAAGTACTTCGGTTGAGGCGAACACTCGCGTGCGCTTGATCGTTTCGAGGCCCTTGACTCTCTGTGGCATCCGGCAACTGACTTCCGGGTGGTTGCACGCCCCCACGAGCCCGCACAAACCCGAGAGAATTATATGGATTTATATAGGTATATATTCCGTATCTACATATACGAATGAGGATATAATATGTACTCTCCTCATTCTCGGGCCATTTCCTCCAGTCTGAATGGAGTCTTAATTCATGTATGAGCGTCCCTCGAGAAAATTACCTTCGGCGTCTAATTGTGCACACTAAATCTAACTTAGCGCACTAAATATTATAGAAAAGCGCTGTCGAGTGAAAGGATAGAAAAATAATAACCGACAATATCTCGAAACAATCCAAATAAGTGTGAAAGTAGATCATCAGCGATTATTGGTCACAAATTCTCGTGGAAAAAATTTCGTAGGGATGAATTACACCTCAAAATTCTCCTTACATCCCATTCTAGATCTTTATTGCGTGATAAACTTCAGTTCTCCAACTAAAGTCTTTCTCGAGCTATTAAAGTTTGAACCTCAAATCAATACCACATCCTCAGAAATCCATGCCATTTTCGTACTTTCCTGGACGTGCTATAAATTTTGAAAAACATAGTTATGTAGAAATTTTTTCGCAAGTAGCGGATTTTATCTCATCGATAAATGACTGTTTTATATTGCATAAATTCAATTGGTACTTCAGGGAAAAAGCTGTACATACTCCGGGAAAAATGTGTCAATTAACAACAACAAAACTATTTATTTTTTGTCGAACGGATTTGTTAAAAGAAGAATAGTTCTTTGACCGTTAACAGATTGTTTGGGAGAGTGTAGCTGAGTAAAAAAACACAGTGATTGAATTTCGATCTGTTTTCCAGGTTGTAAGGTGGTGTAAGGTGATCTAAACTCTGAACGACACCACCATATAAAATATTAATATTATCACGTTGCGAACGAGGACGTTCAATATTTGCCGCTCTCCCTCTCTCTCTCTCGTTTTTTCATATTAACCGTCGACGCTTAAGGTGAAATAATTCATGCACCGGTGACAACGCCGTGGCGTGAACGTACTACAATCTCGGCGCTAGGAGTTGATGCATATAATAAAGTATCTACGTAAGCACGAGAGAGCAAAGAGTAGATGTCTCGTTATCGAATTCATAAAGTTCCCTCGCACGGTCGACGCCCTATACAATATTTTTCATTTTATTTCGAATATATGCACGTAGCTCTCTGAAAGCAATTCTCGCTGGCAGCTTCAACACATTCCTCTTATTCCACCTACCTGTGACATCGAATATATGCTGTATTTCACAAAAGTTTGAAATTTAATAACGAGCTTCGTTGATAACGTGCGTATTATATAATCGACGTGCTAGTGTGAAGTAAACCCAGTAAAGTGTAGCGAAAAGAATGAAGTCTCTCACTTTTTATAAATTCAACACCGGCATTGAAGGGTCGCACGTTAGTTTGACCCAAAACTACATGTACCTGATTTGGATATCGGCCGTAATGAACTTTTGATGTAATAAAATATGCAAGGTTTATTATAAATGTTAAACCGTACTCGTAGTTATAGTTGATCGAAGTGAAGCCTAAGAAGTTTAAGTCCCAATTATCATTAGAATATATTCCGTGGAAAGTTGAGTTATGAGTTATTAATTAATTATAATTTATTCATGTTAAACATAGTTGTAAAATCGAAGTCTACTTCGATTTTACAACTATGTTTAACATGAATAAATTATAATTAATTAATAACTCATTGCTCTCTGAGCTCTAGCTCAGATAGATGAAGCCTAAGAGTATTATTGTTGTGAAATTTTCTCATAAAATTATTTTTAAATCACAAATTTATTCAATATCAATAATTCAGACTAATAAACTCCGTTTAACATCTTTGTATACCGGATTTTGTAGTTCCGAATCTTTTACATATTACGACACAAAGAATATTTGCAAATTGTTTATAAATATCATTGGAAGAGCTGTGCGAAAAATAAAGAATCTGTAATAAGGATTTTTCGAGATTGTTTAAAGTGATATATTTATGAAATAATCAGTGAAGAACTTTAAGAGTCTCAAGTACAATATGCAATCTCTAAACTAAAAATATAAAAAACTATTAATTCTCAATTTGTTTGATCAAAATTAAATTGTAATTAAAAAAATCGAAAATTGTTAAATATTTTTCTACTATCGATTGTTTCAGGCACGCATGGAGAAAATATCGGAACAGAAGAGGCAGCTCGAGCGAATTGCCGTGGTACAGGGGTGTTTGTTCCCGAGACGAAACCGCTGAGTCTCTTCATCATCGACCCCACTCGAGAAGCAACAGTATTCAACCGACGAGAATTCTCTCCGTACAAGACGTGAGCTAACATCTTTAACTTTTCGTTATCAAACCTGATAAGAATGCATTTTTTTGTAATTGCTACAGGGTTGGTTAACGTATGAATAATAAAATATTTCGAATAACTTTAGTAACAATACTTTAGAGTAAGGGTGAAAAAGCAAAAAATTACACATTCTAGCGACATTTATCAATAATTTTAAATAATTACCCTTCTATGATATATTGATTTTTCGTTCATTTTCATTCCAATAAACCTCTAAATTCTGTAATGAAATTTCGATCGATGGCACGATAGCCGAAATTTTCACAATGACACTTTCGGCAAATTAATATTCAATATAAACAAATGATTCCTGGACATAGTTCGGTCTTGGTGTAAGCAGCTATTTTCAGATTCACTTGCTGGCGAGTGAGTAAGACACACCCCTACTCGTGTAGACCGTTCTACATAGCTGTATAGAGAGATATGTGGTTCAGGATAGTTTCGAGTTCAGAAATTGGTTTCTCTCTTAGAGAGAATGTTGAGCCAATGTGTATACAACAGAGTGTTGGTGGAAACGTTGTGTCCCCGAGCAACGAGCATTCCTCGACACCCTCTCGATCATTTATATTTAAGGGAGGGAGTATATGTTATATATATACTATGGGGGTATTGCCCCCCTTTGCGTGCCAACCCCCCGAGCCAGATTCACCAGCGGGCAAGGTCATTCCCGTGCGGTGAAGCAGATCTCATCAACTCTTGTACACGACGGCGGCGGCGGCGATATATTTATACAATATACAGAGATATACGCACATACTCCCTTAACTCGACGTACATCTTCGACCGTGTTTCGAAGCTTTCTCACCGAGAACGACAAACTTCTAACGTTCTCTCGTCACTCCAAATTGCTTTACTTTCGTTGTACTAAAACTCTTTTACCTAACTACATATCCGCTCGAGTTTATCGTGTCCATCGAGCGTCGTCGCATGCACCCTCAAACTTTTACCGTTAACTTCATACGAGATGAAAAAAATTTTAAAGACGAGACGGTAGGGATTCTCCGTGAAATTCCTGCGTCTCGTTACTCGTTATTGTGAAATTCTTACATACATTTTCATTTAAATTATTTCGCAAGTAAAAACGCATAATTCAAAAATTTTCTTCTCGTCTAACGACATTTTATCGACCGACAACCCGTTTGCTACGAAGCTTTTTAATAAAGCTCATGTATTTTCGTCGATATATGATACTGGAAAGTGTTCACTGGACGATATGATATTACTTGAAATTATTTTGAAATAATCGGTATTATTAGTTAGTCAAAAAAGCTGCTGTTAAAACAAAACGTTTATCACAATTTTTGCTTATTTTATGGCGCGCGCGCACAGTGAAAATGTTAAACTTACCAAACAACCGTTGATAAATTGCTGGAAACAAAGTATACATGAAATTTCGGGCTAAACGATTAAACAAAAAAAAACCAGAGCTCATTACCACGAATCCGTGAGAAAGGGTTGAGCGGATGAAAAATGCGAAGGGTGAATTTAATAGCTCGTGGTAACACATGGATATAGCTCGCAGCGGCAAAATAAATGCTAATGCACGTTTTTAAACACTTCTGTCACACGAGCGAAAAATAAACAACGAAGCGTGGAAACCAACGCAATTACGATGAGTTATTGCTGAAACAAATTATCACGAGGCACTCGAGTAAATAATACTTTAATGTCGGACTTTTTGTTTTCAACGCTCGAGAAAACCGATAGGAAAATGCAGGATTACATTTTAACGAAAGTGTCGCTGTCAATTGGCTCAAGTAATGCAATTAGTTATTCCGACGCGTGAACAAATATGTTTTTTTAATGACGAAACTGTTTACATATCGACGTTTTGATATACGAAAATGTCGAGGCATTATTTACGAAGGGGTTGTAGCGAGGCATTCAAGCGAAAATGCTTCGAGAATTATTTAAGGATAATTATAATAGATAATTAACTAATCCATTGATTCAATGGTTGAGGGATAATTTAGGGATAATGGTTGAGGGCGAATGAACTTTCTATTTAGTTAGAATAATCGTATCTTTAAAAAATATGAATGTTTCATTATAAAACAATAATTGTACAAAATTATTCTTAAATATTCGAGAAAAATTATAATTCTTTAAAACAATAATTTTTCCGAATTATTTCGTCATAAAATAACTTAGAATGTTTATTTGTTGTTTGAATGATGTTACCTGATCTATCACTTGATGCAATTAACACAATTGTTTATAGACCGAAACGTTCAAAAAATACTTTTTCTACATCGAAATTTTCTTACGTCGAGACATCAATATATATAAAAAAAAGGTCGTACACGTTTTATAGGAAAGGTGTGGGTGGTTAGTTTACCGATACTCCCGAACTTTGACGTCGTATACAGTTTCGTCGAACATCAGCCACGAAGTAGCAAGTTTTCACAATACTTTTTCTCATATTTTTTTTCTTTCCTATATTATCAAATTCCCTCGCGATCGATGAACAAACGCGGAGACTTGGTGGCTCTCGGTGCGCTTGCTTGCAAAAAGTTCAGGTAGAACCGGTAGTCCGCGTTTCTATCGGTGCTATGCGGTGTGTGCGGTGCCGCGCAGAGAGGCTACACTGTTTCTCCATTATCGAGAATTACCGAGGGCTTTGAGCCCATGGGGGACGTTGATCTCGTATATCGGAGAGGATTTAAAAAAATAAAAAATTCAACACCGTAGAGAAACCAGACAAAGCCACCGACCCTCGCCGTTGTAAACATTGTTCGTCCTTTTGTCGTGAAACTTTTTTCTACAGCCTCGCTGTACTTTTCGCGATCTATTTGGTGATTCCATCGTGAACGTTGGGAATGGTTTGTGGAAAATGAGATTATCGAAAAACTCGATGGTATTTCACATGATATTTTTCGGTATCCGCTAAAATTCTCATTAGTCCTACAAGCTTTGATATAAGAAAGTTTTCGAATAATATCTATTTTGGCCACGGATATTATAATGGGTATACATAATAGAAACATTGTGTCGTTGAAGAAAATCTTCGAATTTCCCCTGTTTCGTGTTAACAAAGGTTCATATTTTCGGACCAGCTACCAGTGAGATATGAAGTTATTGGTTTTCCGGAATAAAGAAACTCTAAAACAATCCTTCAAACTCATCTCTTAAAGTGTTATCACAGTATTTATTTTTAGTCACCTAAAGATTGGGAAAAATGATTGGATAGATTACTTCGTTAAGGGTGAACACCACTGTGACCGCCTGTTTTTTTTCACATTTTTCAAGAATTTTTTTTTGTGGGAAAAAAAAGAGATATTCGAAAAAATTTTTTGGGTTTTGTTCCTTGTTTGTTAATGTATCAAAAAACATCTTTTTCACATTTTTAACGCCGCATGGTGGCGCTGGGGAAGCTCTCGCGTCAGGTGCTGTCATCTCCGCGGCACGCAGCAGAACTCTCTTCAACGTCGATCTGAAAAAAAATATCGAGTGTTTTCGTTAATAATATGATATTTTGAAGAGAAGCTAAAGTCCTTTTATTTTAGCACAGAAGGGGTTGTAAAATAAAAAGTTAGGGGTGAAAAAATTTCTCGGTAGTTCCGACGAGAACTATAAGTGTGAAGAATAGCCTGTTAAAATTTGAAGGCAATCGGTTCGGTAGAAAAAAAGTTGGGACCCGGGCTGCCAACTTCGAGGTGCCAACTTCGATCAATACCAATAATAATAATAAACTATAAAATTTTTTCAAAAAAATCCTTTTTTGTATCTTTAATATGTAAATAAAAACATCCTAAATATCCAAAACGATTCATTTTTATTTTCCTACAAAAAAACGCCCTCCAAAAAAGACATGAAAATCAGCTTAAGTTACCAGACTACTACCTTAAAAAGTAATGTCTTTAAAAAGAAAACGTGGCACAAGGAGTCCCCACTCTCTTCTGTATACGGATATTGTTTCGCCAAGTCAAATGATCGAATTACCAACCCGTTTATTAATTTATGATCGTCCGTTTGAGTTTATAGCAACGCTACACACAGACTCATAACTTTGAGTCAGGACTCATTGGAGCAGTTGTACGTATATACGCGTTGAATAACGAGGAAACGTTGAAACGACCTTTGAGACCATTTATCGCTCGTAACAAAGTCCGACAAACCTCTTGGACCAAGAGTAGATATTCGTCCCATCGTCGCCCGGGGCAGCTCCGAAGGTTCGCCCAGTCCTTATAACCACCGTGTACGAGTAAATACGGCGGGTTGTGGTCAGACACACGAGACGGATAGATTATGCGTAAAGTTCGCTACTATCATGGTTTTGTCAGGCTCATGGGAGTAAGAGAGAGAGAGAGAGAGAGAGACCCTAATCTACAGAGAATTGCGGTTACTGGGCTTAGCTAAACAGGAATCATCGCTGTGTCTGTGGGATTCGGTGTGTCACTGAAAGGCGCTTCGCAGCTTAGCATCGAAAATTTGTAACATTGAAAATTCATCTCACTGGTTAGTGACAAGAGCTTGTGGTAAATGACCGATGGATTGCGGGAGACAATCCAACTTTACATCAAGTTCGGTAAATCGTTAATTACTTTTGCAATCTATTTTCTAGTCAAAAAAATTAAAAATGTTAAAAAATAAATAAACAGACAAACACATGCACATGACAAGTGGTTGACGGGCGGTCGGTGTGCTTCAGCGGTTTCCCATGCTAAGCAGTATTAACCGCGATCAATAATAGGATAGGGGACCGCAAGAACTGAACGTCAGTAAAATCGGTAATACTAACACTGAAACTCGGTAAAACGTAATCGCCTGTATTGGTCAGGTTTTCCGTACTTTTCTTTTGCCCTTGTACAAATACCAATACAGGTAGGAAAGAGTAGCTGCGGACAGCACTCTTGAGAGGGGTGGGAAGGACCCTCGAAGAATGATATGAAACCATGTAGTCCAGTCATTACGTCGAAAAAAACGGGTTAGAAATGCATGTCAACCGAGAAAGCTGATTTTTGGATATTGTGGGGGGGGGGGGGGGGGGGCTTTGAAAAGCTTAACTTCAAATTGTCGACCAAGATTTGCTATGTGCGTTCTCCGCCATCTTGAAAAAAGTGTTAAATTTTGTTTTTTTGCAATAACTCGGCTCTCCGTCGAGATACGAAAATTGCGATGGGATACTTTTTTGTTGCTTTTTTTACGCTCTACAATTTAGGTCATATACATTTTTCACCTACCGTATATCGTTGTTGAGATATCGAACGAGAAAGTAAAAAATTCAGGTAGTGAAACTTGTTTTTGGCTGTACTCATTTATATACACACATGTATATAAATCGTCGGGCGAGCATGGACAACGTGCGAATCACCGCACAAAGAGAAGACGGCAAGAATGAGCCGCGACTGTGAAACATATGAAAAAAAAAAAATATATATATATATATTTTTTTTTTTCATATGTTTGCTTATTTACTAACTTACTTTTTTCTTAGATATTTTTTTACGTTCATTTGACAAAAAACGGTTAAATTATATTTAACAATCTTTAAAAATATTTTGGTGGTTTTTGTGGTGAAAAAATATTTTTACTTTCTCGTTCGATATCTCAACAACGATGAACGGTCGGTGAAAAATGTATATGACCTGAATTGTAGAGCGTAAAAAAAGCAACAAAAAAGTATTCCATCGCAATTTTCGGATCTCGACAGAGAGCCGAGTTATTGCAAAAAAAAAACAAAATTTAACACTTTTTTCAAGATGGCGGAGAACGCACATAGGAAATCTTGGTCGGCAATTTGAAGTTAAGCTTTTCTAAGCCCCTCCCCCCCCCCACACACAATATCCAAGAATCAGCTTTCTCGGTTCACATGCATTTCCAAATGTATATAATGACTGGACTAATGGAAACAAAGGGAAAAGGACGTTAAAACCTGAAAAGAGATGACGGAAACACTAATAGTAATACAAAATAGTGCAATATGCAAAATATCATCAAGAAACGTTGCAGCATCTCAACGCCAATTAATTAAGTAAAAAAAGTTGATCAAATAATTTTAAGATTTATATAATGAATCGTTAAAACAAATGCAATCAATAAGATTAATTAATAAATGAAGAAACAATAAAGTTTCTTCATTACCATACTTTTAACGATTTTTGTGTTTAGTCGTGAAAAACAAACAAAATTATTAATTATTCTGCTTGACAACATAACTTTTTCTTTACGAGTCGTATATAATATCGAGTCTCGAGAATGTACAACTCGTGGAAGCACAATTTGTTATTAACATGAGCGACGAATTGAGAAAATAAGGAACCACGAGGTATCGTGGTAATTAGAGAACCGAGAAATCGTGTACCAAGGTAAAGCTCGAAATGGCGAATTAAAGTTTTTCATCAGGATATCTCATTGCCTCCGAGCGTGTATAACCGGAAGGTTAGTTGGCTGGTGGAGACGAGAGCGAGGGAGATATAGAGGGAGAGAAAGAGAGCTTTACTTTTAATTACTGCCACCGGTCCAACGTTAATTAATGTTTCAACGGATTTTCATGCATGGCTTCGTTCCCTTCCCCCGTTGCCGCTGTCTCTTTATACTCGTTGTGACAGCAGAGTGGACGAAAGTCTTCGCCGTCGTCCAGCCTGCTAGAAAGAACAAGACTCACGTTCCAGCTCGAAAAAACTGGACACGATACAAAGTCAGAGGATCAAAAAAAAGACCTGTGAGAATCGGTATGTATGTACGTATATATAACGACGATAGAGAAGGAAGATAAAAATGTGTAGAAAAAACTAATTAAATGAAGCTAGCGTTAGTTCAGTTTTTTTTGTACAATAATTTCATACTTTTGTTTACTATGGGAATAGATTACTCATTTCATTTTGAATTCTGTAGACTAATATATTTGGGAGGAATAAAAACGAACACAAAACTGTTCCTCTGTACGGAAGGCAAAAGTCACTTTTGTGAAATGCCCAATTTAATTTTTCTCTCTCGAAGAATAACGATTTAGACGATCTAGTTGTTTGTGCTGATTGATAAACGATACGATATGAATGCACGACGGCTACGATCCAAAGGATCAAGAAATGTTATGTATATACAGATTGGCAAGCTTTTAAACTTTTGACTAGTTTTGTCGTTGGTTTCCCCACGAGGGAAAAAACAAAAAAATGGATGTATACGAGTATACAATCGGAGGTTTTCGATCCCGTTGAATATTTCCTGAACGGTATAGCGAAAGTTTATCGTTGGAAAAACCATTTCAATCGCGCGCATGCAAGAGTTTGTGAAGGTTTCAGAGGTGGAAAGTGCATTTGGGAGGAAAAAGCTTGAGGCGGAAGTGCCGTTTTACGATAAGTGTCACAGTTGAACCATCAGGATATTTACGTTGCATATACACTGTAAGGATTGCTCGTCGAATGCGTCCATTTGTACTAAAATTAATGCGTCCATTGGCAATAAAATTTTCCGGAAGCATATTCAGGTTTATTTTTTGAAGAATCAATTCGATGTATGCAATACGAAAAAAATTCAGATGGAAGGGAATTCTCTACTTCCGAAACAATTTCAATTTGCATCGGGAAAGTGCATATAAGCTCATAAAAAATAACGAGATAGGATGACAGTTCCTCTTAGGGTGAGACGATCGGTTTTTTTTTTCTTTTCTGTTTAGAAGTCGCTCACAAATTCTAACGCCACCGGATTAAGGGAGGGGTAAGGGTTTCAGCGTTAAAAAAAAACACTTTTTTTGCGATTTTTTTTCTCAAATATGGATTGAGCAATTTTATTCGAACCTTTTGTACATTATTGAGCATACTTTTGATAATGTTGTGTAATTTTTTCATGCAGTAATATTGAAGCATAAGCCCGTAACAGAGCTTCCCCCAGAACGTCTTGGAAAAAAAATAATTTGCGGTGTTCACTATAACTCGGCCGAAAATTATCTGAAAATGGAAAACCATAAAAATTTAGTCGAATTATAATCAAATCTTCCCCCCAACGTTTTCTGATAATTTTTTTTTTCATTTAAAAATTTTTGGCGGCCATCTAAAGTGTGAACTGTTATTTTCCACGAAAAATTCCGCCATTTTGTGGGTGGGAAACACCCTTAATGTAAAAAAAAAAATTTTACTAAACGTTGGTGTTCTATTTTATATGTAGAAAATGTGTACAAAGTTTGAAATGAATCGGTCAAGTAGTTTTTAAATGGCAGTGAACACGGACTTTGAAAAAGTAGTTTTGAGAAAAACGCGTCTAAAGTTTATGAAATAAAAAAGTGAAGAAAATATTTTTTTTTCCAACCTACACAGAATCATCGATTCCAGCTCCATACAGCTCGTTTCTTCTTTTAAAATATTGTAGTGTATAGTATACACTATATACTATATACACAATAGCAATGAATAAACTGTATACCTGTTCGACAGCTACACTGCTAGCCCGACCGCCCGCAGCTGTTAGAGGTATAGCGTTAAAGGCCAGGAGATTAATAAGACAATAACTTCAAGAATATTGCTTAGATGGGTTTAAAATTTTAAGGACATATTCTTGAAATGTTAAACAATAAGATAAGACAAAAAAAAATTCGATTTTTCGAAAGTGAAAACCCTTACCCCGCCCTTAATGAAAAAAGAAGAATGGAATTTGTTTTTGACTAAGATGATGAGAGGTTCCTATCTGATGACGTAGATTCTATTAGATATAAAGGGCCATTGTCGAAACTGATGAAACTAATTGTGAATATCTCTATTAACCTCTAAGTATCTAGTAATGTCGCTGAGTTGTCTGTGAATATCTCTAATAGTATATATTAGTACTGTACCTTACTGTTATGCAGATGCTATGCGCACACATACATTATATCGAGAGCATAGAACTTTGCTGGTTCAGTCTCATTGCAATATGTGAAACTGTCCAGGCAATCTCTGGGGCTTCCAAAGTCCATTAACGTGCACCTGTCGAATATATGATATAACCAATGTAAAACTTATCTATATATACTCAACCTATAGAAACGTCTAAATATCACGTTCCCCTGTGAAATTTAGTGGAATACCCCACGGTGTAATTATCGTTCCAGCACTAAAGTCGATTCCAGACTCTGCATAACGAAATCCAATCAGGTATATCTAACCTCAACAATCTATACGTACTAGAATCACTCCTCTTTCAACCCCAAAAATCCTTTTTCCACGTAACCTATTGCTATATGTTCTATTGTCGCTCGGTCACTCACAATGTGTACTTCGTTTATTCGATTTCAACTACAGCGATTGCGCACAGAAGAGCAAAGTTCATAACTCCAGGGCTCAGGGGAGCCTCGAGGATACTCCCGAATCCTCGCGAGTCCATTTCGAAATGTTTTCCTCTCCCAATAGCTTATACAGAATTCTCTCGTCTCGAGAGACCAAGGCAGAGGACGAAGATTTCTCACGACAAGAAAAATTCCACGGGGATTGAAGAAAAAAATTCGTCCCATCGATCAAAATCGAATCAACGATGGTATCAACTTTATTCGGCAATTACCCATTGCAATCAGTGCACTACGTTATGCAGTTTATTTTCCACACCACTATCAAACGAATTTCCGATGTTATATCAGCATTACCAAAGTTTTATTAACTTCTGGGACTCGACGTGTCAGAATTCCTTTCTTTTTACCCATCCATTCTATTTATCTCGTAGTATCTTTAATATCCGGCTTTTCTGTATTGAAACTTTTTCATTTAAACGTGAAATATGATTGATCATTTTTGTTCCAAGTACAGAGAAACTGATCACAAGTAATGATGAAGTAATTCATAAGAGTAATTCATTAAAGCTACTACATTTCCCATTTACTATCTTCTGTTAACACCTTTAACCAATAATCCAAAACAAGAAACATTATTAATGCACTTAATTATGAAAATTTGTACACAAAGTTACCGCATTGACATTAATTGTGCGGTAATGAAAAGAACGATTTTGGTTGTACAACGTTGGCAAAATAATCGAACGATACATCGTGAGAGCGATCGTACATTTACGCCACGAATAGATCGGTCTCCCGATACCTTAGCGAACGATCGAGTGAAATTCAATTTGAAGTAAAACCAGACGGCACTTCGTTGAAAATGCTGGTTGGCAGTGACGTAGCAGCGGAGCTCACTTTGTCGAAAGTTGAAGTGCCATTAAAAAAGTTGCAAGCGTTAAGAGTATGAAGTAGCGAGATCACGATATGTATAACCCTATGCTTACGGGATAAAGGTATGGGGGGGGGGGGATTTGCACCACTCAAAACTGCTACCCAGCACGAAGTAATTTCCAACTCGAAAAAAGCTTCGCGGCAACACCGGTGAGCTCATTCGCTTTTTGTTTTAACTTTTTTTTTGTTTAACCCACTCGTACGTACGTAACATAATGCACACCGGTGTCTAGAACTGGATGACGACGCTCGGTGAATATATGTTCAGTATTCAGTACATGGTCTGTCACTTGTTTTATCTTTCTCACTCGCTCGCGCTCTAACTGCGCGTTCAGTTTCGTGCAGTTCTTGTGTAATGCACTTTCGTGCAAAGCTCACTGTGGATACAGTTTTCAAGTATATTTGTATAACGTCGCGATAAAATATATTCGGAATATTATATAGATATATCGTAATATTTTGTTACGCATAATATTTTAATGGCTCACATACCGCTGCGCGCGCTGAAAACCGAGTAAATATGAATAATTAATATAAAGGTTATATAGTGAACATTTTTTTTGGTTTTTCATTTCATATTTTTTATTAACTTTTCAACTATAAGAAAAAAAATAAAAAAATGTTTTCTATTAATATTAACATTATTTTTAC
Source organism: Oxytorus armatus (assembly GCA_958009045.1). Classification (NCBI taxonomy): domain Eukaryota; kingdom Metazoa; phylum Arthropoda; class Insecta; order Hymenoptera; family Ichneumonidae; genus Oxytorus; species Oxytorus armatus. The sequence goes on along the minus strand of OY253751.1, from coordinate 9,632,472 downwards.
GGGTATAAATGAACTACAGATGAAAACCATGGCGCCTCCTTGTCGACATCATAACTTCACCAGGAATGATCCAATCTGCAAAAATGAAAAAGAATCTAGTAAAATAATGTAGTAGTAATAGTTTGACGGACGGATATTTTTTTTTTTCAAAAGAAAAGAAATAACAGTATTTCAACAGTGTTACAGTGTTTGATAATTTATAACTAATTGTCCGACCAAAAAATTTGAAAAAAAATTCTCGTCAGACTATAAAGAAAATAATTATCAAGACTTCAAAAAAATATATATTAAAAAATATTAAGAATTGACTGAGTTATCGTGCTGACACTGTCTAGAAACATAGTTTCGAGAAAAACGCGTTTAAAGTTTCTGGTAGGTACAACGTTAACTTACGGCTAGTCTCCCATTTATTGGTATAACTCCGTAACGGAGTGGAATTTTTTGAAAAGTTTTTTTTTTAAACTCTTAATAGTATAGAGAATAAAAATCTGTAAAAAAAAATGATTTCTTGAAAATTTCAGGGGTATGTGAGTCCTTAAAAGAAAACACCTTAAATAGGACAACAGTGTGTAGATGCCACAGAGATCACCAAAGCCACTGTTGAAATGTCCCTAGTTTCGTAGAATAGAGATTCTGAGGCCCAAAAGTTACAACAAAACTCGAGCTCAAGCACGATTTAAATGCAAAATTAAACGTGATCTTAACCACAAGTTTAAGCTCCAAATAAAATACGAATTTGAGGTTCACCTAAGCACGACCTTGAACTCCAACTCAAGCTTCAAATTAAGCACCAGCTTCGGCGTCAATTTAACCACGAGCTTAAGCTCCAATTGAAGCTAGAGCTTAATTTTGAGAGGCCAAAATGTGTAACGTAAAAACAAAGTTCAATCCTGGCAAGTGGGATATAGTTTCAAAGGGCTTACTTTAAGAACTACGAAAATATTTGTTAACATTCTTTTCGATCATTATTTTCAAGAATATCAACCAAAATGTTCGTTCTTTACTATCCGCCCGCCCTCCTCGTTCCTAAAGTTCAACGCTTCTGCATCTAAAATTCTGAAATAATTCTGATAAATGAAAGGTATAAGTGAGTTTCGAAAAAAAATACAGCAATGTCCAAATAGTTATTGAGTACAGAAAAATGTATGAATTTTATGAAAATAGTTCCTAGTAATAGAAAACATCTTCGCTTAGAGGAATGGTTACGAAACCCTCGGGCATTGGACGTTTATTTTGTTAACTTTAAACCAACGATATATGCACGTATATTGCACATTTTGTTTTTGTCTATACAAGAGTAAGAGCAAGCGGTATATAGAACGTACGGATAAAATTTATGGGGCGGTCCGTTGCATTCACAAACGAGAATATATTTATATATACGTATACACATATGCAGAGGTGAGAGGGAATCGAGAGACACGTTGCACAAAGTCGTGTTTTTGCATTAAATGCCTCGGCCTCTTTCTCCTCTCTGCCGTTCTCTCTCTCTCTCTCTCTCTCTCTCTCTCTCTCTCTCTCTGTCTTTCTCCGGTGCTTCTCTTCGTGTCTCGGCCTCAACGTGCTTTGGCGTGAACAAAAAAAAACAAGACAAAAAAAGGAGACCGTTTGCATTGCGCGCGGAGTTACCGCATCTCGCCTCGACTGAACTTCCCGTACAGCATTCCGCACTACCGCTCGACGACCTCTGTCACACTTGGGAGGTCCCATGAGAGAAAGAGAAAGAAAGAGAGACGGAGAGAGAGAGAGAGTCAGAGGGAGAACCGCAGCTTCCATGGCACAATGATGGTGCTGTTGCACCACCTCGTGCTCTTTACTTCCCTTTACCGTATATAGTAGTTGAATACATGTATACGGTAAATACGTATACTATTATATGTGCTATTGTCCTATGCACCGAGAAAAATTGATTTTCATTCGAATAGAGTGTATAAATGGATTCTTATTCAAATATATATTTATCAACAAAATTGAATGAAATTTAACGGACTCGAATCACGGACCTTCCCAAACTTTCAAATTTTCTCATCAGACTTTTGCAATTCCTTTTTTTTTTGTTTCGTCAAGATATGTTTGTCCACTGTTCATCTCGTGCATTTTTTCCATCCTTCTTCTAGAAACAAACGCTAGTTTTTTTGTTTTTTTTTCGTTTTATTTGTCAAGTTTCCTCTTTTCCATTCTCTCGCAAACTCTCATTTCAAGTGTGTAAAAGAGAAAAGATGAAGCTTGAGCTATTCTCTGATGTCTTTGCTGCTTCAGTTGGATTATATACATGTATATGTGGGTATAATGTACTCTTAAGAAGAGCGTCGTTGACCCACTCGAGGAAAATATTTTTCACATTTTCCCTCGGGCACCCGAGATACGAAGAAATCTTTCGCGCTTTTATAACCTGTATACAGACGAGGAGAATCCATACGTAAAAATCCTGCACTCTTTTACCCTGCATGGATATACCAGAGAAAATGTACATAGGTAATCACCCGTTCTACGTCGTTGACCCTCTCCACGTTGCAGTGGCTGCGTGAAAAGACCCCCCCCCCCCCCCACCCGCATTTCGCTTTTATGATTATGCAAAATATTTTCATAAGCAAAACATTTATTAGTATAAAAACTGTTGCACATTTTCTCGAAGTTTTCTCTGTTTGGTGGACGCCGATGATTTTTGGAAATCTTTGTTTTTCAAAGAACTTTTATACAATCATAAAACGTTCATATTTTTTTCCGTGAGATTCCGGGTCGAGTCACCGGAACATGAGAAAAATTAAAACCGCTATGATTTTGTTGCCACAAAGTTTAGACGAATGACTAGTAAACTATGTTGTTTGCGATCGAAAAAAAGAACGCTTTGCTTCCTGGCAGAGTGCTTTAATATTTCTTTAGTAAGCGCAGTTTGGATGTTTTGTTTTTCTGTAAGTTATGCGCATGATTGTGTATAAACTACTGAAAAATAATCTTGCGAACTTGTTCTCTAGGGGAGATCAAAGAACCTAGGGGGGAACAAAGATTTTAAGACTTCTTAGAATTTACAGAACAAGAAAGAATTCAAACTTCGCGTAGAAGGCAAATTTAGGAGTTACAGGATTCTGCCAGGAAGCAAAACGTTCTTTTTCTCCACCGCAAATAACATACCTTACTAGTGATTCGTTCAAACTATTTACAGTAACAAAATTATAGCGATTTTCATTTCTAACATATTTTCGTGACTCCCTTACGTTGAACATCGATTCCACATTTACATAACATCGACACGTTCGTCTAATGTGTCGAAATCCATCTATCGTCAAAGTCTTTGGGTTAAAACGAGACGATTTTTCGTCGTGTGATTGGCACTGTAAATGAACGATCGATTCGAACTCACACCGGCATGAAAAAGACCATCATTGTGCTTTAAAAAAATAACGTACCTTTCCGTCGTCAGATAACCCTCGTGTACGATACTTCCGGTCAATGGGCGAAAGATCAGCCCCTCTCTCACCCGTTCACCCACCCATCAAGAAATTTCGATACACGTACTACGACGGTAATTACTCTTCGACGTCGTGATCGATATCTGAACCACACTCCCATGTATTACCCACTGCGAAGGATTGATCGGTATTTCGTGGCAGTGCGATAAAAACGTATGTCAAGAGATCGATCCTGGATACCATAAAAGATCGACTACCCAAAAAGTCCAGGTAATGAAATAAAAATTGGCGTACCGTAGAGAAAACTCTACGTACAGACCAGACTACATTTCCATCCATCGAGTTAAAATTGTATAATTGCAATATCCCGAGCAAGATTTGATTTTGAAAAATCATCAGCGATAAATTCCAATCATTACTCAGCTTGTACTTTAAGGTAGTAGTCTGGTAACTTAAGCCGATTTTCATGTCTTTTTTGGAGGGCGTTTTTCTGTAGGAAAATAAAAATGAATCGTTTTGGATATTTAGGATGTTTTTATTTACATATTAAAGATACAAAAAAAAATTTGTTTGAAAAAATTTAAGAGTTTATTATTATTATTATTATTATTACTGATCGAAGTCGGCACCTCGACGTTGCAGCCCGGGTCCTAACTTTTTTTCTACCGAACTGATTGCTTTCAAATTTTAACAGGCTACTCTACACACTTATAGTTCTCGTCGGAACCACCGAGAAATTTTTTCACCCCTAACTTTTTATTTTACAACCCCTTCTTTGCTAAAATGAAAGGACTTTAGCAAAGAAGGGGCTGTAAAGTAAAAAGTTAGGGGTGAAAAAATTTCTCGGTGATTCCGACGAGAACTATAAGTGTGTAGAGTAGCCTGTTAAAATTTGAAAGCAATCGGTTCGGTAGAAAAAAAGTTAGGATCCGGGCTGCCAGCTTCGAGGTGCCAACTTCGATCAGTAATAATAATAATAATAAACTATTAAATTTTTTCAAAAAAATTTTTTTTTGTATCCCTAATATGTAAATAAAAACATCCTAAATATCCAAAACGATTCATTTTTATTTTCCTACAAAAAAACGCCCTCCAAAAAGACATGAAAATCGGCTTAAGTTACCAGACTACTACCTTAAACTTGAACGAGTCGATTGAAATCATTCGCCAGTTATGAAAGATTTCTTTTTTGTCCCTGATCGAGTATACACGCATTCTTTTCCATGTATTATTTTTCAGACAATTTGAAACACATTTCTGTTTCGAATTCATATAAAATGATTACGAAAGCCAAGTTTTCGGCTGCGAGCAAGCAAAAATTACTTGTTATTTTTTTTAAATGTAAAGTACCATTTTCATTAATGTCGTAACGTATTTGGTCGATTATGGTGGATATTCGCGTTACATATTCCGCAGCTGCATTATTGGCGCGCATCTGTTCGGCTCTGCATCGTAGTTCTTATATATATATATATATATATATATGAATAACGAACGCTTCTCTTTGATATAATATTATATCTAGAGATATTGCACGAAGGAGAGCTAGGCAAACGATCGTATTAAGGTTAATGGTCGTCGACAGCGTTGCACTCGCGGGACGACTCCATGGTTTTACCTCTTGACGCGTGAGTCGAGCAGATTTGCCCCGTTTCTCCCGAGTGTCTCGTTCTACCGACTCGACGCGACAGTGAGCAGGTGTGCCACACTGTAGGCGTGAATATACATTATTTTCCGTCCCCTTGATGACGAGCAAATTTACACCTGCTAGTTAGTCACCAAGTACCCGAGTGGTGTTTGCGTTTGAAGATTTTCTACTTTGTGTGTCGAGCAAAGAACATGAGAAAGCGAAATCTATAATACATATGGGTTGTCTACAACATTTTGTACTGATTATAAATTTAATATGTAATAAAAAATGTATTTTTAGGGTTCCATACCGAAAAATGAGAACTTTTATGGAACTCGATTGTCCGTCCGTCCGTCTGTCCTTCTGTCATAGGCCTCTAACTCCTAAGCGGTTTAACTTCTTTACTTGAAATTTTGTATGCAACTAGTATGAGATATTTCGAAGATCGTCTCCGAGCGTGTTTTTCGAAGAATGTTTTTTCGAACATTTGGAGATGTCAAAATGTGATGTCAGAAAAAAATAAACAGTTTCTGTCCTGTTGAGTGGAGTATCGTTTACAAGGGCTATCTTTGAGCATTTAAAAATATCGTTAAATCTTTTTTTTCGGTGAATATTTTTAATAATATTAATCAAAACTTACGTTTTGACGTTGCCCCCCTTTTCCACCGTCTGTTGATTTCAAATGGATAGAATTAGCTACTTTCGGAGGGGTTTAATAAAATCATGGTTTCAGACTTCCTAAACTCTAAATTCCGATAATTTTAAACCGGAAAATTAAAATTTTGACTCGGATTCTTGCGATAATAAAATCTCAATTTGATCACGAATTATTTCACAAAATCTCACGTCACAAATATGCGCACGATACGATATAATAATATTTTCAATAGTGCCTCTTTCACCACACGTTGCGTACATTGTTGTGCCCCGAGATTGAGAGATCTAAGTAAAAACGGAGGATGACATATGGCGAGCTGATCATGGCGGCAGGATACACACCAAAACACCCGGGAGAGACAGGATGGAGTTCGCAAAAAGCCTCGCGGCTCTATAAACAAAAGAATACGAGTTTCGGAGTTCACTAGCTCGCGCACTCGCCACCGCATAATGTACCGCCCCAGGCACAGCATACTTTTTTTTCGTCTCTCACTCCAAATTCATGATGCGATGAGTTTGTACGGCAAAGTATAGACAAAACGCGTTGGTCCTCTCTAATTCTATTCTGACTATATTCTTTGCTCTGCTATGTAGATTTGATACTCTGTATCAGGTTTGCTTTGTATCCTGTCGGCCAGGTTTCACATGATTCTAGATAGAAGTGGGAGTTGAAAATGTCTAGTGAAAATAGAACGAACATTTTTTTCATTCGCTCGAAGGGACGTCAAAATAATTTAAAAAGTATTAGTACCAAGAACAAAAAGGTGCTGCATCCTGAAGATTAAATTGAAATTAAAATCATTTTTATACCGAGAAATGAAGAAAATCGTAAAATTGTAAGCATCGTGAGATTTCGGATCAGTTAAAGACGAAACAAGCAGATAAAGGATTGATGGGTTAATGGAGTATATAAGGATAATCGCATCAGAGAAATCAGTGTAAGATTTTGCTGAAAGAAAATGAGAGGTATACAATGTATGTACCGGTGAAGATTCGGTGGGAGAAAAAAAACACAAGAAGCAGAAGAAGAAGAAGAAGCTGCTGCGTGATGCCGAGACGAAAAATATATGAGAGAGAATGGTATAACAGTATAGAGACGAGGGCTGTTAAAGTGATGATGACGGGAGGCTCGAGGCTAGCGAGCGAGCGTGCTACACGAGAAAGAGCGAAGGCGGGAAGAAAGGGGATACATTGAAAAAAAAATGGAGAAGCGAGAGGAAGAGAGAAAGCAGCGTGCTGGTCCACGAAGATAAATTATACGTCAAGGAATAAGAGGTGAAAGAAGAAGAAGAAGAAGAAGAAGGAGAAGTAAAAAAGAAAAGGGGTAGAGATTGAGGAACGGGAGTAGCGCGCGCGGTTTCGCGAAGATGAGCCATGTTTTTCTAGGCAAACCCGAATTAGATGGGGATGAGATTTATGTCTAGATTTAACGGCGATCTTCTAATCAGCTCGAGAAAGGATACCTGCTACTCTTATATCCCGATACTGACTTCTTCATGTATTTCATCCAATATATATAGATGTAAATCTCGCATTAAGATACAGCATACTATGAACCCGCTGTACATATCGAGATTCTGTGCTCCGTTTGTCAGCCCTTTTGTCCTTCGCGTTCTCTGACTTCATTCGCGTTTGCCTGTACGGGATCGTTTCGCGAAGCCACGACGAGAAGCTTCACTGCGGGCGCCCGTGGGTCCTCTTCCTCGCAAGAAGTGAATTACGGGAATGCGCTCCCGCTACGTATACAGCGAACGGTCCGGCTGCTGGATAGTCTGGCTTCAAGAGACTACTCTTTGCTACCACGAGCCTTTGGTATTTGACGATCCTACTGCTGAATATACCCACGGCTGAACTAACGTATCACTGTATATAGTTTTAGTCAACCGGATGGAGCCCTCGTCTCCCTCTCTTGCTTTTGCTCCTTCAGCTCTGACCGCTTTCTAGTCAACTCCTTCTCTCGTTTCTACTTCGCTCCCGATCCTGCACAGCCCCCCCCCCCCCTCCGCCGTCTTCCACCTCCTCGAATGGCCTCGGCATACCAGAACCGAGTGGATTCACGGTTATCGGACTTTTCTTGCTCGTGAAACGAGGGCCACGACGATAGTTTAACATCCCCAACTACTTGTACATCACCAGCACAGACACCAGCGCTATCCCACAGCTTTGTACAGTTTCTCCTTACTTCCCGAAGCATCCACCTAGACTCCACTCCATCACCTCTTCTCTGTGCAAACAAATCGTAGCTCGAACCTGGACACGCTTGGACGAGAGCTTGGAAATTCGATAACGTACGACATGAGCTACGAGGTATGTTTAAAAAGTATCGCGAATTTTGAATTTCCGCGGGCTACGTATATTCGATTTTTGATTTTTTTGTGCCGTTATGTTGGTACTCGTGTCCCTCACTTATGCTGAAAAAATCAGCCATTTTGGATGTTTAGTTAATTGTTGACAGCTGCTTTGGTTAGACGTGTTTTGGCTTGTCTTCGATTTTTGCCTATTCCAAAAAAGCAGCTTCCATTGCGATGATTGAGCTTTGGTTTCCACGTCATAACCATAAACCCATGATTCGTCACCAGTTATGACCCTCTGGAGCAAATTTGGGTCGTCGCGGACCGAGTCCAACAGCTCCTTAGCAATGTTAACGCGACACTGTTTCTGTTCGAAATTGAGCAATTTTGGCACGAATTTCGCGGCGACCCGTCTCATGCCCAAATCTTTGGTAAAAATCGAATAGCACGAGCCAATCGATATGTTTAGTTCTTCAGCAACTTCTCTAACGGTGATTCGACGATTGGCCAATATTATTTTCTTCGCTTCATCAATCTTTTAGTCTGTTGTTGATGTGCTCGGGCGTCCGGAACGCATTTCGTTGTTCGCATCTTCTCGGCCCTCTGAGAACATTTAGTACCACCGATAAACGTTGCTTTGGTCCAAGCTGCACCACATGCCACAGTCAACATTCGGAATGCGTCCGCGCACTTAATTTAGTTTTTCACACAAAATTTGATACAGATTCTTTGATCCATATTTTGGAATAGGCAAAAATCGAAGACAAGCCAAAACACGTCTAACCAAAACAGCTGTCAACAATTAACTAAACATTCAAAATGGCCGATTTTTTCAGCATAAGTGAGGGACATGAGTACCCACCTAACGCCACAAAAAAATCGAAAGTCGAATATACGTAGCCCGCGGAAATTCAAAATTCGCGATACTTTTTGAACAGACCTCGTGCATGTCCTGGGAAATCTTATGGATACGAAAAATCAGCATTTTTTCTCGTGTATCTGATCGTCGACAGAGTTTGGTTGACCAGAGTTACGAAGACACACACATCCTTGATTTAGTTCTGTGGACCGGTATTAATGAACCAATCAAACTATCATAAAAATACCTGGTAAACATGAATTTATGGGAATTGAACCGACTATATTTAATCAACGATTGCAGAAATTCCAATACTCGCATTAAAAGTTAAATGCAAATGACGTACTAATTTCTCATTTCTTTCTTGTCAAAAGAGCAATGAGAAGTGGAAGTTTCACACAGTTATTTCTGTCTTCATTTTTGAGAACGTGACTAATAATACGCGATCCGATAAACCGACAGCAGTAGATACGTAATGGATGCGCGGGTTTGGCGGTCTTCTATGTTTTAAGCAGTATTGCCGCGGTCAATATTCGAATGGGTGACCGCTTATCCGTGCACTGGTTTGCACACCGACTATTTAGCGGATAGCCGTTTTTTCTGTGTTCCTGATGGAAACACTACTGAAACTACATCAGTAAAATGTAGCCGCCTGTATCTGCCAGGTATTCCGCAGTTTCTCTGTGCATCTCATGTAAATGCGGCACTGCCCTGAAATGGCAATAAGGGACGTAAAAACCTGAAATAATTTTTGAACGGAGGACTAATAATAATTAAAAGTAAATGATTAGATCAATGTCATTTGCATCAAATGGATTTTCATTAATTCAAACTTTAATCCGTAATTGTTCGATTTTCATTCTATTTCGTATATGTTCATGAAACAAAATGTTTCACTGTCGAATAACCCTTGAATCGCGAGTTATGTCAACTTGAATTACCAAAGGCCGTCAGTTTCCATTTCGTCAACTCACGACAATATCCGAAATGTCCTGCCGAGGGAACAATCCCCTCGAAATTGTCGACACGTTTCCCCGTATAACGTAGAATGCGAAATTCTACATTCCTCGCGATGATGGGAATCGCGCCCCGGACAATAGAGGCACAGCAGACCTTCCATCACTTAACTGTCCCGGTCTTCGTGAGACACGCTGACGAATAAATAACGGGCCTTATTTGTTCTCCGTTCTGGCGTGTTGCAATATTGTTGCACGCGGCAACAATGTTGCAACACGATACTTGATGCTCTCGCTCTCTCTCTCTCTCTCTCTCTCTCTCTCTCTCTCTCTCTCTCTCTCTCTGTTTCCCTCTTCCTCTGCGTGTAGCCCTTACAAAGTGACAGATGCAAATGGCCCCAGCTGACAGATTTGCCGATCTTTGAAATTTAGTGAATACTTCGGTCACGTCAGTTCGCCAAAGGCCACACATGTATTCTCAACCCTCTATACACCGAGTCCTGACAAACAAAAGATCCCAACCGACGCGATTTAACGCATAAAGTGATATGGGACGCGCCCCTTTTGTTTACTTGAATTTTATAAAAATCCTCCTAGTCTATAGAAACAAGAGGAGGTATGGATGAAGCCGTAAACAGGTGAAGGATGTAATGCTGACTCGAAACTTCACGTCTAGAATACCAGATAAGACAATGGGTTGAACGCCGCTCTTTTCAACATTATGAAATTTTTTCTCCCTCGGGCTTCTTCCCGGTGATGCTTGAAAAAACGTGTTACGACTTAAGAACCCGGGAGCTCCCACCTCTAATTCTACTCGTTCTCTTCCTACCAAGAGAAAGACTGCGTTTCGCGGGATGAGAATAATTTTACTACCAGGCGATACCACCAGAGGGCACCACTTGTTCTCATCGTCTCTGTGGTTCTCTTTGAGTCCTTGTAAACTCTGTATATACATATATGTATATTGCAATGGCTGCTGCGTACCTCTTATCTGATCTCACGTTCTTGGTCTTAATCGCCGCATTAAAAAGAAAGATACCACACAGTGTTGGCCCCGAACACTTTGATCTGTAGTTTTCATCGATCGTTTTTTTCTTGGCACAACGAATAAAACTGAGAACTATTCGGAGACAAGTTTAACTAAAAATTTCTCAAGAGCATTTAGGATTCATTTGGCTCGAAGATCGAAGATATTACGAAATTATTTTTTTTGACATCCTTTTCTCATTGATATCGAGTCACCCTATCTTACGTCACAGAAAGTTTTTTCTCTCTCTCTTTCTCTCTGTTACTGTATCTCCTCAGTGAGTTCGTGAATTTAGGATAAAGAATATATGCGCTCTTCTTTCCAGAAGGAAATGGGATAGGTAGAGGAACGAGAAGAAAGGAACGAAGAACGAGACATTTTGAGAAAAAGTATATGAGAAGAAAAGACGGGACCGAATACGCGGAATATCTTCTGCATTTTCCCCAGCATTATTTATGGACTTATGTAACTTTTGTTCTACTCTCTCTCTCTCTCTCTCTCTCTCTCTCTCTCTCTCTCTCTCTCTGGTTCCCTCTGTCTTTTTTTCTCTTTTACGTTCGTCCATTTTCTTTCATCCTATTTTATTCGTTCCGAACGCTCATTCGAGAATGTTATATCGGGTGCCCGCAAAAGCTCCTCGTCTTACGAGAAAACTCTCCGTTGTTCTGAATCCCCGCGTGCTCTTTTTTCCAGCAGGTAAAGCCATGGCACAAGGTGAGCGAGTTGTTAAAAAAGTTTTTTTTCCCGGAATATTCCGTTTTTTTTCTGATACCATATTTTCTTAGTAAGATTCTTCGCGTTCTTGTTTATCTTCTCTTTTTGTTGTGTTGTTTTTTTTTATCGCTCTCAACTGTGCTACTGGACGCACGAAATCCCACCGAGATTTACGTTTAAATTTTCACGAATGGGGGTACTGTGTGATCGATGGGAATCTACAGAGGTTTCATTTCGTTCGTAGAGTAACATTTATTTTCATTTTGTTTTCACTCTCGCAAACAAATTGCGATGTGTTTTTTGTCGATACCGCGCGAGAAACCAAAATAAATTGCTTTCCGATGGAGAGAAGTAGAAAATAGGGGAGGTTCAATGGCCGTAGCGTATCAACGATCAGTGGGTGGCCTGGGAGATATCGAAGGTTGGCTGTTTCGCGGTCACGGGAAACGAGGAAAAACCTAAAAACGTATACGTACAGGTTACGTGGGTTGCAATACCAGAATTAATTGGGCATCCCACGCCCGAGTTTGGGTAGTAACTCTGCGCACCCTCCTCGCAACCCTCCGATCACTTCATCAGCCAAGCTTAATTGGAAAAACGTGTTTTTTTTTTCTTCAATTAGGTCAGTGGTTTCCACTAAAAGCAAAGAGCCAAGAACGTTTTATTCACTTTTTGTCGGGTCGTGTCGTTACAGGCTCTTCTGCCGAGTGTTCTACGCAAAATGGCCGTTTCCAAGGTGAAAATTTAACGAGTGTCGTTTGCCGATCTAATGAGGAGAGGCGAATGATTGGGAAACGAGCAGTCGAGAGCTCAAGCATCGGAAACTCAAGAAATTTCGTCAAAGTTCGTTGCTCTGTCCGACTCGTTGTCTCGCCGAACGAGAGAGAGAAGCAAAGAGGTTTGAAGTCGTGGTCGTCATCGGGTTCTCTTGAAACTACCCCATTTGCGTGGAAGTTTCACCGTTTGGTGATTAGTTTTTTAAAGCGGTTTGATCAACCTTTTAGCCTGGAGTCTGAGACGATGACAAGTCAATGCTTGGAAAAGTGATGGTCAGTGTCCCAAAAACTATTTATTACGATTACATAGCGAAATAGTTATGAATTATTATTGTGAAAAACATGAAAATGTGTTGGGTAGTCCTTTCATGCTGTCAAACCATTTGACATTTATTTGCTATTTAAATAATTAAGATAATGATAAATTCATGCGATTTTACGCAATTAGACAGGTTGAAATGTTAATTGAAATGTATAATAAGTGTAAATAGCCTCGGTTACCATTGGCACTAAATAGCTTACAAAATTTTTTAGCATTTCAGCATATAGTAATTTTTCTTGGCACACTTAAAAATATTAACAACAATAAGTTTATAGAGAATAAAATAAAACGGGAATCTTTTTCGATTTTTGGTGTTTTTACCTCAATTTCTTGCACTTCTGACAATAACTGGTTGTGATTAGTAATCAACGAAAAATGTCCGTTCGGATAGAAATTTGAAATGCAGTAAACGACAAATTGTTATTTTGAAAAGCTCGGGAACTTACTTATTGTGAAATTGGAAAAAGTTGGATTTCTCCAAGTCTCTTCTAGGAAACTATATATATATTTCCCCACTATGATCACACGCAAATACAAAAACATACATAAAGAACGATATATCGAACATTCAAAATATCCCGAGGACATGGACGAATCAACGCAAAAATGTGGTGACTATCGTTTATAATAATATAGATATCAATATTTTTAGCAAAATGTTCTATAATTATTTCAATTATCCCGAACCATAATTTCGTATAGTTATTCATTCGAATCATGCGACCACGTTTGGTTGATGATCACTGTGTTGTTCGCACAGCAATCAATGCAAATGCACATCTAGAGTCCGAAGAAGGGAGAGAAAGATAGAGAGAACGAGCCCTCCGTAAAGTATTATAAAAGGTTTTGGAACGTCGTTTAGGTTGCGTAGTGGAAGGAGGTATACCTTATAGCGGCAGTAAAATAGCCGGCTACCGGTTTTTTTTTAGGTTTTAACGATCGACGGGTGTCATGAAGTTTTTACGAGGCCCTCCTCTCACGTCTAACCCGGTCCAGCGGAGCACAGCTCGGTTCTTCGAAGAAAAACGACAAGAGATATTAGCTTTTATGCGCGGTATATTTAACCCATGTGGAGCGAAAAAGAACAAACAAATTGTTGCATCGTGAGGTTAACTGGTATACCAGCGTCGAGGCTGACTTCGTTAGAATTTGTTTGTTTCCCTTGGACCTTACAGCAATAATGACTTATAAAATAAAAACGACTCGTATAAAACGCTAGTCGTGCACAGCTTTAAAATTCAATGGGTATTTCAAGGGACGCACGACTATTAATCTCCGACTTTGATGCTTGAAATGTTTATGTGGCGTACAAGAAAACTTCATATGATCAACATTTAAACAATATCGACTGTATAGTTTGCTCCCGGTACGTTATAAAACTTGGCAACGTTCTGCTATTACCGATTTAGCGCACAATCAACCAATTAAGGTCTCTGAAAAACTCACAGTCCATAATTTAAATACGACAGATAGCGTAAAAATCGTAAGAGCTAATATTGGAAATGCCTAGGGAACAATTTTAACTCAAAGACCTGGACGATTTTTTACAATCAATAATAACACAATATCAAAATTAATGAATAACAATATTGAACATGAGTTGGCATAGCTGTAATTATTTTTTATATAATCACTTTTTCGAATTCAAAACCGGTAAAACTTATTATTATCTTTTTCCCCATTACCATAGTACCTTCTTAATTTGTACGTACCTCTTTGGCCTGAAGAGTTGTTTTTAATTCATAATCATGTTACCTCAAAGATCGTGATATTGTAATAAACCCTACATATAGGTTGACATTTGTGATTCGCGCCAAGTGTGGACTCGACGCTCAGCGACAAAAGATTTCAGTGACCTGGATAACGTGTGACACGGCGAGTACGCAATCTCGACGGTACTTTACCTCGGTTTCATGACAAAACCGAGCCGTAGTATACATGAGAAAAGTGGTGAAGGTCTTTTTCTCGGTTTTTCGTTTCATTGTATAAGTGTAAATTGCTTCGTGATAGAGTACAATGCGCGACGACGTGAAGGAAAATTTGCGAGAGCCATGATATAAAAGAGAGACGTTTGTAAGAACTGCCATTGTCCAGTAGTTTGCTGTACCTTTTTTTTTACTGCCTTTCAGAGATCACCCGCGACAAAATCCTCTCGGTGACGGCGCCGAGTGCTCTTTCTCCTTCTCATCTCAAAATACAGGTTTTTCCATTTTCATACTTTCACCCAAAATTATGAATTGAATTTCACGACAATGGTTTTTGGATTTTCAAAAGGCACGTTGGAAGCACTTTCATTTTATTTCTGCTATAAAACAGCATAATTTTCATTCCAATCGATTCGCAAGTTTTCAATGTAGTCTGCAAGAAGTAGATGTTCAAGGGTGTTTCAATGCGTTAAAATATATATTTTTTTTCATTATCTGGTGGATTCTTCATTCCTTCGCATACGAAACATTTTAATTTTTGTTTCATCAGAATCGATGCACTGCTTGTATGTGAAACTGCAAAATCGCCCTTTGACCTGTGCAACTTTAGGGGGTGGTTTCACCCCTTGAAACCGTTTTTCCGCCGATAAAAAAATACGTGTCGCTTAGATTTAAATGCTCTATAACATACATGAGTTTCAACAAAATCGGAGGAGGGCATCTCGGGTACTTTCCTTGTAAATACTTAAATGGACAATTGTACCTGAATTAAATATATGTTCAGAGACGAAAAACAAATGTACGGACAATTTTCACTGATCAAAATAATTGCATTCAATTTTGGATAGTATGAAGGAAACGGAAGTTATTTTGAGAGTTAGGAAAATGTTTCACTTCAATGTCGAACGTTCGTTTCGACTAACCACAGCCACTTCGGGCAAATTTCGATGGTGATTTCGTCGACTTGGTCCCTTGAATATTCAATGGCTCCCTCCGACATCTATGCATTTTCATCGTTGATCGCTCAATCCTTGTATACACAATGCCCGTTCACCGTATATAGAATATACCGGAACGTCAGTAATAGGCAGTGTATTGAAATCATCTTTGGTATAAAGGATCTTGGGTCTCGATAGTATATAACCAGAACGTCGTATATTCATGCCCATGAATGCATATATATACTCTTTCCATGGTTCTATATACACCCATCCGGATTGGGTAATACTGAACGAGGCAGATGCCCGAAATTGTTGGCCCTCTACCTCCTATTACGAGCAGACTCGCAGCTTTGTACAAAAAAAAAACGAAAATATATCGTCGCAACGTAGCGACAAATAAAGTGAAAATTGTCTTCCTCATTCGTTCATTTGCAGCATTATATGAAATTTACAATTATTCAGTGCATTATACTGCGAGAGAGATAGCTGAAATTTTCAAACAATACAAATAATTCTGAGACCGCGTTGAAATCTACGCTAAAAGAAAATCTTTAGGTTCTGCAGAAATGACTAACGCAGTACCTAATAGTTTGTTGTTTTTTTTTTTTTTTTTTTTTTTTCACAAAAATGTTAACAGCATCTGAGAATGATTTGGCCAAAAATTTGCGAGGTTTAGTTAACCTTTCGCGTCATCTTAATTATCAGATTTGGTCGTAATCCGAATAAAGAAACTTTTAACTATATTAATCCTAAAAAAATCGACAGACGTGACAAGGTTTCAACGCCAAGTAATAAAAAACAAGTTTTTAAGTTTAGTATCTTAAAAACGTTTTTTTTTCTCTAATAAACGTTAATAGTCTAACTACTCTTTATTGGAAAACTTTATTAGAAAATTATAGGGGCCCATAGAAGCATTGAATACAAAATTGGTGTGCGGCTTCGGTGGTCATCCATGTTAAGCGGTATTGGCCGCGGTCAATACTACGATTTGCACGCCTACGATTCGGACGATTTGGGAGGCAGTTTTTTTGAGTTTCTGATGGTTATACGAACTGCAACTCCATAAAATGTAGTAGATGCTGCAGTCAGGCGAGGTTTTCCACGGTTTCCCTGTGCCCTCATGTAAATGCGATACAGTAATGCAGTAGAAAAAGAGCTGGCGGCAACACTGGCGATATTGAAATGGAAATAGTAACAAGGCAGAAGTGACGTAGAAACCTGAAAAGGTATACGATGGAAACGCCTAATAAAAACAATAAAAAATATATATAAAATAATAATGATATTAAAAAAAAAAAATCATTGCATTCACTAAATGCACGGTTAATGACCTTTAAATAAATGTCGAAAATAAGAGAGCCTGCTGCGCGCTCTTTTTTTACGTAATATTCAACGAAAAAACCAGTCGAACATAAAGAGACGAAGGGAATAAGGATTCGAGAGAACATATGCTTGTATTCTCGAGGTTCGCGTGCGTTTCGGCCCCAAGTGTTGCACAAGTACCTGCACTCATACTTACCGCAGTCAGACTCTTTTCTTTGCGCATAGGTCGGTCGTTGATCTCGAAAAAAAAAGGCGTTCGAAAATTCCGTATTCCGTATTCCGTAGCAGCCTGAAAGTGGATACGTAACGTGCTTGTATCGTCGTTATCGCGTTTAATAAAGAAAAAATATCGTAAAAGTTAAAAAATATGCCATCGGGTCGTTCGTTCGGCTTTAATAATTATTAATCAAGCACGAATTTGCGTAATGAATCTACGATGTCGCTGATCGGTCTCTCGGTGCGTCCGGTGGACTGTCTCTCTCTCTCTCTCTCTCTCTCTCTCGCGTTCTCTCTTATCACCATTAAGGTATCAGTGGTGGGTGATAATAATCTATGCCCAGGCATCCGCTGACACCTCTCTCTCGCTCTCCCTCTCTCTCTATCTCTCTCTTTCTCTCTCGCGGGCGCGCGTTCTCGTGCTCGACGAGCTGTAAACTCATTAACCCAGTTCGAGCTGCTGGACATCCATAGTGCGATGTGTACTCGCGGTCTCGCGTTGGAAAATTTCCTTTATTAAAGGTAGGAATGGATGCTCGATACCGCGAGTACTGCGCTGATGAACCCGCGATTACAAACGTGAGTGAGATAGCTTAACGTGGTTGACATTGCGAAAAAGTTGTTTTTGATAATAAACCAATGGTAAACGGTGTAATATGAGAATGTACTCAATGTGCTGGCCGCACTGATCTCGTTTAATTTGGTCAAAGTACAACGATAACTCTCTAATCGGCTCTCTTTAACCGCTGAAACACTGCGTGGTGTGCACAGGGTACAGACGGGCGAATTAGGTCGGCGAGTGAATGAGGTCAGTTGAAGAAAAAATTATCCCCACGTCTGAAAATAATTTTTCATTATGAATTATTAATTTACTAATATGATAAGAGAGTCCTGTGGTATTATCCACTTGTCGCAGTAGCCCGGAAGATGTCACGTGGATACGCAAAAAAATCTTACATCTTTTGAGAAATTACATAACTTACAATATTTGTTCTATCATTAGGTTTTTCGTTTTATCGAACGTTTACAAGTTTTACGATAGCGGATTAATAGAAATACGAATTCGAGGGTGAATCGGATTGTGTCATCTTTAGACGAGTATCATTCAGATTCCAACGACGTAATCTTATGTTTACCTCCCATACATATTATCGCAACCAATATTTCAATTTTTTGCCGTTTACTCTGAAACGACAACTCATTTTTCGGTGTTTTGCGATAAATTTTCATTAAATGCCTTTTGCCAAAGTACTGTAGACGTTCAATATCACGAAGTCATCTTTTCGTACGTTTTCGTCGATGCCTGGAGCTGGATTAAGCTGGGGACATTGTATGTCTGTTCGAACGCGCTAATCTCAGGACATACTAATCCGATTTGAAAAAGTCTGTTTGCATTAGACAGGAAGGCTCCGGGCCATGTAACTTCATGCTATGACCCTAATCTTACTATGTTACTACTATTCTACTATATTTATTATTGTATTCTATTATCTTATACTATTATAATAAAGCTGGGAAGTTTGTATGTTTATTCGAACGCGCTAATCTCAGGAAATACTAATCCGATTTGAAAAAGTCTTTTTGCATTAGACAGCTCATTTAGATAGGAAGGCTCCGGGCCATGTAAGTTCATGCTATGATCCTAATCTTACTATCTTACTACTATTCTACTATATTTATTATTCTATTCTATTATCTTATACTACTATAATAAAGTTGGGGAGTTTGTATGTTTATTCAAACGCGCTAATCTCAAGAAATACTAATCCGATTTGAAAAAATCTTTTTGGATTAGATAGTCTGGTTATTCAGGGAGGTTTTAGACCATATAACTTCATGCTGACCCTAATCTTACTATCTTACTACTATTCTACTATATTTATTATTCTATTCTATTATCTTATACTACTATAATAAAGCTGGGAAGTTTGTATGTTTATTCGAACGCGTTAATCTCAAGAAATACTGATCCGATTTGAAAAACTCTTTTTGCATTAGATATCCCGTTTATTCAGGAAGGTTTTAGGCCATATAACTTCATGCTATGACCCTTAAAAATCGGCGAGGGCGTTGGTTTATTTTTCCGTGATTGGTTCGTTTATTTTTCCACATAATTTCCGGATGGTATTTACAGTTAGTAAGATGCACTTGGTTATGTACTCATAATGCGTATGAAACAGATATATAATCGAAATTTAACGCGTATTTAATATATGTATATAGCACCGCTGCATTTATCCTACCTTCGAAAACGCCCGAAAATCTTTTGATGTATATAATGAGAACTGTATGTACAGCGAATCGGGTAGATGGTTGGCTTTTGTATTGCATCTAGCTGCGTGCGGCAGACAAGCCTTGGCGCATATTACTCGCAGCCCGTTTTGGCATTAATATTATCATACTCGTATGGGTTGTCCTATTGTGCATCGCTCGGGCATTGTGCGTGTTTCGGGATTTCTCCGGGGTCGACGGACCCCGCACACACACAAACTACAGCACGCTCGTTTGCTTTTGTATTTACGATTTCCAGAGAGACAGCGAGAGAGTAAGGGGGCGGGAGTTTATCATGTTTGTTGCTATCACGAATACACGGTATGTGCGGTATTTATTATTGGTACAGTGAGTAGATAACAATAGGGATGAATACAGAATGAATACCGCAAACAAGATGCCCACAATCGGTTGGCCAATCATCTAATCCCTCCGCTAATGATCTAATCGGATTTCACTCTCGTATTGACATCAGAGTACTGTCGCTTATGTCCACATTGTAAATATATATATATGTATCATCGTTGATCCAGCAGCCCTTCGAACGATATAAATACAAATGTATCAGCCAAGAGTATTCGATTTGGATATCTTTTCGTCACAATTTTCATTTCCTTACATTATATTTATATTTCACTGTTCGATACGCAATCCATTTAGTTTTATCAATAACGCATTCATCGAGAAATAAAACTAAAGAGCCAGCGGATATATTAAAATTGTCGTTTCGGAGAACATATTTCATTGCTGTATTCACGAAAGCCCGGAATTTATCAAAAAATGCATACATATATGTATACCGATATGAATCTCATTGTCAGAGCGTGCCTCAACTAACGGTCAGAATAATGAATTCTCGATGAATTCATACAAGTATCATTCAGCCGTACCGTTCTCGTTCGTTTTCGTTATAAAAGCCGAGAGAATTCCCACAGCAAAGTGCAGATGACAGATATAAAAAAGCGTTCCAATTATTTCGTTGCTACCTCTTCACTAATTGATCGAAGGCTCTCTCTCTCTCTCTCTTTCTCTCTTTCTCGCGGTCTTGTCGCTCGTGGGCACTGTGTCGACTGTGGAGTGGACTCGGAAACCGATTGAAAGAGATGCTCGTCCATCGGCAAACCGCACAGAGAGGAAACTTCGATCATCTTGCTGTGCGAGAGAGAGAGAAAGAGAGAGAGAATAAATATATAAGCCGAACGAAAGTTTCGAATGCGTTTTGCTTGCTACGACGTTGTGTTCATCATTGTGCTCGCCGATCACGAGACGAAGGCGGGATAGAGGCGAGTGTACGGCAATTAAAATCGAAATTACATTCTCTAACGACGCCTCGAGCACAGGACGCTTTTGCCTCTCCTTCCTCGTCCCTTCTCATCGACGAACGAGACTTTTATCATAAGCGTCGGCGAAACAGAATGAGGTCTCTGGTCTGCCGGCGGGCTTTCCTACTCTCTTTCGTTTGTTCGTCATTATCCCGTATACATGTATATATCCCGTTCTCTTCTTTTTTTTATCTCTTTCTTTCATTTCAATCCACGCTCCAGTTCCTCGCTAAATGACTGACATCTTTTCCAACCGGCCAATTGCACCAACCGGACCAATTTGTCCGACATCTTCCTTCCTGAATCTCATCTCGATGCCGTTTATATTTCTGGCGAGCAAATTACTAAATCTTTCCCATTATATCTCTTTCTTTCTCTATCCATTTGGCGTTTTCCAGAAATGTCACTATTCAGGAAATCCTGCGTGATTAGGATACTTTTGCTACATTTTACGTGATGCGATGCCATTCTAATAGCATAACGGAAGTATTTCGAGCAGTTTTCCGGTACTGTCTCGAAATATTAGCGAAATCATCGTGCACGCCAACGGTTGAGCGGGAGGCAGTTTTTCTGAGTTTCCGATGGTGATACAATTGAAACTCAGAAAAAAATCAAAGCCGTCTGTATAGGCACGGGTTTCTCGCAGTTTCCCCGTGACTATGGCGAATGCGATACAATAAAAAGTAGCTGCGGATGCTACGGAAGTTACGTTTGCTTCGCATAGTGTGAGTAGGGAGTAGTAGGAGGGTTATGAGGGAAGAGTCATACGTAAAAATCCGCAAAGATATACGTTGGAACATACAATAATAAAAATAAATAAAAATAAAATAATAATTCACAGGAGTCTCAAGGAGAATGAGAAAGAGTAAGAGGTGGAGGAGGAGTAGGAAGAGAGAGAAAGAGAAGATTTCCAACCAGCACGAATATATATTTGACGTGCACAATTCTACGTTTTGGGGATGTACAGATAGGATTAGGTCGAGAGTAGAGTCTGGTGGAGCTGTTGGTACTCATTATACACAATAATTGCGATTATAACGGAGTGCTATGAATAGTTATTAGGATGAGCCCGGTAGGTTATGCTAAATTGTGTCGGTGGAAGCGGCTAAATTTGTCGAGGTTGAACGCGCCCATGTATATGTGTCTCGATTTTCCCCGAAAATGTCTGCTAATACAGGAGACGAAAGGCAAGGGGCATCGGTTAACCTACATACAATACATAGCTTACTGTATCAATATAGGTATACATAGGATGTTATGCATAGGTACATGGAACCGTATACACATTTAGGTACAGTGTCCGTTTGGAAGGTTGGTAAACTCGGCTCTCCGTTTGCTCACACCTACGCCGGAAATACGAGAGAGAGAGAGAAAGAGAAGCAGGCCTATATGGACTATATATATATCTATACAGTATAGTCCTGTTCACGAGAAGATCGATTACCATGTATGCTGCGTGAACCACTCTGCGTGTACGAATTCGGTCATGTGCGAAATACACCAAGTCAATTTGCCGTATCGATCGGTTCGCTGGATACCCGATTAAGCCTACCGACCAAAGGCAATTTGTATTGCCGTGCGGACCAATTGGTTCGGTCAACGAATAGACGAGATCAAAGATGCTACACGCAATTTTGCTAGGGCATTCCCGGTAAACTGCGAAAATGTTCAAATAACCGAATGACAAATGAATCATGATCTGTTTCCCAATCGGTTCGAATACACAAGGTGCGTTGCCAAAGTTCAAAATTTATAAGTCGAACTCTTGCACTTACCAGGATATCCTAATCTGATTACTATGACGCTGAATCTACAAGACATATACAGTGGGTAAAAGAAGTATTCAGACACCTTGTTTTTTTGCGATAACTTTATAGACATAAGCGATACGCAAAGAAAGCCAATTTTATTTAATAGTACATCAGGTACAGAGATAAACTGCAAATGGAGAATTTTTTCCCGGAAATAATAGAAGAATTATGCAAAAAAAACGAAAATTTTCGGACCGAAAAAGTATTCGTACACTTACGATTGAGCTGCTAAACCTCGATATTCACTCACGGACGGTCTGACCTCTGCGTACAATGTAAACAAGTCTTCGTATTCACAATGGTTTTGACCTATTCCATGCGGTAGTAGATCTTCAAGCTCTGAACAGACATGATGGCAAGGAAAAGCGAAATATCAATATCCATGCGAGATAGAGTGATTATTCTTCGGAAACGCGGTGAAAGTTATCGAAAAATTAGTAAAGAACTAAATCTAAGTTTCGCAACAGCTCAATATATAATAAAAAAATACGAAAGAACAAGCAGCGCAGAAAATAAGCCACGAACCGGTAACCGAGAATACTAACAGTACGAGAGCGTCGGAGTATTGTTACAGAGGCTACAAAAAAACCGTTCACAAGTGCTCGCAGTTGAGCGAATGATGTCGCGTCAATATCGGAGAAGAGCGTCCCCGGACTATTTGAAACGTTTTGCATTCTGCCCAAATATACGGCAGAACTGCCCGCAAAAAACCATTAATTAATAATATAAGTAGAGAAAAACGTTTAGGTTTCGCAAAAACCTACGTAAAAAATCTATAGAATTTTGGAAACGTGTCGTATTCTCGGATGAATCGAAGTTTAAGGGGTGGGGGGGGGGGGGGTTTAGATGATTTTTTTTGCATTTTTTTTTTAATTTTTTTTCTGAATGAACAATATGTCGAGAATATTGTGTATAAATTTTAAGTCAATCGGAGTAAAACTAACGGAGTTACAGCGTTTCAAACGACCGGCCGTGATACGTGATACGTGAAACGTGAAAACTTTAAATCGATTTTCCCGAAAACGTCATTTTTGAAGTTTGTGAACATCAGAACTCAAAATCTACTGAACCGATCCTTTTGAAAATTTAAACATTACTTCTTCACATAAATCAACAGGTAATCAGGAGGAGTTTTTTTTTTCAATTTTTTCAATTTTTTAATAACAAATTAAGCGCGATTTTTTTAGCTAAAATTGCGTTTTTCACTTCCAAGTGCTGCAAAAAATAGAAAAAAAATAGAAAAAAAACTCTTCCTGATTACCTCGAGAAATACATCACCTTTAAAATGCATATCAATTTTTTTGTTTCGGATGATCCGGTAACGAGTTATAATGTTCACCGCAAAACCACTTTTTTTCAAGGCGCCTCTGGAGATTCAACGTCACCGGCTTATTTATCAATATTGTTCATTGAAAATTTTTTCTGAGATACTTCAATAGTTGTACAATAATATGTAATTCTATTTAATAAAATTATATTACTCATGTCGCCGCAAAAAAATCATAAAAATATGCTTTTTTTCGCCTTTAAAACCCTACCCCCCCCTTAACATCTTCGGGTCCGATGGAAAAAAATTCGTCTGACGGAAACCAAATACCGAGCTCCAGCAGAAAAATTTAATACCGACTGTAAAGCACGGCGGAGGAAGCGTCATGGTTTGGGGCTGTATGGGATATTATGGCGTTGGTAATCTGGCTTTTATAGATGGTACAATGAATGCCCAGAAGTATATCGACGTGTTGCGCAGCAATTTGAAAGCAAGTCTAGATAAAATGGGCCTGGATGGAAATTACTACTTCCAACAAAATAACGACCCGAAACATACTGCCATGAAAACGAGGGAATGGTTACTCTCTAATGTCCGGAAAACAATTGATTACACCACCACAATCTCCGGACATCAATCCTATCGAAAATTTATGGCATTTGGTGGATGTAGAAATTAGAAAAAGAAAAATAACAAACAAATCCGATTTCCAAAGAGTGCTTTTAGAAGAATGGACGAAAATAGCAAAATAAACAACGCAAAAGCTAGTAGAATCCATGGCTGAGAGACTTGAGGCGATAATTGCAGCAAAAGGGATGCACATCAAATATTAGTTATAATTAACAACCACGATGATGTAAGTTTTCACTATAATCGTAAGTGTATGAATACTTTTTTGCCCGAAAATTTTCGTTTTTTTTGCATAATTCTTCTATTATTCCTGTGAAAAAATTCTCCATTTGCAGTTTATCCCTGCACCTGATATACTATTAAATAAAATTGGCTTTATTTGCGTATCGCTTATATCTATAAAGTTATCGCAAAAGAACAAAGTGTATGAATACTTTTTTGACCCACTGTAGCTCACGAAGCCATAGATGTACGTTGAGTAGATAAGTACTTGTACTTGGCATATTTTTGATAAAGTTAGGTTGAGCTTTTTGGAAGAATCGGCTGTTAAGTCTAAAACTGATTATTTACTACGTGAAGAATTAACTCTGTGACTATGTAGCGTTCAATTTCCACGGTGAAACAGGATTGTTGGATTTTTTACGTTTTACATTACCATGTAGAAAAATTACAAAGGCCGAAAGTTAGATCGCGACTAATGTACCGGCTTAAGTTTAAAAAAAACTTCGCACACCGCTTTGCTCAAACTAATTGTTATTTCAATTTAGCCGTTTACTAAAATTAATGATTTTTATTGCTTCCCGCAAATTGCGTTTCGTTCGCACAAAAGTCGACATATTTGAAGTTCGAAAAAACTATGTTCTTTACACTTTGACAAAATGCCACATACTGAAAACTAAAGCCTACTGATGACGCTTTAACATGAAGATGGTTAGGTTATGGTCTGATGCGATACTAGCAGCGCCCTCTCTTGTAAATCCTTTCAAACATTCTTGTACCTCCAATACAATTTAGCCCTCTGCTCAAACTTATTGCAGCACGTAGACAAAACTCTTTTGTTTTTTTTTGGGTCAGGTAATTTTTGGCAATCATTGTAGAGCGCTAATCATTCTCGTGGAATGCACGGAGAGATATCAACATTTTTTAATGAATAAAATGCGATGCTGATTCTTGGTATACACAAGAACACCCGAATGGATTCAGTGGTTAGGTCTGTTGTCATGTTACGGTTAACGATGATCTTAATATACGAGGATGTTAATGTATGATTCCCCATTAGCCTCTATCTACACTCACTCACTTCGTGCATCGTCGTAACTCTCGTACCCACGAGGACATCCTAATCTGATTACTATGACGATGAATCTATAGGCATGTGGCGCACGAAGCCATAGCTATAGGATGGATAGATAAGTACAGGCACGTAAAGTACCACGTAATTCTCGTTGGCCCTTATACAGCAGCCGGAACCCTACCCTTCCCACAGTAATGTCGTATCTTAACGTTTAATGCCACGTCGCTTGAACGACGATGCATTTGCCATCAGTGCACTTCCGGTACTCCGCAAGTATATCTATATATAGTAAAGTTGATGAGACAGTTGCACTGTGACACTTTGTGCATATACTCTCAAGAATAATTACCCGCGGGGTCATCATTATTGTAAGTACCGTGTACGACTATACACGGCACTCTCAACAACGATTGTCTTTCGGTAATTATTCTCTGCACTTGAGATTTTATGGATGCGCGACCAGCATTGACACAGTTTTCGATACAAGTTGAAGTTTGTCCTCAGGGGTGTGTTGAAATTATTTCTAAAAATCGTTCAAAATTTTCTATATAAAATAAAAATTATTTGACATTATAGCCGTAATTTATTGCGATGAAAAGTTCGAGGCTTTCTTCACGGCACTCATTGGTAATCGATTTTCGATAAAATCCAATTTTTCCAAGTTTTTCTTTTCCCTATTCGCAAAGTGGCTCATTCCTCTTTGATATGGAGGTGACCAATAATCATTTTCAACGCACGTCTCGGATACTCACTCGTGAAATTACGGACACATCCATACAGATACTTGACGGTGTGTAGAAATCACAAGCATGAACATACATTCTTACAAATGCTAAACGAGGATGTACCATCCCTCGAGAATTCACTGATATATATAACGTTTACATACGTTATTGCATATATGAATGTGTATATATATGAAGATGGGAATGAGAGAATCGTGCAGCAGCACACATATGGACTGGTCGGAAGAGAGAAAGAGAGAGAGAGAGCGTGCCGCGCGAGGGCTTCATGTAACGCACGCGGATGGAATACAGAATTTGCAAATGGTATTCGTGCCTCTCGCTCATATCTCTCGGCTCGTCTGTTGTCTGAGCAGGTTGAGGGTTAATAGCAATACCATCATCATCTCTCGTGTGCATCTGCCACCGTTTGCGACAAGATCTCAGAGCGATGGCGTCGGATGACATTCTCATGCAAGCTCAGAGGTCGCTAGTAACAACAGTAGCGATATATATATATATAGTTTCTCATAGCATTAAGCTTCAGGAACGCATCATGTGAGGTAATCTTCAATCGTGCATTTGCCTTCCTGTGCCGGCAAAGGTCCCCAGCGTCGATCCCTACTCTATATCTCCATAAATCCGTTTGGTTGGATCAAATTCGCTCAATTTCGCTCGCAACGCGACAACCGAGTCTCTCACGTACTTGTGCTCAAGATCGTGAGAACAATGTTGTAACATCAGTAGTTTGCGGTCACGTCTACCAACGTGCCTATTGCTCGAGATATCTCTATTGGGATTTTTCTTGAAAACTAACTGCCGAAAATTCACATCTCGCAAATTAGAAATGCTCACATTATTATTTCTCGGTTATTTCTTGATTTGCGAACAAAGTCAAATGCGGGGAAAAATAATGATTTATAACTGTTTGTCGAGTTTTTAGTTTCACCAAAGCTTAATTATTCGTAGTTCAGTTGTTTGCTGGATCTTTATATCCCTTGCCTCTTTCTCTAAATACCAAATACCAAAAAAAAAAGGATTTTGTGAATCTTTAATTCAACGAAATGAATGAGTTTCAAGCGCACGAATGAACGAGTACCTTCTTAGCCGATTGTTCTTTTTGCCGAGTGCCATACAGGATCTAACGAAAGAAACGCTCCTGATAGCAGTGTCCGAGAGTTGACAGAGGCAGCCAAATATATTCTACGGAAAATGATAAGAAATCAGGTAGAAAAAAAGGCCGGACGTGATAAAAAAAATTCATGTTACGTTACGAGGCAAGGGCGACACGGAAAATGGATAACCGATACGATTTGACCCGAAAAAAAACCTGAAGAAAAATGATGTAGGTCGGATCGTGATGACGACCCTTGCATATTCCTTCGTTATAAATGTTCTTCATTCTCGGGGCAATGCACATCCCTTTTTTCCTCTCTCACTCTCTCACTCTCTCTCTCTCTCTCTCTTTCTCTCTGTCTCTGATCCATATATTTCAGCGTTCGATAAAGGTGGCTCCACTTTTTACGCAGCTTTACAAATACATATTGTATACGAAAAAGCTCTTCTCCATTTTTTTCGCGTACCAGCCAATCCTTCCACGATCGTGCGATCTAATACACGATCGCCTTTTCCAATCTATGCCCCCTAGTACAGACACTATATAGCAGGAACTTTTTACCATCTGGGCTATACAGATATATACATTATTACGTGTCTATGTGGATCCGAGTACTAAGAAGCAAAAGTGTTCGTACCCCATTGTTTTGCCTGTAAAATTTTCCGCGTTACGTCCGTACGCTTCCAAGCAGTTGGTACACTTGTACATACGATATATACATGTATATATTTATAGCTTAACTCGTATATGCACTTCGCTGTTGGTGCTGAACGTGCTTCATCCCCCTGAGGACCCATATCTCTACATAACTCACGGTACTCCTTCGAGGATAGATCGAAAATACAGACGTTCTACAATATGTATATGTCTCTCTATTATGTACGAGGTCTGTTCAAAAAGTATCGCGAATTTTTAATTTCCGCAGGCTACGTATATTCAAATTTCGATTTTATTGTGGCGTTAGGTTGGTACTCACGTCCCTCACTTATGCTGAAAAAATCGGCCATTTTGAATGTTTAGTTAATTGTTGAGAGCTGTTTTGGTTAGACGTGTTTTGGCTTGTCTTCGATTTTTGCCTATTCCAAAAAAGCAGCTTCCATTGCGATGATTGAACTTTGGTTCCCACGTCATAACCATAACCCTCTGGAGCAAATTTGGGTCGTCACGGACCGAGTCCAACATCTCCTTAGCAATGTTAACGCGACACTGTTTTTCTTCGAAATTGAGCAATTTTGACATGAATTTCGTGGCGACCCGTTTCATGCCCAAATCATTGGTAAAAATCGAATAGCACGAACCAATCGATATGTTTAGTTCCTCAGCAACTTCTCTAACGGTGATTCGACGATTGGCCAATATTATTTTCTTCACTTCATCAATGTTTTCGTCTGTTGTTGATGTGCTCGGCCGTCCGGAACGCATTTCGTTGTTCGCATCTTCTCGGCCCTCTGAGAACATTTTGTACCACCGATAAACGTTGCTTTGGTCCAAGGTAGCTTCACCATACGCCACAGTCAACATTCGGAATGCGTCCGCGCACTTAATTTTGTTTTTCACACAAAATTTCATACAGATTCTTTGATCCATTTTTTGGAATAGGCAAAAATCGAAGACAAGCCAAAACACGTCTAACCAAAACAGCTGTCAACAATTAACTAAACATTCGAAATGGCCGATTTTTTCAGCATAAGTGAGAGACACGAGTACCAACCTGACGCCACAAAAAAATCGAAAATCGAATATACGTAGCTCACGGAAATTCAAAATTCGCGATACTTTTTGAACAGACCTCGTATATATAACCAAGACTATCCACAGCACGTATTCTACTATTCTACAAAATACATATACTCTCTGTTCATTGCAGTTCTCGAAATATGTATCACGGAGAGCTTCTGAATTTACCACATATTATAATGCAATTCCAACCTCACACCTCCGCGTATCGCAAAATAGGACACTCACGTAATCGCGATAGAACGTTGTACACGTAATTTATCATCGAAAAAGTTTTACCTACGAAATTTCGTGATTCACCTGTGGCGTGTACGGTATATTATGTGAAACAGCGCGTTTCATGGTGTATCTTCCGTGTGGTAAAACTAATAAATCGCGATATAAACAGAATCGCGATAGAAACGTGTGATTTATCATGGACAAAAAAAAAACAGTTTTATATACCCGTTCGGTTGCATCGAAAAAAACGCAGTTATAAACACGGTGCAACGTGTGTATTTGAAACGATTATCGGATTAACGCAGAATCACGGGACTATATTTTATTAAATCGAGATATAAAAAATATATACAAAATGTCCACCACTGTTCTGAATTTTACAATTTCGTCGCTTGTTTCTTTTTTGCAAATTCAATTTCCAAATCCGAATGGAATTTAACAAAACTTTTCTAATATTCACGTGAATTTTCCGATTGTCGAGGAGGTCGAGATGCGACGAGACAATGGTGGAGAGATCCTCGACATTTATTTTGCATAGAATAACACTTTTCACCCACGGGCAAACTCACGAGAATTCTCGTCTAGCCAACTACTATGGCCGGGCTACTGCTGTTACACCCATACTCGATCCACGTCACGGTTTATCTCGCATCCGCGAAACGAAGTACGACAAACCGGTATCTCTTCGATACGGTATCTTTTATATACATATACATATATATCGATTAATATGTACATGGGATTTTCTACGCCAACTGAACCTGACTGTGATAATTACCATTGTTATTTCTGTTTTTTTTTCCGTCTAGTATATTGGAGAGTTATACAATAAAGTGGTCTACACGAATTTTTAGATTTTTTTTAATGTTGTTGAGGTCGCAATAAGTTCAAAATTATTAATTTAACCCTGCGAGGGCCGTTATCGATTTTGTTCATGTTTAAACGATACATTTATTGACAATACGATTTTTGAGTATTTATGCCCGTTATGACCGTACCTGTATTTTAGATAGTACAGCCAAATCGTGATACAATTTTTTTTCAACAAATGTTGGAATTTCTCTTTTATCATTTATTTTCCATTGAACAAATATTTGTACCTGATAAGGAACAGTTTAAATACAAAAATTTAGACTTTTAGTTATAAAATATTATTTTTATGGCATTTTTCACGATAACTTTTATGACGATGGGAGCGATACTAATCCTCACACAGTTTTCGATGCAATTTTATTTTTAGGGGTGTTTCGAAATTATTTCTAAAAATCGTTCACACTTTTCTGACAAAAAGATTTTTGGGTATTTATGTCGCTTATAGCCGTGGTTATATTTGAAATAGTACACCCAAATCGTGATACGATTTTTTTTCAATAAATGTTGGAATTTCTCTTTTATTATTTACTTTTTGTTGGAAAAATATTTTTACCTGATAAGGAACAGCTTAAATAACAAAATTTAGACTTTCAGTTATAAAATATTATTTTTATGGCATTTTTCACTATAACTTTTATGACGATGAGAGCGATACTAATCCCCACCGTCAAATTAACATTTTAGATTATTACGATCTCACTTATTTGCATTGACCAGCATCGATACAGTTTTCGATACAAGTTTACTTTCAGGGGTGTTTTGAAATTATTTTTAAAAATCGTTCACACTTTTCTGACAAAAAGATTTCTGGGTATTTATGTCTCTTATGCCCGTTGCTATATTTTAGATGGTATAGCCAAATCGTGATACAATTTTTTTCAATAAATGTTGGAATTTCTCTTTTATTACTTACTTTTTATTGGAAAAATATTTTTACCTGATAACGAACAGCTTGAATAACAAAATTTATACTTTCAGTTATAAAATATTATTTTTATGGCATTTTTCACTATAACTTTTATGATGATGAGAGCGATACTAATTCCACCGTCAAATTAACATTTTAGATTATTACAATCTCACTAATTTGTATTGACCAGCATTGGCACAGTTTTCAATACAATTTTATATTCAGGGGTGTTTCGAAATTATTTTTAAAAATCGTTCACACTTTTCTGACAAAAAGATTTTTGGGTATTTATGTCGCTTATACGCGTTATTACATTTTAGATAGTACGGGCAAATCGCGATACGATTTTCTTCCAATAAATGTCGGAATTTCTCTTTAATTATTTATTTTTTAATGAAAAAATATTGTTACCTGATAAGGAACAGCTTAAATAACAACATTCAGACTTTCAGTTATAAAATATTATATTTGAAGGGGAAAGAAAAAAAAATACCGAGTGTGACTACCGGATCGAGTTAGGGTTGAATGTCCCATATATATTTATACGTGCGGAAGTATATTATGTACGTATGCTATGGAACGGCAGGATGTTTTCTCGCTGGATATTATTGCATAGTATTCCCCCTCGAGTTCTTGCCCGCTGATGCGCACACCCACGCAAACATCGAAACTCCAAATTCCTTTTTCCCTTCTTCTTTATTTTCTTCGTTTTTTCTCTTTCCGCGTCTTCCTCGTTCGCAACTCTTTCCCTCGATCCCCCAAGAAGACCGGATCGTCCAAGTCACGTACCAAATAAGAGAGAAAACAAGACGCGCACGTGAGACACCGAAACTGCTTTCGACCAGTACGAGACCGCGAAAAGCGTTATAAATGGTGGGTTACTCTTCCTTCACCACATTTTCCATCTATATATCCGGCAATAAGACCTAATGGCGCATGAGACCGGAAGTTGTTTGTTGACCGAACGATCTATATACCGTCGAGTTGCGGGAATAGAGTTGTCGAAAAAAAATGGAATTCTGTTAAACGGACGTTAAATTCACTGAATGTTGCAATTTGAATAAACTAATTCAAAAGAAAACCAGTCAATCATGGGTCATGCACGGAGGGATCCGTATCATTTCTCTAATTGAAATCATGTATTTTAAATATCTCAAAAACCAATGACATTTTCAACATTGTTACAGTTTTTCTGTACGTTTCTCATGCGTTCTCATATATGAGAATTATATCAGAATTTTGGAAACGGTCGTCTCGAAATCAGAGTGGCGGGAGTCATAGTAAAAAAATACGAACGTTTTGATAGATAAACGATGAAAATATTGATCGAAAAAATATTTAAAAATATTTTATCAATCCTTAAGGTAAGCCCTTTAAAAATAAGTAAACGCTACCCCAGATGCCCGGACAGAACCAACATTTTTTTTCAGTTCCAACTTTTTGTTCTCTCAAAATGGGGAAAAAAATATTTTTCTCAAAGTGACTCAACGGTCATCTTTGGAACATTCCACTCTAGTTGCGTGTCAAATTTCGAGTGATGAGGGCTATGTTTTTCTGTCGTTCGGTCTATAAAACTCTATAAGAATAATTTATGTTTATCAAAAACTCACACCAGTGTGTGGCATGGTAGAAACCTTAAAAAATATATAAAATTACCATTCTTAGTGTATTCAGTACTACAACACCTTTTTTTTTAGAACCACAGATAGATGCATTTCGAATGAAATATTTTCGGAATGTGCTCTATCCCCGAGACGAGAACGTTTTCCTATAAACCCGGCCGGAAGTATATATATGCACGGTTGCTCGTTCCGTTTACGACAAGCGCGAAGTTCGCATGCATACTTCAGTTTTTCCGGTAGCATCCTCGTGATATATTCACGGTTTATTCCGCCAACAGCGGAAAAAATAAGGCTATACTATTACCCCAATCGATTTACTATATTACACCGTATACTCCCCGTTTTCCCCATTTGGAATATAAATCAAGAACATTTTTTTCCTACAATTTCTTACCTCAACGATAATTTTAAATTCTCTCAATAACCAACAATTATTATACATATTCGTATTAAATGCATACACCATTTGAGTGTACATTTTTCGTTGAAAAAAAATTCGCAATTTAATATAAGAATGATAGAAAAAATAAATTCGTTTATATATTACAAATGAAATATAATAAAAATAATATTTATTTCACATTGTCAAGTTATAATCCGTTGAATAATTCATTATTACAGACTAGAACGCACATTTTTCTTCACTACCAAATAATATTGTGACAAAGTTACCATTTCTTGTGACTAATGTATATCCGTCTAATTATTGCATCTTGCCACGACAATTGCCTATCGAAGATAAATATAGACATCCCTAACAAACAATGAAAAAAATTCTAACGGTAATTTTAAATTCTCTCAATAACCAACAATTATTATACATAATCGTATTAAATGCATGCACCATTTGAGTGTACATTTTTGTTGAAAAAAAAAAGTTCCAATTTATTATAATATAAGAATGATAGATAGAACAAATAAATTCGTTTATTTATTGCAAATAAAATATAATAAAAATGAAATTTATTTTACATTGTCAAGTTATGAGCCGTTGAATAGTCCATTATTACAGACTAGAACGCACATTTTTCTTCACTACTAAATAATATTGTGACAAAGTTACCATTTTTTGTGACTAATGTACATCCGTCTAATTATTGCATCTTGCCACAACACTAGCCTATCGAAGATAAATATAGACATCCCTAACAAACAATGAAAAAAATTCTAACGGTAATTTTAAATTCCCTCAATAACCAACATTTATTATACATAATCGTATTAAATGCATGCATCATTTGAGTGTACATTTTTGTTGAAAAAAAAAGTTCAAATTTATTATAATATAAGAATGACAGATTGAAAAAATAAATTCGTTTATTTATTACAAATGAAATATAATAAAAATAACATTTATTTTACATTGTCAAGTTATGAGCCGTTAAATAGTACATTATTTCAGACTAGAACGCACATTTTTCTTCACTACGAAATAGTATTGTGACAAAGTTACCATTTCTTGTGACTAATGTATATCCGTCGAATTATTGCATCTTGCCAGAACGCTTGTCTGTCAAAGATAAATATATTTATTCCTAACAGAGAGACAATGAAAAAAATTCTACGAAAAAGTGTATAAAGAAAAAATATATAACTTGACAAAAAGTACCGAGCGGGCGGTACGTCGAGCGTGTTTCCGGTTTGCACCGTCGACGACGACGACGACGACGACGCCGAGAAAGTCGTCACGGGCTACATAGGTATATAAAAATGTGTTTCATCTTTGGTTTTTCACGATCCTGTCTGAGGACAGGTTCTAAATGAAACGCAAGTCGTATCCAGGTTTTATTATAACTATGTCCTCACGGAGTCGGACTTTCACGAGATGTCATCAAAATATATCCCGACTTCTGGTTATTGTCTTTATATCCCGTATCCTATTGATGTTAACACCGCCAATTTTTGCGTTTGAGATATCCGTCCGCTGAACCGTTTCCGCTGTTCTTTAACTTTAATGCCAGAAACCATTGACTTTGATTACATTTTTTTTCCTCCACCGATTCGTATCTACAATATTGTCGAGCGATCGAAAGGCTTTACGAACGGTTGATAAACTTTGCACGGAACAAACGAATGATGAGACTCTTTGAAACGATAATGTTTCGACAGCCAATATATCGCATGAACTTTCCGGTACAATTGAACCCATTGACATTTTACTTCCGGAGCAAGAATAACGATTTGTTTTATTTTATTTTTTTCAATCACTTTTTATTCGAGACGCAACGACAGTTATTGAGACGTTATAGATTTATGATAGATGTCGTTGTGGATTGTCAATTTACAAAATTGCTCGAATAAAAACTATCATTCGAAATGGAAAATGGGCACCATGTCGTTACTATGAAACAAAAATCATTCTTTATTTATTCTTTCTAAAATTTGTTTATTATTAAGTATTTTTATAAAAGTGAACTATTTGTAACTGCATATGTTTATTCTTTGCTCCATAACGTAAATTTCTTTTGCATTCCATGAAAAAAAAAAGAATGGTCATAAACAAGTGTAACGAAGAAAAATAACGATACGTTACTTTATGAGTTACCCGTTAAATTTCAGTTTTATGATTTTTCTCATCCAGTAGCCTGAATAATTTATTACTCACATTAACAAGTGGACTGTTAACGAATTGCAAATGCGGTACAATATAATGAATAACAAAGGAATTATCCATAAAATAAACAAAGAATGTTTTTTTTTAAATAACGAGAGGCACTCACTACTCTATATGGAATATTTTTACGAGCTTTTTCGTAATTGTCAGTTCGGTCATTATTGACGTTACATCAAATATATTTACATTTCACATACTATACATCTAACAAAACATCTGACAAAACATATATTATATTAACATCTAACAAAAGTTTTATATGAAACCGATAGTACTTTACAATATTCGGTTCATTTTACCGTTCAATTTTCCTTTTGGAATGCAACAAAAAATTCATTTGGAATTAAATCGAAATTAACGTTAATCAAACGTAATTTATAAGCGCGAAAATTTAGCGATTTTTATCTAAGCTAAATTTGTATACTCGTCATAGACATTTTATTTTTATTTGATAAATTTTATTGACAATTTAAAAAAAAAATATTTCTCGTTGGAAAAATGAAATGAAATTTATAAAATTACACGTGAGTAGTGTTTTACCTTTCGAAATATAAATAACCTGGTCATTAGCAAGAAACATGATTATTTTTTTGTGTCACCGGAACATCCTATTCGTAACATGGAAAAATAATTATCGTACTTTGTCGAGTGTCTCGATAATGCGACATTTCACTTGAAAGCAATAGCCTCGAATCCGTCTCGAACCAACTTTCGGATCTTACCCAAGAATCTTTTTTACCCTCTGCTTTTCCTTTCGAAAATTTTTGCGTTTCTTCGTGCTGCGGTATATCCGGTTTTCACGATTCGTACGTATGTATTATATATCCGTGCGAAAAGAGATTTTCTTCGTCGGCATAAAATGAATGTTATGAATGATTCACTCTTCGTAGCACACTTTCGACGGGATCTCGCGTTTTCCGATTCGACGAAAGTAGAGGGAGAGAGAAGGTTTTTATAGAAGAACACTTGTCAATATTTTATAAAGGTATTGTAACACGAAAACAAGCTTTGATCAAGAATATATTTCATTGGATTTTTCTTTTGCGAAGCTCGTAATACCCGTCCATTGTAGGGCGAGTATCTTATACAAAGGAATCATCTCTTTTTCGTATTTTTATAATTCACGAGTTTCGTTTGTTAACAATAATAATTATTTTTTTCATGAAAGTGTTGAGGAATTGCTGTGATGAATAATGCTCGATAGCTTGAAATTAGCACAATTTTGATCTATTGCAGAATTATATATGTTTTTCAATAATTACAAATTTGACAAACAATATTGACCAAATATCTGATTTTCACGAAATCAAATTATTCTCCGCGAGAGAGCGACAAATGAAACGTTGAGAAAAATTATCTTGCTAACAAACTTACGAAATAACTGCGTACGTTTTTTTTTTCTCTTCGTAAGTAGGACAGACCTCGTCTATATAACGCGCAAAGACTTGGACGAGAGAAACATCGAGTTCGCGGGGATTCTGGGCAAAAGAGATCGAACAGTGAAAAGAAGAAGAATGACAAAAAAAACATATACTCGGCGCGGAGTAGTTGGGGGATAGCTTTTGGTGGCTTGGCATAACCCGAGAAAGCAATCGAGAAAAGAAGCTCGAGTTGGAGAAAAGGAAGAAGAGGAGAAACAAAATAAAAAATAAAAAAGAGCGAAGAAACAATCAAATAAACGGCCGAGTACCACCCAGAACTATGCAGGCACAGAGCGACGAAGGCGAACCCCCGCCTTTTACTCCCGAAATCGTTGCTTCGCGAAAAAAAAAACAAAACAACCACCCCCCCCCAAAGAAAAAAACAACGAAAACGAGAAAAAGAACGATTTCGCGCTGTGGTTGTACGTGAGCCATAGAAACGAAGAAAGAGAATGAAGTAGACAAGGGGGGAAAAGTAAAAAAAACAATGTCTAGTAAAAGCGAAAGATGTAGAAACGAGAATAGAATAGAGTCCCACACGAAAAAGAGTATAAATCCGAGGAACGCCAGTAAGATGAGCGACGAACGGAGAGAAAACTTTACGAGACGATATCCAACGGTAAAAGGGAAAAATCCGTAGACAAAATCAAGAATAAAACAAACAAACGAAAATTATGTACAAAAGTGAAGGACATGTGTGTGTTCGAATGTACAAGTGGAAAAAAAAATTATCGACGAAACGGAGAAATACGGAGAATGCGAGTAAGAAAATTGATGCAGAAGATAAATGAAGGAAACAGATCACGTTACTCGGACGAGTAATCGTTTCGGAAGATAGAAGTCACAGAGAAACGTTAAAAATCGATAATTTCCCAATGTCGCACAGATGTCGTAGAATTATTTATTGATTTTTTTCCTAACAATCTTACAAATCGAGCTCGGCGTATATTTGTCGTTAGAGCCGCGTTAGTTATCCACTTGGAGCACTATTGTCTATGTCGAGGCTAGAAGACCGCGTCGCTCGTACTCTCGATAGTGGGGGGTACAGCGCGCCTTCTTAAAGCTTCGTGGTTTTTTTCAAAAGCCAGAATGTTAAACCCCCACCATTGTCCGTATGGTCGATGCACTTCGTTCCCCCCTCCCACGTCTACCCAACCCACAGAGTTAACCGTCTCTGTGCAGCTCGGGCTTTACCGTCAACCCCCCACCAGGGAGTCAAGAACCCTCTCCCTCTCTCTCTCTCTCTCTCTCTGCGTGCTCCGCGAGATTAAATCCCCGTCTCACTCTCGCGAATGCATCTCTCTCGTCATTCTTCTCGTTCTCTATCCGGTCGGCAATGCAACTCTTTCTCCCTCTCGCTGGCGTTCACCGGGTAACAAAACTGGTATCATTTATTGACCACCTAAGTGAACTACGAAAAACCAGTTACTGGCACAGTTCCATCTCCTTTTATCCATTGCTATTTACCGCCCGAATTGCTAATCACTGCTCGCTGGCCAATAACCGTATCGGGATTCATTCGGTAAAGTCGTAACCCATCGGTATCTCTCACTTCTCTCCTCGCCGCTGGTTCGTTCGCTCTTTTCCCCTCTCGTCCCTTTTTCCGCGCAGCTTGGCGCGAACCCGATGCAATTTCACATCGCGCGCCTGTTCCACTATACACTAGCCTGTACTTGTCCGTTGTACATAGTTATACTTGTGTAGATCGCGAGGGCAAAGAGACTGGGAGAATGAGACTGGGAGAATGAGACAGAGAGATCGCGAGGAAAAGGCCGGTTTGTTGGATCCAAACTCTCTCTTTTTCTCTCCCTTACTCTCTGTCCAACCCTTTCTGCCTCTCTTTCTCTCTTTACACTAATATATATTCTATATGTGTATGTTATATATCGCTCTATGTGCCAACAAAACAGACACGCTATATGTACAACGAAGAGTGCTGCATGCTTCGTAAATTGTACCCGCGAGCTCGGGCAAACCACCGTAAAACGCATAGGTACCCCCGGTCGTCGCAGCAAACACAACACGGTCGCTCGTTCGTTTCTGGAATTTTCGAGCTAAAATTTCATCCGGCACAATTCTTTTATTTCGTCGTTGCCCATGGGCGACGAAACTCTATCGTCTCGTACAACAACAACAACAACAAAAACACATGAAATGAAAATTATCTTGT
Source organism: Oxytorus armatus (assembly GCA_958009045.1). Lineage (NCBI taxonomy): Eukaryota > Metazoa > Arthropoda > Insecta > Hymenoptera > Ichneumonidae > Oxytorus > Oxytorus armatus. Next base: position 9,593,425 of record OY253751.1, on the reverse strand, counting down.
AGAACAACGGTCTGTAGCGTTGTATCTTACCTCAAAAATCGTATGTCACGAAATTTTAAGAAAGAAAGAGAGAATTTAGAAATTCAGTGAACATTTGAAGTAACAAATTTAGAATAAACAAATGTTGAAATTTTTTAAATAATTTAACGTTTAACCGCTGATAGAAAAATGGTCATTTCGTGGGGCGCCGTCGTGAATAACATCGATAATGATGTTAAAAATTGATAATTACGAATTTGAAAATGATGATTAGGCAATGGAATTGATAATTATAAAAAAATATTGAAAAGCAAACATTTCCACGTATATTTGTCTTTTGAAAATTGTAAAAAATGTTGAAAAGTAAACATTTCCATGTATATTTGTCTTTTGAAAATTGTAAAAAATATTGAAAAGTAAACATTTCCCTATAGATTTGTTATTTGAAAATTGAATTAACGATTACAGTTGTAGACAGACTCTATTTACATTCAATTTTATTGGAGTGATATTTATTTGACTGAAATAAAATTTGTTTCGGTCAAATAAAAACTTTATAGTTGAATTGACTGTACTACAATTTAATAAATTACGATTTAATAGAGTTGACATTTGAATTGCACGATTTATCTGCTACGATAAAGTACGGGATTTATATTTTTTCGATTTATTCGATAAAACAGATAACTTATCAAATATCAAGCGTACCGTGAAAATCGACATACATGATGTCGTATCCGGTTCAACGATAACGCTGTATAAGGTCCATTTTCTCTCATATATGTATATATATATAATTTTTTTTATTACTCTTTATTTTTATATTTTCGGATCAATAAGACTCTCGTGCAGAAATATATAGCGGCGTCGCGAGTGCCAAGATCCGGGAGATAAGCACACGCGAGCGACTTCCAACTCTTTCGAATTATTTCCCTCAGGGGGTCCATCGAAGAGGAGACGTGTGTTTGCATGTGTGTGTGTGTGTGGTCCGTGTATCGAAGATGAGAAGAGTATAGAAAAATATTTGTAAAAATTTCTTTTCGATGCGAATTGAGAGCACGATTATATATATGAACAAAGTTTTACTCTCGACTACGAAATTCAAAATAGAGTTTCTTTTAATTCCTGCAGTCAGACAATTTACGTAACAAAACGAAATTCAATCTCTAATTCCAAAGATATGAGGGGTCCAAATTACGCAAATAACAACATAAGGTGTGAAATCACAATAAAATTTGTTTAAATGCAAAATTTTATAAAATCACGTTCTAGAGTGATGTAACTATTTTACAGTGTCCATTTGTTTTGCTCACTTCTACATTGCTCACCATCGAACCTCGGAACATCAAATAGGCATTTTATTTTTGTCACAATTACTCATATTCTCTGTGGCGAAAAAAAAACTTATATAAAGAGTTTTGTTAAAATAATTTCTTATTTTATCCCCGACCCTCTTTTAGAAATTCACGAGGATTCGGGACGTTAACCTTATAAATTAATCTGAAAAACAAGTGGCAAAGCATTCCTCGGCTTTATTAATCTTCTTGTCAGCAGAACGAAAAACCGTACGAGAAGTTTTGTGCGCGCCGCTGAGGCCGAACTTTGTTACTATTGCGGGTTAGCCCCAAACGATAATTTTGTTTTCCCGCTAACGATCGTTACACTTGAGATTTAACGCAGTTTCGTTACTTCGGACTCAAATCGCCGAGTCCCTAAAACCACACACTAGCAATGAAGTTGGTACCGTGTAAAGCATCGCCCCGACGTGCTCGTTTCTAATCTGCTTTAGTTTCCTTCCCAGCGAACTGCAGAATTCCCCTCGTACACACTTTGTGTGTGTGCGCGTGTGTGTGTGCGTATATTATATATATATACTGAAGAGCATAGTGGATAACATGTACGTCGAGGGAGAATTCGAGGTTCGTTAGAAGCTTTTGGAAAACTGGCTTATGCAAATTTGCTATAAAACCGAAATACAGTGAGATACCCGGCGAGAGAAGGAAAATGGCAATCTCGTTGAATATACGATATATATATATATTTTTGCGATACGTGTATTCGTCTAATCAGAAAGCTCGCAATCATAACAACACGCGATAACTAATAATAGGAAAGCTGGAATATTTATGAGCGAGCTCATCCTCCGAGCCACTACCTCGTTCAAGTAGTAACGTCCAGTGAGAGCCAGACACAGGCAGTAAAATATTCTCTAACGGATGCGCTACACAATTTTCTTTTTGTTTTCCTGATGCACTTCATATTGATCGTCATTTGTCAAAACGTAGAAAGATGATGATAAATCATTGTATTTCCTTTAATTTCTTGGATGGAGATATTGTGTTGAGATAAAATAACGCAAGCAGAGATCAATCAAAATCGTGATTATACTGTGGAGCACACCAGAGTATCGAGAAAAATAAATTTATATTTAATAATTTTTATATAATAATTTTTATTTGAAAGAAATTAATATTTATTTTCTGAATTAATCGATTTTTCTCGTTCCATCTAATAAACTTTTTTTTAAATAATTGACGTCGTGATGTTTATATACAGGACACTTGTCGTTACTTTGAAAACATACATTTTCTTTTCTTTATATAATTTTTTTATTATTAATTATTGACCTGCAGAATCTATAGCTCTTGTTTACTCTTTACTCCATTACGTAAGTGATCATTGTTCTTTTGTATTGCACGAATAAAAAAAATCTTAAAAAACAATAGTAACGAGCGAAAAGTAACGATCGTTACTTTCTGCGTTAATCGTGACATTTAATTTTTATCATACTTTTGTCATCGGGTGGAAAATCTATAATTTATACAAAATAACTCGAGGTCAGTCAGATAAAATAATAATAAATAAATTAAAAAAGAAATAAAGAATGTTTTTTTTCAATGTAGCGGTGCCCATCTCTGATTATATAATGCGAGAAAATTCTAATCTAGGAAATAATAATGCACGACATAAAAATATGATAAAAAAAATAATTTCACTATAAAATTATATTGCTCCAAGTTCGAAATTTGTTTAAATCGTAAAGATAGGATTTTAACTGTAATTTACCAAGTTACAGAAATTTACGTGGCTGTATTACCATCATCAGCATCATCCAAATAAAAATACTCACAATAATTGTCATGATACAATAACGATAAGTTAATGTCATAAAAAAATTTGCTAAACGTATTTTTCGTCAATTATTGAAGTTGACTCAAAAACAGTATTCCTTCACAATGTCAAAAGATATATTTTTATCAATATTGATAAATTATGTTCAAATTATATTCAATTGCAAGATTTTTCAATTCTGTATAATTGAACGTTAAATTCGACGAATTTCTCTCGCGGCCAAATGGAGATATTGGTGAAACGAGCAACAGAGAATGAGAGTCCAAACGAATATATTCTAACTGCTTTAGTCACTCTGGTGCATGGTTTGGTGGCTCTTCGCGAACGAAGCGTTCCAAAGCTAAGCCTCACTTTCGCATTGCTAGACTCAATTCATGCCAAGGCTGACTGGGTGCGTTGCCCTCTATTGCCCCTATGCTCGGCTTCGGCGTATATAGACGGTGCCTGGCGTCACTGCCAGAGTGCATCGGGGCCTGCTGCGCTGCAGCCTGCAACACACACATACGCGCACACAAACCGCCTTCGTTCGTCGCCCAGAACCGCCAACGCTGCCCGCGATGCTCTCCGACTTTCGCCGCATTCGAACGCGATCCACCGTCCGGAAGAGATTTCGTCAAATGATGGTCACTTAAGGATGTACGTTAGCTAGGTCATTTTCTTTTTTAACTTTTCAACCTGAAATTCCGCCCCCTCTTCCCGTTATAAAGGAATGTAATTGGCTTTGTTTTTCTTAAAGAATTTCGCAAGAATTTTTGCCCATGTGGATGCTGAGATATAAAAGCTCAAAGTTGAGTCATTTTAACACGGGAAACATAGGGGAGGCGAACTGACAATGCCATTCACGCTGCAATAAAGTATACTTCCGGAGAGTACTGTTTTTTCGGGGAAGAAAAGAAGTTTTGTACAGTAGCGTAGTACATATGACGGGTGGAAACTAAAAAATCGACGCGTGTCCACATATTTTCAGAGTTATTACAAGTTGAATGAGTTTTAAAACCTGTATATATTCATATACATATGAAACTATGTACCAGGCGTACAGTTGCCAAAATTCATGCAATTTTTTGTTATGTACACGGCTTTTGTTCTTTTTTTTCCAATAACTTACTTTACTATTGAGCATTACTATCTCCAATCATTTTAAAAATGTTATTTTCTAGTCAAAACCATACAAATATTGCTTTACATATTACGGCTTTTATTTGGGGAAATTTAATTTTTTTTGCCCTTAACAATGCTCTTCAGAAAAACTCTGACTAATATCAGAACCTAAATTCGTAGTGAGAATTAAAGAAGAATGTTATTTCTTTGGTATATATTTTTTTTCACTTGCAGCATACTTGTTTTTAGATTCGGTAGAGAGTTTAATTTGATTTTATCGAAAGTATGGGATAAGAGGAAATTTTAATGTCTCTGTGAATTTATACAGTTAACGAGAATGACTCGCATTGACCGATGATCCTCATTGGCCAAAATTATTCTCACTGGCCCCTGCACTTCTTTTTTGCCTCATCCCAAAACTCTCGCGGAGACTCAACATAGCGGCAAAACGTACACTCGAAGAGCCACGTTGCACCCGGCCACGGTGCACGAACAGGCTGTACCGGGAAGACCAGAGAACCGAGCCGGGCTGGCTGCTGCATGCTGCTGCTGCAATTGCCTTAGACCTCAACCGCTCTTGCACACTCCGCGTGTGCCCAATTCCACTTTATCCGTTTCGCGAGAGCCTATCTCTCTCTCGCTCTTTCTCTCTGAACCGTTCCGGACGTTCGGGACCTGGAGTTTTTGCTCACAGTCTCGCCTTTTGCTTCGAGAAACGTACGTTATAGAGCCTCGCCAGTTTCACGATGCATGCGCCATCGTTCTCGGGAAAATGTGCACAAATTTTAGGCCAGGAATGTTGAACACCGTTCGAATAATAATAAAAATAAAAAAAACTTCACAAGATCATTTTATGGGAAAATAATTGCGAATAACTATGCGAAACAAATGAACGTTATAAAATTCCATTAAGTGAAATATAAATTATTTCTTTTATAACGAATATTAATATATTATTCCTTAATAATTAATTTGATAGATAATTGATAGATAATTTGATAGTAAATAATTGGAGCCGAAATAAATATATTTGTGCAATTTTGAGGCTTAAACAAATTATTCGGGTTTTTTTTCTCAAGCCCAGAACATTAGTTAATGAGAATTTACTTTTTTATGATTACGAAAAAGTTATTTAACCATTACAAAAGGAAAAAAAAAAAATCACAATCCTTTCGTTTTGTATGGCCAATGACTGAAAGGCCACGGGGTATTTAACATCTTTGCGAGCATCAAAACTTTCACCGATCTCTTGCATCTTCATTAACTGATGTCCTTGCCGTTTTCCATTGGGAACCGAGCGAAACGACATTTGTGAATAAATACGGAGGAACGCGTTTGGGCTACGTATGATAATGTCACGTTAAAATGTGTATGACAAAGTATTTTCGTAAACTTTTTAAATTGCGCAGCAAACTTGATTGTACATAAATAAATGTCATTTGTTTTCGTTCGTGATCGACAAGATGCATATGTATACATATATATATACAGGCTGTCCCAAAACTAGCATTTCAGAGTGACACGAGGGTTAGATTGGCTCCGGACCTATCAGAATAAACAAATATGACCTTTAGTGAAAGTCTCATGGTTTTTGAGAAAAATCGTCTTTTTTGATTTCTAATAAAATCGCTACCTAGTACTTGTTATTCTGTTACCATTGCTATGAAAGTCCAAATCGTAAGGAAATCAAAGTCCAAATTCACATCAAATCATAAAGTGGTCAGAAACACGAACAAAAACAGCGAGATAACAAGAATAGCGAATTTCAGAAAAATCGACTTTTTTAATTTGTCGGATAATGGCTATTCTTGTTGTCTCGCTGTCTTCATTTGTGTTTCTGACCACTTTAACGGGGTGGGGGCTAAGGTTAATTTGGTGAAAAAAAGGATATTTTCAAGAATTTTTTTAGACGATACAGGTAATACAGGTTTATTTATTTACTTTCCATATAATAATACAACATCTGAACTATATTTTTCGAAATTTTCATTGCAAAATATTGATAAATAAGCCGTTGTCAGTAAATCTCCACAGACGCCTCGAAAAAAAGTTGCTTTGCGGTGTACGCTATAACTCGTCACTGGATCAAAATGCGTTTATTAGGTGAAATATTTCTCGAGGTAACGCTGTCGAGTTTGTTATTTTTATCGATTTTTCCATTTTTGCTAGCACTTGAAAGTCAAAAACGCGATTTTCGCTAAAAAAAATCGGCAAATTTGTTATTGTAAAATAAAAAATAATTATGAAAAAAACTCCGAATGAATCGGTGCATTAGATTTTGAGTTACAGCGTACACCGACTTCAAAAATGACAAGTTTCAGAAAAACGCTTTAAAGTTTTAACAATTTTCAGAAAAACGCTTTAAACCGGTCTGGAGCAACGGACGCTCAAGTATTCATAACTCCGTTAATTTTGCTCCGATCGACTTGAAATTTTGACACAATATTCTTCACATATTATACATTCATTTAAAAATTAAAAAAAAATGCAAAAAAAAAGTTTAAATGCCTTACCCCGCCCTTAAGATTTGCTGTGAAGTTGGACTATAATTTCCTTACGATTAAGACTTTTATAGCAATGGTACCAGAATAACACGTATTAGGTAGCGATTTTCTGCAAAATCAAAAAAGGTGGATTTTTTTAAAAAACCATGAGACTACTGCTGAAGTAATATTTGTTTGTTTTTATAGGTTCGGAGTCAATGTAACCCCCGTGTCACTCTGACGTGCTAGTTTTGTGACACCCTGTATAATGCAATGCATTGGGAGGTGAGAATCGCGAATCGCTTATCTGCAATTGTGATTGCCGAATGTGCGTGCCGAATTCCTCGTGGGTCACTGACAAGTGATTATAGTTGACGGATGTACCCGCGACCTTCCTCGCATATATAATAATAGTACATCAACGTGCAATATAACGGGCAATCTCGTATATATAGTCAACGCGTGATTTCGCTCGTACGAGCTAAAAGTATTCATGATTCTTTTTTCGTTGCACTCCGGATCGAACGCAGAAGCTATTCTATTCCGCTGACCCCGATCAATTAATAATATTATTTGTTTTGTTTGAACTGGCGGCAGTTTGGAAAGGGCGAACATTTGCCCGGAGGGCGACGTAGCGAAAGTTTTCGACAATGGAATTTGAAGTTGAAGAGTGTGGGTGTATATATGCGTGTGTGCATATGGCGAGTTTGCAACGAACACCTAAACACACACGCATACACACAGATGGAGGTCTCGTGAAATGGTCTCATTTATAAAACACTACCAGTTACATCTCCATCCAGAATACAACTCGCCCAAAAACATTTTCACCAAACATAACATCTCTACAAAATGAAAACTCGACCAAAATCATTGTGAAGAATTATTAAATTTTTTAATCTTCAATATTAATTATAAAACAAGACCAGGTGTTTGCTGACAAGCTTTCAATTTAATGATAGAGCCATTAGTTTGTGTATGAAAATTTGTGAAAATTGATAAAACAATATTTTTCTTGTAACTAAAGTTAAATTTCATGGATAAATAACAAAATGGCGGACTTTGGAAAAAAGTTTTTTTTTCCAAAGTCCGTAATAAACTATTAAATTTTTTCAAACAAATTTTTTTTTGTATCTCTAATATGTAAATAAAAACATCCTAAATATCCAAAACGATTCATTTTTATTTTCCTACAAAAAAACGCCCTCCAAAAAAGATATGAAAATCGGCTTAAGTTACCAGACTACTACCTTAAAAACGCATGAAATTTTCATTTGTAACTGCGCGAAATAATATTCTGTACGTGAACTCACGTACGTCAATTCGGCGTATTGTAAATATATCTTTAATATTTTTTCTCCTCTCAACAGTAAAATGATTGAAAATTTGTAAAACGAATTTGAGAATTCGTGTCGTCAATTTGACGAGTCCGCTCTTTCAATTCCTCTCAATTAATCCGACGTTTTTACGTTTTTCACAAAATTATTTCATCACAAAGTAATATTGATTATTTTTCTATTCGAACGATCCTCTTTCATACTACTTTTCACCATGAAACCCTAAAAATGTATTTCCGAGAATTTCGTTCGGGTCTCGGGCATTTCGGATCGAACGTAACACCCGCGAAAGAGTTGAGCGAAAAATAAAAAGTATTTAAAGGAAGAAAATAAAACGAAGATTTAAACGTAACGGTGTCAAATCGCCAGAGAGTTCGGGCGTCGAAAGCGCAACGCGAATTTAGCACGAGGCCGCGGGGAGAGCTCTTTTGCTTGGCCGCTCCCACAAGGAGCATCATGGCAGCATCATCACGAGGAGGAAATCCCGGACGCGAAATGGTCCTAGGACATCGGCCAGAAGCCGTTGGCCTAACGGGCCTAATGTAAAAAATTCGCTTGCCGTCGTTTTCGGGTTTTGTAAAACTCGTAGCTAACATCGATGAGTCTCGCGCGATTATACATGTGTGGCGCGAGGACTGACGAGAGATGAAAAATAAAATAAACGATTGATAAAAAGCGAAAAGAGTAAGTGTATGTGTGCGTGTGTCGGTGTGCGAGAAAGAGAGAGAAAAAGAGCAGGCGAATAAGAGTGAGGAGGAGAGACGAAGAATAAGAAGAAAGATGTATCTCCGGAGGTTTTCACGTTGCTGGGATAAAGTAACTCGTTAAAATATTCGCATTACCCATACATATATTCATGTTCAACTACCAACTGCATTAGATCTACTCAAGAAATTGTGAATGGGAGAAAGAAGATATAGCGTCGCTTTTATTATACCATAACGTTACTAATATTTCTCAGAAAAATGGAAAAAGCCCCACCATAATTGCGTTCAATCGTCCGTGACGACTCGATCTCAGATAGCGAATGTTCCTCGTCGTTGTCGCGCAATTTCATTGGCCCTATACGTATCGAGATAATGAAACGAAAAGCAATAATAGTTGAACAAAATTATCATACCAGTCGTTTGCGGTGAGCTGACATCTCTCGTCGAGTATTTCGTGCGAGTTCATCCCTGGTGTAAAATAGATCTTTTTTTTTTTTGAGAACCATATAACTCTAGAAGCACCGACAAGGTATTAAAAAAAATGCAGAAAGATACTGTACACATATACATAGATTTACAGATGTTCAATACAGAGAGAGAGAGAGAGAGAGAGCGAGAGAGAGAGAGAGAGAGAGAGAGAGAAAGAGAAAGAGAGAAAGAGAAAAAGAGAGAGAGTTGCACATACACCGCCTACTCATCTTGATTACACGCCCTCGTGTTACCACACACGTGCAATTGTAGGTGTTTATGTGTTGTATATGCGTAGGTGAAATACGCGAGTCTGTGGCAATAAGCCAGAGCTGGAAATGCAGATAAGTGTTAAATAAATAAATACGTAGGATATATAGATGTAGGAGGAAACGGTGGAATGAAGATTCTCCCTACTATATGTAAATATATAAATAGAGGAGGGAACGGCGGAATGAAGATCAAGGGGCAATGACGATCACCTTCATTCTTAAGAATCTAAAAGTAAAATTGAGAAATAGGCATCGTTAAAACTGCTCACACCAACGACGAGCATATTTATTTATAGTCTCGATAGACAAGTGGATTACTAACCGAAATAACGTCCGGATATCGAACAAGTGACGAATCGAATTTATTCGTAACGGAGACATTAAAATTAATTCGTGAGACATTAAAATATTTATCTAATAAATATAGGATAAGCTCATTGGAACCTCGTCAATTGACAAACGTAGGTTCTTTCAGATATTCAAATTTTCTCCTATTAGGCGATTCCTCATTTACGTAGTAGTCTGTATATCGAACAAAAACTACTTGTAGAGATGTATTTTAATTGGCGAAAGGTTTTACATCGTCTATGTATATATGTACGAGTAGATTTCGTTCACAAACAAAATTGAATAACTGATAACGACTTGGTGGATTGTAGCAATGCATCAGTGTGCGTTTGTTCGCTGAAAATTCTCGAGTTTTGCTCTCTCTCTATCTCTTTCCTCTCATTCGTAGTCTCCCTTTCTCTCTCTCTCTCTCTCTCTCTCTCTTTCTGTCTCTCTATGCAGTGGTTCGCGATGCTATGGAGTCGAGAGATGCATTTAATTCGCGTGCCATTGCTGCAAGTCCTCTTTCTCTCTCTCGCTTGTTCGTGTACCACGCGCAAATATCGTGAACTGTCGCGAGAAGTAGGCCACGGGAGCGCGCGGTGCAGAGAGGGTTCCGCAACGAATGATGAAAAAAAGAGAGTCGTCAAGAGGATATGCAGAGGGTAAGGGAGATGAGAGTATATAGGAAAACGACGAGAGATTCAACGAATCCCATTTCATTCGTGAACATCGAGATTAATAAACTTTTATCGGCAAAGAAAAATGTTGGAATAAAAAAAATTATCGTCTGGCGAAGCTTAAATATGAGCTTAAGCACCAGCTTGAACCCGTGCTTAAACACGAGGTTAATCTCCAACTTACAAAATCTGGATTTGCAACCTAGAATGTAGCTACGTAAAAATATAAATTCTAAATTAGAAATCAGGATTCTGTACGACAGGGCTTAAGTTCGTGCTTAAGGTGGAGCTTATAAACTCATGCTTAAGTTTATACATAAGATCGTACATAAATTCAGGTTTATGCTTGGGCTTAAGCACGAACATATTCGCAACATATATCGCCTGAGTGTTTCAACGAATTTCATCTCATTCGTGAACATCGAGATTAATAAACTTTTATCGGCAAAAAAAAAAAATTTGGATAAAAAACTTATCGTCTGGCGAAGCTTAAATATGAGCTTAAGCACGGGCTTAAACACCAGCTTATACCCTGCTTAAACACAAGGTTAATCTCCAACTTACAAAATCAGGATTTCCAAACAAGAATGTGGCTACGTAAAAATATAAATTCTAGGTTAGAAATCAGGATTCTGTACGACAAGGCTTAAGTTCGTGCTCAAGTTGAAGCTTATAAAGTCATGCTTAAGTTTATACATAAGATTGTACACAAGTTCAAGTTTATGCTCGTGCTTAAGCGCGAGTTTTGTTCGAAAATTCGAGCGTCAAACTCATTTTGCCTCCCTTACCCCAATATGACGAAAAAAAAAATAAATAAAAAGTCTTTACTAAATTTTCGTTCCTTCCGGAATTAACTTCCGGCAATTTTCTGGTATCAGTCACAGTACTCTTCAACTCGTCACATACACGCTTGCAGCATAATTCTCCCCGACCGTATATGCAAAATAATAACTCCGCGTGAAATTACTCGCGTCAGTCGTGATATTTGCATGAAAATACGCTCAATTCTCATGCAAATATTTCCTTCGAATAACATATAATGCTATATAGCCGTTCTTTTTTTTTAAATATTTATCTTGAATTGAGGACCGCTCTATACACGTTTGAAGAAACGCCCGAGCTGCAGCGTACACGTTTTAAAGTCTTGGAAACTAATTGCCAGAGTATCAAAGAATCGCGTGCAACGTAACATTTTCGCCGAATATGCACGTGTGTTTCTCCGCCCGTACAATTTTCCAAAGATTTCTATAATTTATTTTTATACATTCGAAAGTTGGACTGTCATTTATGCAAAGTCGTTTGGGCCAGATTAGCGAGTGACAATTTATATGCACCATTGTCATTGTATTCCGGCAAACAATGACGTATAATCCGAGGCTCGTGAACGTTTTCCCGATTAGTGTGACCGATAAAACAACTGGCAATAAAGTTGTACTCAGTGACATTTCTTTTTGCAAAAATGATAGTCGAAAAAAATCACAAAATTTAAAAATTCTAAAAGAATTGACATTTCTCTTTCATATTGATTAATACATATCGAGGCTGGACATTTTTCTTTCACCGAAACCAACTATAATAGAGGATATCTATTTCGTCAATTTTTCAGATGATTTCCCTTTTGAAAGCTCGTGCAGACAGATTTGAAAAAATCTAAAAATAAAAATTATTTCATTAGAGTAAATTTATTTTCCATGATGTACGAATATTCCGAAAGGCAATACTATATGCAATCGTACGAGATACATATTGATACCTCGATATAGGTGTCAAAGTGATTGGACGTAAACGGACCACTTGACTTATTATCGTATATTAATTCGCGCATACTTTGTTCTTCACAATTTGCGAGCTTTTGGCTCGTGCTACCGAGGTTCGTGAGAATGCAAACTATAGGTTATATAAACAACAGTAAAAAAATAAAATAAAATAGAAGAACGAACCAATTTTAAATCGAAAATAATACTGGCTCGTTGCCACTGATCTGATCTGAGCATTGCAGAGCAGAAGCGAACGAAACATTTCTATTTACCGTATACATATATGAAAAGGATGTATATATTATATATAGATATATCCGTTAATTCACGATATCAACACGTCAAACGAGTCAACAACCCGGAGAGAATGAAAAAATGATGAACCCGCTCGATTCAGTCTCGTTGCCAAAAGTTGCAACGAAAAAAGATTCAGAGACATTTTTCTCACACGCATGAAAAAAAAAGGAACTTAAGGGGGGAAATAGGGTTAGGACAGCGTTTTCTCAATGATTTTCATGAATTTTTTTATAGTATAAAAATTGAATATAATTTATTGAAACTTTGAGAATATTTTATACATATATTTAAGTATATACTATAAAATTTGTATACATATAATTAAGTACATACTATAAAATATTAGCGACCCCATATTGCAGGTCACAATCAGACTCAGCATTTTGCGTACATTCTGGAAGCCGCAATTTTCATCTGAAATCAAGCGAGGTTGGAATTTGCTTTTATTATATGTCTCTCTTCTATATGAACCTAAATGCTATCAAAAAAATAGAAAATTGAATTTTTTCCAGGGGTCAAAACAAAAAAGCATGATTTTTTGCCATTTTTTACAACTTTATTTGCAAAAAAAAAATTATTTTAAATAATGATAATATTCCGATATTAGGTTCATATAGAGCGCAATACTATGAAGAAAGTAACTGCCAATTTTCAAAACGATTGGTTGAAAACATTTCAAACTAGCGTGTACGCAGATTCAAAAAAAGTCGTTTTCAGAAACTCACTCACTTTAATGGCTTATAACAATAGAACGAGTCGGAATTTTCATTTAAAATTTTGGGAACATATTTTTCAATAGTTTTACTAACAATTTATGAAATAAAAAAAAATCGATTTTTTGAACCGTCTAACCCTATTTCCCCCCTTAATTGAAACTCATTGATTCCTCATAATTTTTACTTTTTGGGAATATACAATAGTTATAAGAAATCAATGAGCAAGTTCCAATTTTCATCCGTTGACTCTCGCCGAATTGAATGACGAACAGCTTTGAAATTCAATGCAGCTTTACGAAAAGTTTCATTTCGATAGGTTCGAAGTTTATTATAAAAAAATAAGATGAAATCTGAATCTGTTTTAACGATTCATTACCACAAACATTCATACATTTTTCGCAACATTCGAAATTGAGTAAAATCTACGGCTCTTAACTAATATTACCGAAAATTTCAACAAACATGGAGGGGGTTTGCCAAGATGTGTGCCAAATTTCAGTACGTATGTTCAAGTCATTCCTAGGATATGATCATTTAAATTTTGACAGACATGTCACGCAAGGAAATTTTGTCTAAACATTTTTTGTTTTCCATTGCTTTCAAACATATTCTCCATATTGGCCTCGAGAGGACGTGAAAAAAAATGGCCTAGAACACAAAAGCTTTCTCTCGGCGGATAAGCAATATAAATATCTATAAATAGTGGATATACACAATTTCCGCAATTCAGGTCACGTTGCGAATCCACTCGTCCCTCTCGCGTTCGCCATGTGCTTTTCACAATATATGTATAACCCTCGAGAAGAACACCAATCGCTCGCGTGTTCCCCAACGCACGTGATTCATTGATTTAACAAACAAACAAAAAAAACGGTAAAAAAATACATTTTGCCTATAACGAGTGAGCCGACAGCAGCGGTTAACGTGCCACGCGTGCACAACACACGTGTCTGATGTTCACTTTATTTATATATATATATAGATATCGTCCCGTACGCCGCAGTGAGTTTGAAAAAAGTTTTCAATTTTTCGCTTCATGCGTAGCTAAACGAGCCAGAGAGTGTTCCTGTTTTTTACAACGGCAATTTTCCGTGTACAGTTTGTTTTAATCTTTTTTCAATTTTTTTTTTTTTCATTCATATAATATTTAATGCGTACCAGGTATAAAACCGAATTCAGTAGCTATCCAGAATGCCTATATTGAATGTTTCTCCATTTACCGTACTTAGGGAAAACGTGTGTGCATGAAAAGCTTGCCAGTGCTATGAGACGTGCTCTACGAGCAACGAGAAAATGGGAAAATATAGTCGGAGGGGTGTACACGTTGAAACATAGAGGGAAATGAGAAAAAACGTCGTGAGTATGAAAAAAAAAAAGAAACGTCTGTAAGATATTTTTTCCTGGATAGCGATATTCGCTCTAATCGACCGGAGCTATCTTCCCTAATGGCAAACAAGCTCACAGCCATAAGTGAATTCGTCCCTCTTATCGGATATAAAAAAATATTCGCTTACAATGAACGTGAGCTCGAAAGTGTTTCCGTTATTTTTTTTAATGAAAATTTCCGCTGCAAGATTAGAGGAAAAAAAAATGTACGCGGAGAGTGCCTTCGTTTTTCTTTGGCCCATCGACCGATAGTGACGTTACGTACAGCATTACCGTCGTTTCGCGAAAAAGTTTTTTCCGAAAATATACTTAGCGAATTTTCAATTCCTTGTACCTATCATCCGATTATTGTGGTATTGATTGTAACACCACAACATTGATTCTCTGTGTGTGTGTGTGTGTGTACCCTTTGCTAAAATTGTATGTACTCAAAACGATTTTGATTAATTCTAACGTTGAAATAAAGTTTACAAACAATAAAGTAATTAAGAAAAGTATTTATTGAAATACTGAATGAATTTTGAAAATTACATTGCCCACAAGACCCATTCCTCCATGCGCAAACGTTATTTCTGAATAAAAAAATGGAACTTGCTGTTGTTCATTTTTTTTCGCACTCGAAGGAAAAGATATAACGTACCCGAGGTTCATTTGGTGACGAATTAGAAAACTATCGTAAAACAAAAAAGAAAAAAAAATATAACGGCGAAGATGTTTTGAAATAACAATTTTTGTTGTCTCCAGAATTTTCAAAACTGCCTGTTAATACATATGATTGTATTTATGGGGAAAGTCTTGTATTTATTTCGAAAGACCGATAAAGAATTAAGACAAAAATTATTACTCTTCCGCTTCGTGCAATTAGCTTGAAAAAAGGGTTAAACATTTTTTTTAAACCACGCAAAAAAAAACCAACCCAAAGAAAAAACATGTTGTGCCAGTAGATCCGCCTTCATTTTCTCCGGAAAATTAGAAAGCTCCCGAATGATAGGATCGTTAATTCTGGCGGTTCTAGCGAAAGGTTTGCCGAGAGGGGGAGGTCTCGAAACAGGAGCGAAGAAGTCGACCCAACTTACGAGAAATGGAGTCTGAACACCTCTCGGTAACTACTTAGATAGGAGTAGCGGCGGATGGGGGGGGGGGAGGAGAGTATATCTGAGAGAAGGAGTTAGAGAGGAGTGGGAGTGTTTTCTGGAAATTACTCCTAGACCGATTCCCACTCTTTCATCCGGCCTGTTTCGTTCTGGGCCTTTGAAATAATGAACAAGAAAAATAAGACTAGAGAGAGAGAGAGGAAGACAGAGAAGTGGAAAAGTAGAAGGAGCGTAGAGAAAGGAAGCTGCATCGGACCACGACCACTGTCCCATCGCATTATTTCTCGAGTCTCAGCCGTCAAAGCAAACGCGAAGAAGAGTTTCGGACTTTCGAGCAAGAGAGAGGTCTTTGCACCGCTAGCAGAGAAAACTTTTTTCCTTCATTTTCTGCCGTGTGTTTCACAGTTTTCCACCTATTTCTTCATCTTCATTTATTCGCCCGTCTCCCTCTTCTTTTTCCGGGCTTCATTACCGGTTCTTCACCATTCACGAAAAGACAAAATTTGTAGTAGCTCAGCATCGCGTTTCATCCTACAGACATTCCCTATCTTTCTCTCTCCAGAACTTCCTACTAGCTCGAGCGAATTTTCGCTTATGCAGCAAAACAAGATAAGAGAGACTCAATCATTTTTCCGTCGTTACATCAAATCGTTGAGCGTGTCAGTCGATGAACACTCTCATCACGATTTCCTACACATTCTCCCCACGCTGTATATAGTTTCTCTTTTGTTTGCTTCTTTTTCCTTTCTCCCCGTGACACCAAATCGCGCGAGCGCGCCCTCTCTACCGCCATTTTGAAGCTGTACACGAACGAATAGCGATCTCACGACGCGGACACATCCGCTAATATCCCGAATGCGATTTCTCTCCGGTTTTGTTTGGCCCGTTGGCCAAAATGTGTTGCACACACACATATCCTCTACTCTGCCGTTCTCATTTGTACGATTTTTCTTCTCTCCAACCGCAAGCATAAGACTTTCTATATATTGCCCCCTGGTGGTAACCGAGCTCTGAGCCTACATTATTGCACCCGTAGCATCGTAATAATAATTTTGTTTTTTTTGCCAATCGCCATCTCACGCCCGTCATATATATCTATGTATAAGTGTGTGTGTGTACGTTTTTGTGCAAGAAGCGACAACGAGCGTGTATATAGGAACAGCAAAAAAAAACCATCGCGCTCGATCAAAATTCTCGAAGTCATACGAGCGATTCCGCGACAAGATTACCCAAATTATTCGTTCCTCGTGCGTATATACCTCGATGACGAGATCTCGCGCATTCGAGAACTCGCAAACCGCGGTAAAATTATTGCTATACGCCGATAAACTGATATACACTTTTTATGGCTTTGACGGAGAACGCCGTTTACGTTGCAGCGCCGTCTCTGCGGTACACGATATATATTCGTTGCATGAAATAGAATCGCTGCGGGGAATCGAGTGAAAGAAAAAACCGGTTTGTGCTGGAGGATAGGAGGATGTATAGCACGATAAACGGCCGCCACAGCCACTATGAACGCGCGGTCGGTGCGCGGTTTCGGCAGTCTCCGATTTTAAGCAGTATTGGCCGCGGTTAATACTGAAACGGGTGAACCCTTAACCGTACACTGGTATGCACGCTGATTATCGAAATGGGCGGCGCGATTTTTCACCAGACTTTCAACAGTTTCCCTGTGACCTCAGGCAATCGCGGTATTGCATTAGGAAGGTGTCGCTGCGAACAACACTCTGGGGAAGGGCAGCTCTCAAGAAATAGAATGGAAATAGAAGCAAATGGGAAGGGATGTAAAAACTTGAAAATGGTAGACGGAGGAAATACTGATAATAACAGTATGATAAAAGTGGGTGATCAACGATGATCTTCCAATGCTATTACTTATGGTAATTACCATAGGGAACAAAAAAACTCTCTTATACTGAATTTTCTTTTATATCGTACGAGTATACGAGGTCTGTTCAAAAAGTATCGCGAATTTTGAATTTCCGCGGGCTACGTTTATTCGATTTTCGATTTTTTTTGTCGCGTTAGGTTGGTACTAATGTCCCTCACTTATGCTGAAAAAATTGGCCATTTTGAATGTTTAGTTAATTGTTGACAGCTGTTTTGGTTAGACGTATTTTGGCTTGTCTTCGATTTTTGCCTATTCCAAAAAATGGATCAAAGAATCTTTTGTGTGAAAAACAAAATTAAGTGCGCGGACGCATTCCGAATGTTGACTGTGGCATATGGTGAAGCTACCTTGGACCAAAGCAACGTTTATCGGTGGTACAAAATGTTCTCAGAGGGCCGAGAAGATGCGAACAACGAAATGCGTTCCGGACGCCCGAGCACACCAACAACAGACAAAAACATTGATGGAGTGAAGAAAATAATATTGGCCAATCGTCGAATCACCGTTAGAGAAGTTACTGAGGAACTAAACATATCGATTGGCTCGTGCTATTCGATTTTTACCAATGATTTGGTCATGAGACGGGTCGCCGCGAAATTCGTGCCAAAATTGCTCAATTTCGAACAAAAACAGTGTCGCGTTAACATTGCTAAGGAGAAGTTGGACTCGGTCCGCGACGACCCAAATTTGCTCCAGAGGGTTATAACTGGTGACGAATCATGGGTTTATGGTTGTGACGTGGAAACCAAAGCTCAATCATCGCAATGGAAGCTGCTTTTTTGGAATAGGCAAAAATCGAAGACAAGCCAAAACACGTCTAACTAAAACAGCTGTCACCAATTAACTAAACATTCAAAATGGCCGATTTTTTCAGCATAAGTGAGGGACATGAGTACCAATCTAACGCCACAAAAAAATCGAAAATCGAATATACGTAGCCCGCGGAAATTCAAAATTCGCGATACTTTTTGAACAGACCTCGTATATAATAGCCCCGATGCTTTCATTTCTTGCAAGAGTTTTAAGATTTTCATTGTTAAAAAAATCTTTTCATCCTTACTTTCTACTTCGTCGTCGTATTTTCTTCGGTGTAAAAGATATTTATATGATAATTGTGAAAAAAAAACACTTACATCTCCTTAATTTTTATTTTGCTGTAGTGTATTATTTTTATTCCTAATTTTTCATGTATATCGTTGAATACATCGTGATGTGGTATTCATCACGATATATAGTGACGTACCAATCCGTCCAGAGCCGTGAATGATAAAACAAAAATTTCCGGTATACAAATTCGTTTGAATCAATTTCATAGGGTGACGCTTGGGCATTGCCAAAGCCCTCCACAATTCTCTCCGTTTATATGTATTCTCTATTTCGAGATACATGTTCTGCACATGCCAGGCTCACGGATAGGAGACAGCATCGTCCGATTATCGAGATGGGAAGTTCATCCGGATGACCAAACTCAATCCTATATATCCGGTTGTTGGTTTCCCGTACAGACGTATCAGATTATTGAGTCAGTCCGATAGTGTATAGCACTGTCTACTCCTCAAAGCATTGCTGCATGAATATCGAACTGGATAATTTCGATACTGTATATATATATGTGTGTGGTCCATCGCGACTTCCTGTATCTATATAATTTACATAATGGCTTTTGCGCGCGATGTCGTTTTTCCATCGTTTCCATGTACGACAAAGGTAAACGTCGATCATCCTAATAAATGTAGATCGCACGTAGCATCCATAGAACGGCGATTGGGACATTAGGTTCGATGTTTAAAATTCATCTTCCATATTATTCATTAGAGGTTACTTGAAATTTGGTTGCCGGTTAGTTGAAATAGATTGTTTTTTTGCAAGAGCATCTGAAGTAGAAGAATATGGAGAAAGATGGTGAATTGGAAAACACTTTTCCAGCTTTAAATATAAATAAACTGTAGCAGTTGCGCTACAGTTATCTTCGATTTGTGGTTATAAGCTTTCAATCGCTACAAGCAGCTCACTGCTGGATTTTTACAACTCAGTTGCGTGACTACTAGCCCACCAATGGTTTTCTGCAACTCACTAGCGGTCTGTGAAGAATATTGCCTGGAAGGGGCGGGGTCGAAGTTTCGAACCGTAAAAGCTTCGATGGTTCAAAACTCCGAATTTATGTGGGACGATCTTAAAACTGTTCGAAATTTTTAAAATCCGTCCTTTTTAAAACAGAAATGTCATTCCGAAGAATAGTTATACATCGAGGATTAAATGATAAGAATAATTATGGGACCGATCTGCAAAAGTATATAAAATAAAAAATCCTACTACTTGAAAAATCGTATTTTAATAATTAGAAAACGTGAAGTTCCAAAAATTGTGGTGTTAGAAACTCGAGTTGCCGAACGGTCAAGTTTTATACCTGAAAAGGTTCAGAAAAAAAAAGTTCGAAGCCAAATATATTAGAATTTGTATTTCCCGAAGGGGTGGGGTCGAAGTTTCGAACCGTAAAAGCTTCGACGGTTCGAAACTCTGAATTTATGTGAGACGATCTTAAAACTTTTCGAAATATTTTAAATCTGTCCCTTTTAAAACAGAAATGTCATTCCGAAGAATAGTTATACATCGAGGATTAAATGACAAGAATAATTATGGGACCGTTCTGCAAAAGTATCGAAAATCAAAAATCCTACTACTTGAAAAATCGTATTTTAATAATTAGAAAACGTAAAGTTCCGAAAAATTGTGGTGTTAGAAACTCGAGTTGCCGAACGGTCAAGTTTTATACCTGAAAAGGTTCAGAAAAAAAAAGTTCGAAGCCATATATATTAGAATTTGTATGTCCCGAAAAGGGTAAACAGAGACGACAGTGTATTAATTCGACGGGGTAAAATTCCGACAGGGCGAAATTTCGAAAGAGAGTAAAACTAGTGCTACTAGTGGGCACTGACACTCGTTACAAATATTTTATAGTCTGTGCCAGCTCATTTTTTTTTTTTTCATTTCTCTATGCAGTCATGACAAATTCATTTCTGAAGTCACTTCAAAATGTATTATACTTGTGGCAGTTAAAAATACACAATAAAAAATCATCCATAGACACTGCTACCCCTATTTTTGAGACACAACGATTGGTCGACAGCGAGACGATTTGCGAGACCATTGAAAAAACAAATATGTCGTAACACCTGGTACCTGAAAGGCCCGATCTCCCGCTTTTACCCCTCCATCGCCGACACTGTTATCTCGCGTGAATGACACACACCATTCTTCCTGAACGTGAAAAACACCGCAAAAATTCTTCGCTCATTCGCATATACGCTCTCAACGTTGTGAAACAAACGCGTGCGTGATGTACGTCGAAACGAAAAGAGCGAGATGCACACAAAACACAAGACCCAATCACACCAAAAGCATTTCGTTCACTCTCGCGCGTCGTATAATGTGTGCGTGTGTCCGTTCTTTCTGTTTTCTCACTCACTCATGGATTTCGAATAGCTCGGAACCGCGAACCTTTGCAGCCTCGGCCACAGAGAGTGGTGTTTGTTCGTCCTTCTCTCCTCTTGCTTATTCCACGAGTCCATTCGTCCATCTGTCCGCGTGCGTAAGTTCGGGTCCGCGGGGTGGCTGACCCGAGGATAGGGGTCGTTGCACCCAGCCAAGAGAGAACCAAGGCCCGCTTTCATCCCCTCTCCGGATCGTCACGTTGGCGATCGGTTCTGCTGTTGATGCTGCGGCCGCTGCTGGTCAAGCCCCTTCGCGGACCTCTTCAGTTTTCTTTGCGTGTATTCGGGCCTGTCTCTTTCCTCCTTCTTCTCCTGCTCATCTCTGTTCTCTCTCGTTTCGTGTAGTCGCGATGCTGAAGAGTGCCGGAGGTTCCTCGTCTCTTGTTATGCCTATATTCTATGGAAATTTACATGCTTGTGTGTATATATCGACATCTAATAGTACATACAACTACTCACACACTCGGCGGAACTTGGAATCGTAGCAGCGTGCAACGACGGATGATATGGACTCTGGGAGAACCTCTCTTCCTCGCTCATCCGAAAAAAATATATACCAATATACCCGCGCGGACGAACGAAAGAAATTATAGTTATTTACCGCTGGCCCTCTCAAGGATAGTCAGTTATTTCGCGGTAGTTGTTCCCTTACCACCGTGCATCAGCATCCTTCCCTTAAACTCCATCATCGCTTGCACTCTCTCAATTTTATCCTCATCTCACTCGCCTCTCTATCTTTATAGTATCATGCTCTAGCTCTCCTCTTTTCTTTTTATTCTTTCGTTTATATGTGATCTCCCTCTCTCTTTTTATTTTCTCGCATCACGGGCGATTTCACACATCCTCCCGTGGAGTTACACACATAAACATACCTAGTCATAGTTCACTTAATCTCTCTGAGATCCTCGTAAGTAGTAGATACGAGCAAAAGGCAACTTCTTATGTCGCCGTTGAAAGAAGAAAGAACGAAGATCCTCTCAGCGGAGCTCATAAGGATTGAGAATCCTACCCGAAGATCCGAAAGATCCACGAGGGCTCGGGGGAAGTTGATGCTCCGTTGATGATGTCGTTCCACGCGTAGCTATACGAGAGGGAATGGGATTTCTTTCACCAATCGAGAATTTGCGACACGATAAGTATCGTTCGGCTTCACCGGGCATTTCACCTCCTACCTGATACACCCCGGTCCTTCTTTTCGTCGATTCTCCCTTCCTTCCCGTACCATCCTCCCTTAACCGTTCATCGTATATTTCTCCCACTCTTTTCATAATGAAATCCCTTCTGGTCTTCTTGGAAATTATGATTTCTGATGCCGGGTGATTGCCGCCTGTCGCCGAGCGACAGCAACGCACCCAAACGTTCGCGATATATTGAACGTCGCTGCTTCAATTCCCGTCGACGTGATGATTAATGCGATCTCGCGAACCGGAAATACATTTCCTTTCTTCGATTTCGACGATAACAATTTTCATCTATGTATATCTGGGCCCAACCTCCGTTTCAATAGCCGGCATAACGACAACTGTGTCGTCTGTAAAATCATAAATTGTGAAGAAACACTTCTAAACTATTCGAAGGGGCAGTTTGAATGGAATAAATAATGATAATCGGGAGGATCAGTTCTGCACAAAT
Source organism: Oxytorus armatus (assembly GCA_958009045.1). NCBI lineage: Eukaryota > Metazoa > Arthropoda > Insecta > Hymenoptera > Ichneumonidae > Oxytorus > Oxytorus armatus. The sequence continues at coordinate 9,570,672 of OY253751.1, read as the reverse complement.
TATAAATTCAATTTCAGTAAAGAATTATTGTAAACCGATTCGCCCACACAAACTTAGCAGAAACCTCGTGTGAATAACAGTTCGTAGGATATTCTCTCTGGCAGCTTGGCATCCGACGATAACACGATGTGCAGTCCTCCGTTGCATACCACGTATATAATCAGATTCAGACAAAAGTTGGACGCCCTTGGGCTATCTCGTGTATCGCGTACATATATACCGCAAGAAATGAGAGAAGGAAAAAGCGGGCCGATCATAGCGAGAGAGCCCTCCTTAAATTCAAGAACCGTCAATTATACCGTGAAATAAACGAAAAGTTGACCTCTAAACGTTCAGCTCGTGATTTCGTGGACTACGGTACGAGAAAAAGAACACAGATGGAGAGAGGACTCTGCTCTTTTATACACAAGAGCCCGGCTCTTCGTCTAACATTTGCGTGAATCTTCGGTATACGAGGTCTGTTCAAAAAGTATCGCGAATTTTGAATTTCCGTGAGCTACGTATATTCGATTTTCGATTTTTTTGTGGCGTTAGGTCGGTACTCATGTCTCTCACTTATGCTGAAAAAATCGGCCATTTTGAATGTTTAGTTAATTGTGGACAGCTGTTTTGGTTAGACATGTTTTGGCTTGTCTTCGATTTTTGCCTATTCCAAAAAAGCAGCTTCCATTGCGATGATTGAGCTTTGGTTTCCACGTCATAACCATAAAACCATGATTCGTCAACAGTTATGTCCCTCTGGAGCAATTTTGGGTGGTCGCGGACCGAGTCCAACAGCTCCTTAGCATTTTAACGCGACACTGTTTTTCTTCGAAATTGAGCAATTTTGGCACGAATTTCGCGGCGACCCGTCTCATGCCCAAATCATTGGTAAAAATCGAATAGCACGAGCCAATCGATATGTTTAGTTCCTCGGCAACTTCTCTAACGGTGATTCTGACGATTGGCCAATATTATTTTCTTCATTTCATCAATGTTTTCGTCTGTTGTTGATGTGCTCGGGCGTCCGGAACGCATTTCGTTGTTCGCATCTTCTCGGCCCTCTGAGAACATTTGTACCACCGATAAACGTTGCTTTGGTCCAAGGTAGCTTCACCATATGCCACAGTCAACATTCGGAATGCGTCCGCGCACTTAATTTTGTTTTTCACACAAAATTTGATACAGATTCTTTGATCCATTTTTTGGAATAGGCAAAAATCGAAGACAAGCCAAACCACGTCTAACCAAAACAGCTGTCAACAATTAACTAATCATTCAAAATGGCCGATTTTTTCAGCATAAGTGAGGGACATGAGTACCAACCTAACGCCACAAAAAAAATCGAAATTCAAATATACGTAGCCCGCGGAAATTCAAAATTCGCGATACTTTTTGAACAGACCTCGTATTTCGCCTAGGAGCAATTTGTGCAATCAGTGGCTATGATGATTTCTCGCGAGACGTACAAAACGTCTTGAGGCACGGAACGGTCATAGACATCGATGCAGAAATATCTCGAAAATAAATCGTTATCGTTTGACTTTTCGTTGAGAATAAGAAGAGAAAATTATTGGCCCGTTAAACGAGCACGGATCACGGAAACATGTAGTGCTGGTGGTCTAACCAGCTATCGCGTACGACGATATTAAATCCGCAGCTTGAGACATACCTGTAGTAAAGTACTGGTCAGAAAAATGGTGGTTGTAGAGGACTCCACCAATTCGCTTTTCTCTCTCTCTGTCTTTATACCGACTGCAGTGCTGCCACCCGTGGGCATTGGTTTGATCTTTCCGTTGGGCTACACTAACATTTACGATCGCAGTACTGTACGTACAACGAAGAGGATAAAAAGACGAGAACATTGAGGATCGGTGGTCGAGGGCCGTGAGGCAGGACGTCTTGCCCGAGGGTTGGAAGGCCCTCTAATGCAGGGTATATGAAGGAGGATTGAGGCAAAACCCACGACGGAGCAAGGAGTGAAAGAAGAAAAGAATGAGGAGGTACCGTCGGAGAAACACGAACGTGATAAAGGTACCCACAGTGCGGCGCGTTGCGCGTTTCGTGAAGCGAAAAGCACAACGGACCGCAGGGGCTTCCGATTCTTTTTTTTCCCTTTTCGCTTCTTCCTCTTTGCTTCTCCTGTTGCCAACTCCGAACGTTTCTTACTCTCCCTCTCTCTGTCTCTCTTTCTCTAGTCCCAAAGAGTGGGCACTCTAAAGAATCGTGATTACAGTCCTGTCATATTTCATTGCACGTTCGGCGATACACGATGCAAATAGCCCGGCAGTACAGAGCAGTGCTGCTGCCGGGAAGTTTTGTATGGCCGCGGATAGTACCGCGGAGGGCAGAGTCATTCGTCTCCTTTCGTTTTTGTTTTCTTTCTTTCTCATATCCTCATCCTTGTCTCTTTTTCGACCGTTCTCCACCCCTCGTCTTATACACGCAACCACTCGAAGAGAGGACGTACAAGGCGCCTGCAGGACATGTAACGCCTTCTACTGTATACACACTGAATTTTCATTCTTATGAATCTTTTACCGCGCCTGTATCCCGTGATAAATCGACGATATTTCAAATGTGACGTGCCAATTTTCTTCAGGATAAGCGTGTAAACATTTTTCTTTTACCTACGGTTCTTCCTAACAAATGTTACGTTCGTGGAAAGTCTGCAACTACAACAACAATTATACTCGTTAAAGACTTTTTCAAAGTTTAAAATACATCAACGATTCTCCAGATATTTACTCAGTAAGTCCACGTAGAGAGCAATTACACTTGGAAATTGTAAATGTTTCATACCGACCATGTAGTCATCCACCTCGTCCAGATGGTCTTCTTTTTTTTGATAAATCAGACAAACTACGAGGTCTGTTCAAAAAGTATCGCGAATTTTGAATTTCCGCGGGCTACGTATATTCGATTTTCGATTTTTTTCTGGCGTTAGGTTGGTACTCATGTCCCTCGCTTATGCTGAAAAAATCGGCCATTTTGAATGTTTAGTTAATTGGTGACAGCTATTTTGGTTAGACGTGTTTTGGCTTGTCTTCGATTTTTGCCTATTCCAAAAAATGGATCAAAGAATCTGTATCAAATTTTGTGTGAAAAAGAAAATTAAGTGCGCGGACGCATTCCGAATGTTGACTGTGGCATATGGTGAAGCTACCTTGGACCAAAGCAACGTTTATCGGTGGTACAAAATGTTCCCAGAGGGCCGAGAAGATGCGAACAACGAAATGCGTTCCGGACGCCCGAGCACATCAACAACAGACAAAAACATTGATGAAATGAAGAAAATAATATTGGCCAATCGTCGAATCAGACGATTAGAGAAGTTGCTGAGGAACTAAACATATCGATTGTCTCGTGCTATTCGATTTTTACCAATGATTTGGGCATGAGACGGGTCGCCTCGAAATTCGTGCCAAAATTGCTCAATTTCGAAGAAAAACAGTGTCAACATTGCGTTAACATTGCTAAGGAGCTGTTGTACTCGGTCCGCGACGACCCAAATTTGCTCCAGAGGGTCATAACTGGTGACGAATCATGGGTTTATAGTTATGACGTGAAAACCAAAGCTCAATCATCGCAATGGAAGCTGTTTTTTTGGAATAGGCAAAAATCGAAGACAAGCCAAAACACGTCTAACCAAAACAGCTGTCAACAATTAACTAAACATTCAAAATGGCCGATTGTTTCAGCATAAGTGAGGGACATGAGTACGAACCTAACGCCACAAAAAAATCAAAAATCGAATATACGTAGCCCGCGGAAATTCAAAATTCGCGATACTTTTTGAACAGACCTCGTATTTTCATTCGATCGAATTGGATATATATTCACGTTACATAAGACGAGATATTTGACGGCGCGTATGATTTAATTTCTTCGCGCATCAGTGAGAATTATGCTGTGTAATTAAACGTGAAAGTTTTCGGGAATTGCGAGCGAGCCATACACGACAGCGCGACTAGCGAATTTTGAACGTGCTATCGCTCTAGAAGATACTGGTTTTAGAACCGTTGCAGGAAACAGTGCAGAAATTATCACCTCGCTGGCGGAGAGTTTGATAAGACCGAGCGGCGACGGCTTGCAAGAGAATATTATTTGCCGCCTCGAGAAGCGAACTTTCCGCCACTAGCGTGACAGAGAGATTAGCACTTATCTCTACACGACTCGCACGTACCAACAAAAATGCAACTATGGTTGTACAAGGCGGAGTTTCAATGTGAAGGAGCCCACCAATTGTCAATATTATTACAGTGATCGAGCGCTTCACACAAACAAATCATCAACAGCAATGGTCGAGTGAAGGGTATGTGCTACGCGGCTCTATGATTCTCGAGCAATCAATGCACCATCGGGGAGCAACGTACTGATATCGGCAAGATTCTCTATAGGGAAGCCATTAAATATAACGTTCACTCGGAATTTCTCTGCTGATCCGTTCAGCCTTGAAATGCGATTCTTTCCAAGTTCCGCAATGCGATTAATCGCACACGTTGAACGATCGACCTCGTTCCTTTCATCATTCATCCTTTTTTCTTTCTCATCTCACTTTCTCTCTTGCAAGGTTCACTCCTTTATCGCGATGTACAAAACTTTCATCATGAAGAATGCATCACAAACTAACACAGTTTTTTGTAGACAGATTCGCCGGAAGAAATTAATAATTGCACTAGCCGGTGTTCCACGATGAGCCAAAATTAAAGTTCAATATTGCTACGACGCGTTTCAGCTACGGGAATTCATATTTGATTAATGATTCTTCATTTTGTCTACCCCATTGGGTATAGCGCCTGCTCGTGCATGTTTCCTAATTGAATACGTGATAGTATTGCTTTGAGAAAGTTAAAAAGTTATATGCACCCTTGCTCGTTTAACGATCGACGTCATGAGGCGAGAGACGAGAGTTCAGACCTCAAACTGGTCCTATTCGGTCATGCTGATGGGTCTCTCTCCCTCTGTCTGTCTCTCTCTCTCTCTGGATCGTTTTTTTTCCTGCAGCATATAGTACATGGTTAACGAAGAGGGCCTCTTCTCTATACTCTCGCAAAAGCCTCCGCACGATGGGTATCGCTTAGCAACTTTGAATATCTTCATTAATCTTTCGCGGGTTCGGCGAACTCGTTTCGCTCGTCGTGTAACCCGGTATGTGTATCTACGGTGAAAGAAACAGAAGCGGAGACGGGAAGAGAGGCGTGCGAGGCCGAGAGTGCACCCGGGCGCGATTCACGAAATTTATGCCTGGTCGTTCCACCCGCTGGACTTACTCGAGAAATCCTAATGAGCCCCGAGCGCTACTTCTCCCCATCATCATCGTCAGGTGTAGAAAACCACTTTGAAAATGTTGGACCACTTTTTCTTCGTTGTTAGCATCTGAATTTATGTGTAAAACTCTGAATTAACGACAGAACATACCTGACGGCCAGAAAAAACAAAGCCACAAGCCCGTCCAGTATCGAAATAAAATAGGGCTTCGTGTGAAAGAGAAAAATATTAGAATAGAACCTACGGTCATTCGCATTCATACTTTTCTCAACTCCAGTTGAGTTTATCTCAATTGTGGAAAGCTGAACATTAATTTACATTGTAGGACGAATTTCGTCGCATTTCATACTAACTTTTTAATTCTTCACCGCCTCGACAGCTCTCACAGCAGGATCCTTGCTAATGCGTAAACCATACATATATGTATATAAGTATAGTGCACGCATTAGCGAACACCTTTTTCCATCCCTCAGTGGCCTTGTAGTTCTTTAGCCAACGGCTGTAGCGAAGCGTAGCTTCAGCGGGGTGACAGAGGGGGGAGTAATTTTATTTCTAAAGACAAAAAAAAGAGAGGAGGAAGCCAGAGACGGAGAGAAATGAGCAGCGGAACGCCCGGTCCGCCGAGACAAAAGTTTACGAGCCGTTGTTTCCTTCGGTGGACCTCTTTCCGGCCGGATGTCTCGCAATTTTCCGCGGTCTCTTCCCACGTCCTCTCAGCTACTGGGTAAAGACAATATTCACAGTTATCCCACCATCCGAGAGAAATCTCGTAATTTCACGAATCTTCAACGTTTCGCTGACGGGGTTAGTCGTGCAGGATTAATGAATTGGACAGGGTGGTTTGGCACGGAAGGTGCACAATCACTTTTTAAGAGGACTTGAGATACAGCAGTGGGAGATATGAAAGAGCACAGTTTCACGAATCTTCCGCAACGGTGCTGCTAGCGCTCGAAAGACGCCGAGACCTTTTTCGCGGATTTGCATTTTTTGATGCCGCTTTATCTTCATCAGCTTGTTTCATTAATTTATTTCCTCAAGACAAAATATACGCGCGACACTCTTTAAATCTGCGATTGGCGCTTGTAAACAGGAGTGCAAGATTCGCGGGATCTAGATCCTAGGCACTTCGCATTCATCCCCTCGAATCTTTTATTTCTTCTTATAACGAAATAACTAAGTCATTGCAGATTTATGCCAAGCGCTCGCCTAATATCCTCCGGGCATTGAGAATGCCCCGTTCACGGATCTAACCGTTCTTCCGACGTGCCTCTCGCACGATTCGCTCATTTAATTTATTAATATCCTCTTTACAGCTTTCTACTGTCTCATGCAATATTTATTTTCTTTTAAATAGGACACAAAGATATGAAGTAACGGAGCTGAGTAGTCGGAATGAGAGGCGCGATCGATTTTTGACTTTTATTGACAAATCGAATTCGCTTGACCCTCATCCACACGCGGACTCGCTTTGTATACGCATTCTGTATGCACTCTTATGAAATGCAGACTCGACGTACCATTTGTCTGAGATTTTGCATAGACGGTCAAATCCGCAATGGGAATTCGAAAAGTATTGAGGAAAATAAAAACGATCGTTGATGTGGAATTGGAAAAAAATATGCATCCCGTGCTACCTCATTTTTGATCCTGTGAAAAATAGATTTCTTTTGGTTTTCACGCGCCATTGATAAAAAGTTTTGTCAATCGATTGCTATTAACTACAAAAGCATCGACAGTGATCATTTGTTTTTGAGGATTTACGGCAATCTTCTTTAAATATTTCCCTTCTAACGCGTATAGCTAGAATTAATGAACGCAATTATTAACATTCCACGAAACGGAACGAACAATTTTCATCTTGTCACAATAACGAGAGACTGACTCTCGCGACTAAAAGCGACGAGGAATACGATACGAGAAGTGGAAGCGTGTGTTGTATAGTACGAGCTCCGAGAACTGGGCAACCTTGACCGACAATTCTGGAACTCGTGAGCGCGACCGTGTACAGACAGTTTTAATGCCGGCAGTCAGAGCAGTCGCAGTCAGAGCAAACAGGAAGAGGGAAATTCCCTTTCCCCGTTACAGAGTCCGTTAGAGTGCAATCGCCGCTACAGTTCGCAATGTGCATCGTCGTGGTCTAACGCCCGTACACGAAGAACCTTATATTATGAGACTCCAGCGAAAAATGCGTACAGTATAATTAACTGTGTATATGTGTCGAAGGCCGTTAGTCTGCAGGAAGACATTAGTTGGAGTTTATTACGTTACACTCGTATAGGATATTATCGCATTTATATGTACGTAATTGATAAAATAACATTACCGGATCCTTTTCACCGATTGGTGACGTTGATGCATGTCGGTGGATTGGCGTTGAAACCACCGCTTGGCGTTCATTCTTTGACGGCCTTGACCGCCTGCAAAAACAAAAATGATTGGCTTATTCATTGCATTCCAGGTTTCGGATGGAATGGTAATGGGATATGCGAGTTAATAGAATCGAGCGGTCACTTCTGATGACCACAATGGCCTTTGTTATCGTAGCTCGTTATCCCGACCAAATAGACCTTCAAACGAACTACGAAACGATAACGATTAGCATATAGTTCTATCTCTCTCCGATCGATGTTTCATGACATCCAGACCGACGATCATTGAAGTGACCAATAATTGTTTTGGGAGCTCAACAATTGTCATATACTCTTCAATATTATCCCTGCAATTCCGAATGATGCTGATGTGGTATTTCCAATTGACATGCTCCTTCACGAGCTCTCCTTCACTGCAGCAGTCTGGTTGAACAATTCAATGGAAAGAGCCGCTTACGAATAGGACTTGAATTAATTATTCCTGTTATGAGATTTGTCAGGGTTCGGAATGACGTTACAGATATGCGCGGGATGAATAATTTTTCGAAAGCTCTTGTAGCGCTTTGGGATAAACCTTCATCGAGCCTTTGGTGATGTCCTCCGGTGAACTGTTGCCACGTAACTCATATGAATGGTTACGTACAATTTGCTGGAGACACTTTATTGAATTAGAGAAAGAGATTTGTACGACGGGAGTTGTCTTAACAAACTCAGATTAAAGTTCTCAGATTAAAGCCTTACGAGAACTCAGATTTTTTATTTACTAGGAAATGTGGTTCAGAAAAATCGTTAAAAGATTATTATCCGTCACGCGTACAATATCGTGAATTTCAGATTATATCTTGAATGAAAGACGTCCGATTCTTAACCAAAAGTCGAAGTTACCACGCCATTTCCAAGAAATGTGCAATCAAGCGCAAGCTATAGTCCGAACGCACGATTAATTTAAATTGAATGCTACATAACTTTAGCGCGAGAGTCTACCGTGTATCGTGATTCAACGGCACTTTTATATATACACACCACATGTATCATTTGCGAGAGGAATGTACGCATACGGGGCAAAGCTGACAGCAAGATTTCCATTCGTGTTATTTCAGGTCTATATTTGCACATATATACCGCAACGAAGCGGTCAAGTCAAGCAGTCGTCTGACCCTCTTGGCTGTGAATAAATTCATAGAAATGGAAGCTTGAAAGATGCTTTCGGAGCCACGGAATTTACATATCGCTGCGCTGGAAAGTCGTCTATACTAAGAGAGGGTCGCGAGCAGTACCTAGCTCTCACTGGCCATCACACATTGTGCATGCAGAAGATGGAGTGTGCACATCTCCTAAACCATCCCATTTTGCATTTCACTCGTGCCTCTCTGTCTCTTTCGCAAAACGTTTTTAATGGACCCCGTTTGCTCTACTCTTTGTGAATATCAAGGCAAACTGTGATTCTGAAGAAAAAGGATGGACAACGTGCGCTTAATATAATCCGTGAGGGGGTCAGGCAATCCTTGCCGGCACCACTCCTCTTCCTCGCCATGTGAAATAGACTCTTTGGATAAAGGCAAATGGCATACACGAAGCCCGCACGTACACCTACTTAATAAAATCTAAAGCACGAACGCCAGTACCGCTGTTTGGCAAACCTGACCTCTAAATCTCGGCATAAATGGTCGTTTAATGCTATTAAAATGAATAAAAAAAACACAAGCGTTCATTAAAATTCCACTATTATATAGACTCTCGTTCGACCTCCACCGTCACACGTGGTAAATACGCAGAATCTCCTGGTGCTCCGTGTCCCTGGTCCGGTCATATATAATCTATATTAATGTATCGAGTGACAAGCATTTACGATGCCAATGATGGGGCGCGTATATAGAATATTTAACGCGTCTGGTTGTTCTCGTCCAATGTGATCGTGTGTACCGTAACGTGTGGCAATTCTGATGTGACACAAACATTAAATTCTTATACAAACTCGAATATTTCTTCACGAAAGTCAACTTCACAACAACTCTGACGACGACGATCTTTTCCATACTAATCCTGACTTTGCCAGTCAGTCACGATTCTAGTGTGTCACACAATTCTGGAGTAACACCGGTCAAACTACTTTGGTAATTTACTAACGGTATAATATGCATTCGTATTGATCGATAAATAGTTAGAAGTCACTTCTCAGCTAAACATTTATGAGACACGAATTTCGTGAATTGTACCAGACGATTAAATCGCGAGAAAAAAAAACGATGTTTTTCTTAATTCCTACAAAGTTTATATAAAACAAACGAAATTTATCTAATACGAGGTCTGTTCAAAAAGTATCGCGAGTTTTGAATTTCCGCGGGCTACATATATTCGATTTTCGATTTGTTTGTGGCGTTAGGTTGGTACTCATGTCCCTCACTTATGCTGAAAAAATCGGCTATTTTGAATGTTTAGTTAATTGTTGACAGCTGTTTTGGTTAGACGTGTTTTGGCTTGTCTTTGATTTTTGCCTATTCCAAAAAATGGATCAAAGAATCTGTACGAAATTTTGTGTGAAAAACAAAATTAAGTGCGCGGACGCATTCCGAATGTTGACTGTGGCATATGGTGAAGCTACCTTGGACCAAAGCAACCGTTTATCGGTGGTACAAAATGTTCTCAGAGGGCCGAGAAGATGCGAACAACGAAATGCGTTCCGGACGCCCGAGCACATCAACAACAGACGATAACATTGATGAAGCGATGAAAATAATATTGGCCAATCGTCCAATCACCGTTAGAGAAGTTGCCGAGGAACTAAACATATCGATTGGCTCGTGCTATTCGATTTTTACCAATGATTTGGGCATGAGACGGGCCGCCGCGAAATTCGTGCCAAAATTGCTCAATTTCGAACAAAAACAGTATCGCGTTAACATTGCTAAGGAGCTGTTGGACTCGGTCCGCGACGACCCAAATTTGCTCCAGAGTGTCATAACTGGTGACGAATCATGGGTTTATGGTTATGACGTGGAAACCAAAGCTCAATCATTGCGATGGAAGCTGCTTTTTTGGAATAGGCAAAAATCGAAGACAAGCCAAAACACGTCTAACCAAAACAGCTGTCAACAATTATCTAAACATGCAAAATGGCCGATTTTTTCAGCATAAGTAAGGGACGCGAGTACCAATCTAACGCCATCAAAAAATCGAAAATCGAATATACGTAGCCCGCGGAAATTCAAAATTCGCGATACTTTTTTAACAGACCTCGTATATGTTGATCGCAATCTTCGACCTATTTTTAATTACTCGTCAAGACGTTGACCGTCGTAACTTTGATGTTTGGACGGAGTTGCAGATTGCAGACAATTAACATCGAAATAAATGTGATTTAATAAGCTTGAATGCTGTTTGATTCAAATGACATTGATTAATATTTCGAACCTGTTTTCCTCGGTTTATGTATACTTGCATCTACCTACATCAAAAAGATTTTTTTTTCCTGTGTACTAGAGTGACTTCACATCTATGTCGTTCGCCTTCACGCCCGACGAGAATTAAGGCCATCGATCGGTCAGTTATCAACAAGTTATAACGCGCGATGACTATGTCGCTGGTTTACGATGAACATAGCCATGAGAATTAACAACTGCGATATTATAGAAACATTCACTTCACCGCCTTTTGGCCATGAATTTCAATTGCCGGAAAGGACAAACCAGCAAAATGCAAAGATAAATCTTAGGAGGCGATTAGACGCCCTTCGGTTCCGGGTCACTTAAATAAGACCCGTATATTCGGTCAAGCTCAACAGCTGTCGAGAAATTTTCCTGCCTGAATCTCACCACATACGCGCCCATTCCGTTTGTACAATGCGTAATGAAGTCATGTGTGCCCGAGTTTCTAGTTCACGCTGACATTGAAATAAAACGGCGAGCATTAGAGATCGTTCTGGTGATGTCACTGACCGTCGACACGAAATCATCGTTCGTGTTTGAAAAGAGTAGGTCGTGAACGGACCGACGATCAAACTTCGTATTTCTTTTTTAGCCACAACACTTTGAAGTTTTCACGTGGAACCTACGTTTTAATTTGTCTGGATTTATGATGAATAACTTGTGGACATTTTTTCATAAACCTTTTGGAAATAATATCTTGGATAACGTTACAACAAATTGCAATAACTATTCGAGGTTTGTCATTGGAACTCGCACGTCATTAGAATGTAAAATGACGCTTAATGACGATTGGAAATTTTCAATGAATCCATGCGTAAGAAGAAAAATCCAAGAACTATTTGCGGACACTCGTAAAACCAGAATGAAGGAAAGTACTATAGACGATTATTGCCGAGTGTATTCCTCGTTTTTCAGTCAAGCAAAAATACCGTTAGGTCAGCCAAGAAGAGAGTACGAAATCCGGATATATAGATATATTTATCGTAGTGGGCGCGCGATTGTACCTAAAAGCAGAATGTTACTAGTCCACAATCGGATTCAGAAGGCGCTCCGCAGTCGAGGGAACGAAAATAGCAAGTCTCTTCATAGCAATATAAATTCTGCCCATGTATAGAAAGCTTTATGCACGATAGCAATTTAGGCTAAAGGAATTTCAGGCTTGTTTTAGCCCTGAGTATAGATCTTCGGGCATTCGTGGACACATGGTCAAAATTAAATAATCTCATCGAGGAGAACTCGTAATTGACAGCACGGTATCTCTCAGGAAAATATGTTTTTTATTTTACCTCTCACCTCTCCAATCTTTGTCTTCCATCTGCGTCTGTATAAATGCTTTAACATAGACGTGTAATTTCGAAACGATTTCGCAGACGTGAAACCACCTGCGGCATACACATATATATATTATTATCATTATCATAATATCCGTCTCTCTCTCTCTCTCTCTCATAACATATTTTATAATTATGAAATTGATCAATGCCAATTGACAAACTGGTTTATGTCTATATATATATATAGTTAATTTATACGCAATCGAGAAGTTGAGAGCAGCCAGGCCATATCGTCTCCCTCGTTTATATTCGGCCTAATCTGGCAGACAACTCGCTTCTTAACGGGATTGGGCAAACGAAAAGACATTACGATATGGGAGCCAGTGCGACCTAGATAATTTTATCCAAGATGTATCCGAGATGTATCTTCTATATATATATATATATACAAAACTTTTTGTAGAATTTTTTTTCAATTCATGTGATCCTTTTATATAAATTCCACCGGTGTGTGTTCGAAATTTCGGAGTATTCCTAGGCTCCAGTAGTCTGTCGAGAATTATCCACAGACCGGTTCTAATAATATTTCAAGACGCCTGTGGAGGGGGCCACGAGAGACTCGGGGTCGGCACGTATTACGTAATTTTTTCTGAGCTAAAACAGAGAGGGAGAGAGAGAGAGAGATATACGAACAGAAACCTAGGCGAACGTAGACTTCGTTGCCCAATATGGAGTTTGACCGTCTGCGACCCTGGTCGATGTGATCATCATCGCACATTAGAAATAAAAAGTCCAAGGCTAACCGGTTACGACTTTACGTTACGTGAGCAGGATTTGCGCTAGACAAATCCTTAACGTTCTCTCGATACTACATTATGACCTGCCAACTCTAACGGTTCTGCCACGAGTGCCGAAGGTCTCGTATATCTCTGTCTCTCACCGTTTTTTTTTTTTTTTTTTTTTTTTTTCGCTCTAGAAACATCGTCGAGACCGTCTTGTCTCACTTGCTCCGCGGTATTAGAATCCCAAAGAGCGAGAGTCGTGGTATAATCGTCCGGAATAATCTGCAGCGAGAGAATTTTTGCAGGTGCCTACGTCTACGAGTGTATATCACTTTACGTTTATTTGTATTTTTACGAAACGGTTACGAACGGTGAAAAAATATTTTCATAGCTGCATGTACTTCGCAGCTGTGTAATTTTTATATATCACACATTCGACAGGCATTTTTACTCGCGTCATATATATATATATATATATATATATATACTAGCTGTGACCCGCGGTTTCAACCGCGTTAAATTTGGATTATACATTTCTGTTTCATACACATTATGACTCGGTTATGTTCGGTTCTCGGCGTGCGTATAAACGTCCCTCGACTCAACGTGCCGCTGCCACGACCCCTCCCGGTCATAGCATGAAGTTATATAGGTTAGAGCTTTTCTGAATAAACGGGCTATCTAATGCAAAAAGAATTTTTCAAATCGGATTAGTATTTCCTGAGATTAGCGAGTTCAAACAAACAAACTCTCTAGCTTCATCGTAGTATAGTATAGATATATTAGTATAGTAGTCAGATAGCTAGATAAGGGTCATAGCATAAAGTTATGTGGTCCAAAGCTTTCCTGAATAAACGGGCTATCTAATGCAAAAAGAATTTTTCAAATCGGATTAGTATTTCCTGAGATTAGCGCGTTCAAACAAACAAACTAGCCAACTTTATTATAGTATAGTATAGATATATTCGTATAGTAGTAAGATAGTTAAATTAGGGTCATAGCATAAAGTTATATGGCCCAAAGCTTTTCTGAACTAACGGGCTATCTAATGCAAAAAGAATTTTTCAAATTGGATTAGTATTCCCCGAGATTAGCGCGTTCAAACAAACAAACTCGCCAGCTTTATAACAGTAGTATAGATTATATACATACGCTCACAGTGCGACAGAAATTTGTAAAATCAACTAAAGTCTGGTTGCTGGAAGATAATGATACATTTGACTGATATCAAACACACTAATTGATTGACGAAAGGAATTTTTTGTTCAATTCATTGAACTTTTATTAGATCGACGAGTAATTCGTTTGGTAAACTAAATTTTACATTCATATGATGGCAGAAAATAATTTCGTTGATTTTACGAAATATTTGTGGAAGCCTATAGAGAGATTGTCTCGAAAATGAACGATGCCACCTCGCGCTTAGCATTGCACAAAGATATAAATTTTCGTTGTGACATCTAGTTTCAGGGGATTTTAAATCTATTTTTTGAATATATTCCAAGGCAACTTATTTTTTGTGTATATACCAAGATAATTAAATATAAATCAAATATAAAGTTGTTCGCGTATATTTCACCGCTTTATAAATAATGTATATTTCAATTATACAATATTTTTGCCTTTTTAATTTGCATATTTAATTTCAGTGACTGACTGAGAAAAATTATCTCTTGAAAAATATCAGAATCAATTAAAAAATAATGAATTCTCAAATCGATAAATAATTCTCCATCGTTCGACACGGTCCTTAATGATACGATCGTTAAAAGTAAAAATTTAAAAAACATATTGCTGATTGTCGCTCTAAGCTCTGATAAACTACGAATATGAAGAGAAATAGGAGCCTCGAAATAATGCAGTAGATACGACGGTAATGGATCAGACAGCGCCGAAGGTTAATCAATGTTCTTGCTCAGCATTCTCAAAACGTTTTTCGCGAGACCTTTTCAATTCTCAGAGTTTACAGCAAGTAAATAGCTACAACCTTATTCCCTTTTTTTCCCTTTTCGCGGTATAAAAATACTGTGCACTCTCTCTACATAGGAGTTTATATATATAAACTTTGCGAGTGCATACACGATATGTATATATACATGGCGTATGCACTCGCGTGTCTTATCCATCGCGCGCCAAGAGAGGAGCGTCCGCGATTTTCCGAACCTGTTTCGATACCTTATCTCTCGCTGCTCCTCCTTTCTCCGAAAGTATCTATCCACTTTGCCGATAGAAAGAGAAAAAGAATATGCAAGCGAGAGATAGAGAGAGAGAGAGAGAGAGAGAAAGAGAGGTGTGCGGTTTCCACAAGATCCGCGTGACCTGCATACGGCGAGTCGATGACCTGGAATCGGACAAATCAATAGTGTGTATGCTCTCTTGTCGTTCCTGCTGCTGCACCTACGTACACTTTCTTTGCTCGACAATAATATAATTATTTAGAATATTCTTTCGATTTTTTTTTGTCATTTGAAATAATAAATATCTTGACCTTTGTCATACATCAAGTCCATTCATGATCGCGTTCAACAAGTCGTCATCATAATCCTGTAATTTTATTTCGATACATGATTTAATAAAAAAAATAGTCAGCTGTTATGTTTACAATTCAAGATAATTCTAGGGTCGACGTACGATTAATTAGTTTGCGAATCGGCGGTGATAATTATAGACTACAAAGCCATCTGCGAAATTACTTAAATATCTGGAATCCTATCGCTACACAAGTCTCAACTCATTCCACCCTCTGTTTCTCTCTTTCTCTCATTGCCTAACACATCTGTAAGACCCAAAGAATGGCCTTGGCATGTCACTAACCTATGTTACCGCCCAGACATGTCTAACACTATCGTTTCGCGGCTCTTGCTGAAAAGCATTCGTTGTGCTCGTGGTCGTCGCGTCGTCGTCGTTGTCGTCGTTGTGGAACGACACTTGGAGGCCTTATAACGTCAGCAGCCGTAGTACAAACCAGACGCAAAATTCCGTGTGTGTGCGAGAGCACTCGAGCTCTTACTGCCAGTCTGTGAATCGCTATGTAACTGACGCACGAAGACTATCAAACACTAATGTTATTCCAAACACACTAGAGAGCCCCAGACTTCCGTCTGGCCTAGCCTTGAACTAGCACAAACGAGTTTGCTGAATGCCAACGTGGACTGTTCATGTATCTGTGTACACGCACACCAGTAGATCCTTTCTCATGTATAAAACCTAAGTATAAACGATATCACAACTTTAACCGACCCGTTCTTCATTCTCGTTGACTGACTTTTATGTAAATCTTACGATGGTTGTAGGCCATTAGTTCGTGTGGTTATACGTTTTCAGATCTCGTTCTCTTACAGGACTTACTGTTATTGAGATTTTCCAGATTCACCTTTCTATCTCTTGTCATCGACTACCCTATCTAAGTAATGAGGAAAAAAAATGTGAAAAATGCCGGATATCACAATCTTCCTGACTGAATTTTAGTTGAATTGTGCGATTACTTATAACAAAGAACCCTAGCAAAAAAGAATGAACCTGGAACATCTGAATCAAACGGTTGGAATATCCAGACGTGAAAAGATCTTTTCGGGAAAAGCTTCGAACAATTTTCAATGAAAGTGTCGTGTATGTCCGTTTAAATTCCCGTCACCGTCCTAACTGTTTGCCGGTTAAAAAGACAGATATGAGGACGGTGAGGGAGGCTGCCGGGTAAAAGGACGAGTGATTCTTTTGTCGCCTTGTTCCACTACCAAACAACGTTTTCATGTGTGTCGTCGTCATCGCGGTTCTCGCACAGTCCCGGAGAGAGGGAGAGAGAGAGGATTGAGCAAACCAATGGCACAAAAGGATCTGCGTTCTCCGCCAAAGCCCGATGCTAGACGCGATACGCCGTACTCTCTCCCTCCAGGAAGTTCCACAGACGTCGCACCACCACATTGCTAGAATAGTTTAATTCCGATTAGCAGTAGTATGTGTTTGCTTCTCCGGGAGGACGCGTCATTCCGCTTCGTCTCTCTCTCTCTCTCTCTCTCTCTCGTTCTTTCTCTTTATTTCTCGCCCCCGCATATGCGTTTCGGAGCTCGCGTCAGGCAAATCGTCGCTTCACCCAGAAGCGGTGGCAACTCGAACACAAACAAATTTATCGAGAAAAATATACTCTGGTAGATCGGATCCAGGCTATCTATATATATACACACTTTGGTATATACTAATCTCATTGTACTCGTAGTAATTTAAGGTAGTAGTCTGGTAACTTAAGCCGATTTTCATGTCTTTTTTGGAGGGCGTTTTTTTGTAGGAAAATAAAAATGAATCGTTTTAGATATTTAGGATGTTTTTATTTACATATTAAAGATTGAAAAAAAAATTTGTTTGAACAAATTTAATAGTTTATTATTATTATTATTATTATTATTGATCGAAGTTGGCACCTCGAAAAAAAAGCGCGTGGGTGGCCCCGGTGATTTTGGCTCTTGATGTTATCTGAAATAAAAAATTCTTGATAATTCTTAATCTATAGACATGTCATTCTGGTCGGAACTACTGGTATAACAAAATGGCGGACTGTGGAAAAAAATTTTTTTTCCAAAGTCCGCCATTTTGTTATACCAGTAGTTCCGACCAGAATGACATGTCTATAGATTAAGAATTATCAAGAATTTTTTATTTCAGATAACATCAAGAGCCAAAATCACCGGGGCCACCCACGCGCTTTTTTTTCGAGGTGCCAACTTCGATAAATAATAATTATAATAAACTATTAAATTTTTTCAACAAATTTTTTTTTGTATCTTTAATATGTAAATAAAAACATCCTAAATATCCAAAACGATTCATTTTTATTTTTCTACAAAAAAACGCCCTCCAAAAAAGACATGAAAATCGGCTTAAGTTACCAGACTGCTACCTTAAGAATTAAGTAAACGCCCTGCTGTACGAGGATAATCACGTGATATTGACAAAGTTTCGTGTTTTTTATTCCATGACAGGGAAACGACTGTGTGGTTCAACCAGTTGCAACAATGAATCATTTTCCTTTATCACCAATGGGATCAAGAATCGCGTTGCGATGGGTCGGGGTTTGTCTGAGATATAAAAATATAATCATAAACTAAATTTCACTCGAATATCTTGTCGAATATAAAGAGTAGGGTAATGAATGTTCAAATCTTTGGTAAAAACCTTATCTTTCAAAATGGCTTGTTATCGTCAGGCGGGTCTTCCAGGAAGCGAAGGGTTGTTTTTTCAACCTCAAGCAATATACTTTATTCATCTAAACTTTGTGGCGACAAGGTTATAGCGGTTTTAACTTTTTACATCTTTTGATGAACGACCTCCTTAAATGGTCCAATGATAACGTGCCTACCCTTAATCAAAATTTATATTCAATTTCATCGTAGACTTCATGACTATCATTCGTAAGGATGGAATCAAATGCAAAAATCATAAGCAAAATGCAATAGCAAAAATCATAAGTGCGAATGCATGGAAATATAATTGATTGTGGAATGTTCCTGAAAATTATAGTTATACATCTTACGACGATTACAGATGTTGGGCCAGTTGCGGTGTTTGTTCCGCGATTTCATGATCGACGACTGCATGGAGCGTTTAATGAATATAATATTGATGCGCCTATGACGATCGTACTATCCGCTTATCTCGGAATATACTTGGAATAAATCTATTCATCGGAGATCAAATAATTTTCCTCTCTTATTGATCCCCATTGAATTTTTATCATTATTCATTATTCGCTCGAGATTCTAAGATCTATCTCGTACGTATAACGACAAATACACGTGTACATCTGTGTGTGGACGAGAAACTACTGTGAATATATTTTTTATCTCGACTTTGCCTCTTCGAAGAAGCTGCACACATTCGCATTCTCTCGCTGGTGCAGTTCGGCAGCCTTCGACGCCCCAAGAATCGTTCGCCGCAGTTTTACCGGGCAACGACCGGAGGTCTACGACCACAGCTCAACTCTTTCTCTCTCTCTCTCTCTCTCTCTCTCTCTCTCTCACGCTGCCTGTACATGACGAACGAAGCACGAAGCTGCATTAGATTCAAGGCCGAATTAGAGCTGCACTTGGCTGCAGCCAATCCACTCGAATCTTCGTACATAACGACGTATAATCGAAGACTACCGATGGACCTAGGCCAAGTCTGTAAATTTGTCGACGATTTTTTTGTTCAACGGCCAAATTCATGGTTCTAAACGTCCACGTAGACATTTTTTATTGATTGATTTTCTACTTTTGGCGTTTTTAATGAAAAACAAGCAGTAATTGAATTGGATATGAAGTGACGGATGTAAATTCAACTGTTACATTGCTTGGTTCTATATTTAACGTAAATTCCTGATAACAATTACGTTCGCGGTTGAATATATCGTATCACTTTTAAAAACATAGGCGAGTAGAAGCAAATATTGGAAATAGAAATACTATCAATTTTTGATAGAGTATCCGAGCAAACGTCAAAATAACTTCCAACATTCGTTTTGGATATTCATGGAATTGAGACGCTGGGAAAAACGGTTGCATACTTAAAGCTGATAATATGATTTCGTACAAAATAAACAAATAATAAAAATGTAAAAATTAGCGATCGATTTAACACCTATCATACGTTTTTGGTGTTGACACCTGGAAAGTTTTTACGTAGATAACAATAAGCCATTTCAGTATAGAAGAGAAAATATCGAAGTTCTCAAGAACTTGGACATCAGCAGGAAGGTTTACCTTAAGGTAGTAGTCTGGTAACTTAAGCCGATTTTCATGTCTTTTTTTTAGGGCGTTTTTTTGTAGGAAAATAAAAATGAATCGTTTTGGATATTTAGGATGTTTTTATTTACATATTAAAGATACAAAAAAAATTTAGTTTGAAAAAATTTAATAGTTTATTATTATTATTATTATTGATCGAAGTTGGCACCTCGACAAAAAAGCGCGTGGGTGGCCCCGGTGATTTTGGCTCTTGATGTTATCTGAAATAAAAAATTCTTGATAATTCTTAATCTATAGACATGTCATTCTGGTCGGAATTACTGAAGTTAAATTTCATGGATAAATAACAAAATGGCGGACTTTGGAAAAAAACTTTTTTTTCAAAAGTCCGCCATTTTGTTATTTACTATTAAATTTTTTCAAAAAAATTTTCTTTTGTATCTTTAATATGTAAATAAAAACATCCTAAATATCCAAAACGATTCATTTTTATTTTCCTACAAAAAAATACCCTCCAAAAAAGACATGAAAATCGGCTTAAGTTACCAAACTACTACCTAAAAACTTGGGATTTTTTTTCTTTGGGGTTCTAAATTTTTTACTGGAGATTCCCAAAGATTTTGAAATTTGAATTTTTCTTAAGGTATATATAGTAGTGACAGTGGTCGATTTTTTATAAAGAAACACAAAGGTTAATGAAGTTAAACTTACGTAAATTAACGTAAAAATTTCGCGGAGCCTTAGGCAAGAAACGCGCTCAATCACAACGAAATGTTGCGCGCACTTTGCACATAAATATATACATATATAAATGTAGATTTGGCATGCACTGTAGTAGTTATAAACATGTACAGTATATACGAAAGGTGAAAGGCCCGAAATATAGGACACCGACAAAACTCGTCTACGTGGGATCCTGCCTTGTCTTGACTGCCTGATGCTGTGGCATCGGAGGTTCTCTTCGTTCCGGGCACAGTTGTGGGAGGAGGATGAGAGGGCCAGAGGCCACAGATACGGGAATGGTTCTTAGTCGATCCTTTTACGGACGATACCCCAGGACAGAAACAGCCGACCTCCGTTCAATCTTATACCTTACGAGAGAAAAAAAAACACGCACCTCTCCTCCTCGCTTTGTAGGCCGTTGAACAGACCGGAGTATACCAAACAAACGGTATACCCCACCAAGGGCAGAATGACAAATGTACTTCATGAAGGCGCGAGCATTAACAACTTTGGTGCAATATAATGTACCATTCCGAGGGCGGGGAGGGACGCGAGAAAAGCGTAGATAATGCAAGGAGGCCTGAAAGAGAACTTGTATTCCGCATGTCGAAAACAAATTGCACTTATGAATATCGTTCAAGGCATTTCCGGAAAATTGGCATCGTCGCCATTTTACAAACATCGACCAGATACTTCAAAGTTCTTTTTTTTAAAGACAGTTTAATCTTAAAGATGATCGAACAAAAATTGACTTTCAAAACGTACTTTTCCAATGACATTTGAAAGTAACGATTACAACGTTTTGATCTATCGTTCGATTTTCGTTTCCATCTTTTAATCGATTTTTTGTCTAATTGAACATCAAACGTAGTGCTATTGTATTTCACACAAAAAATTGATAAAAAAACCACTACGTTGACTACGCTTCGATTGCATGTTGTTGTAATTTTTTTTGTTTCTGACTCGCAACTGGGCGATTAAACGGGATTAACAAATGCTATGGCGAAATTGCGTTGAAATGAAGATCGATCGAAATAGATATCGAAAAATATGTTTTGCGGTGGAAGAATGGAACTTGAGAGTTTTTTTTAATGATACCATGCACATCAATCTGCAATCAGTGATCATTGCAACCAAAGTGGATTAAACAAATATTGCTGATGAGGGACTAAAAGCCGATAAGCAAAAACAATATCACACAGTTCATCAATGAAATACGTTGGTAAAGAAACATGCTGGATATAAAATTGCGAAGGAGCCGCGAATGTGCGTTTTACTCTTTTTACATTTCTTCCATCATATACAATTTGCTAATCCATGGGAATCCGTTTCGAAGAGGAATCTCGTCATTACGGGAAGAAGTTCGACACGCAATTTTTAGCTTGGCAAATGGACGAATGGCCAATTGGAACCGCGAAGAAAAGAAGATATAGTGAGAAAAGAGGCATTGGAGAAGAAGCCCTCATCTCTTTCGTTTCTTCTTCTTCTTCTTCTTCTTCTTCTTGTTCCTCTTCTTCCTCACCGTCGTCGTCATGATGGTCGTACTTTGCCGGTACGCCGAGATGCTTGCTCGAATCGCGTGGCCGAACTAGCCGGGCACGGAGAGGAAACGGCGGTTTCGGGACCAAGATCAATGCCCCTTGGGTCAGGGTCAGTAGCCTTTGCCATCGGTTCTCTCCTGATGCCGTGGCGCTTGTTCATCGTGTGCTCAGAATGCACGTCGTTATAGATCGAAGGAATGATTTTTATTTTCTCAAAGACAATTCGAGCGTTGAAAGTGAATGTTCGATAAGCCGGAAATCACGAGGAATAATCGTTTTATGCGATGTTTTATGATCTACAACTTCTGACAGTTCTGTGTACACACATCGGAATATATTCATTTATGAATGCGTCGCTTCGGGGAAGAAAATTGTTTCATAAATAAACGGATATAGATGATCCGGTACGTTCGATAATAATATCATGATATCGAACAGTATAATGTTCACAGGAACCACGATACATAGGGATCAGGTTTTGGAAGGCCTGATCACGTGGTTCGCGGTCGGGATTTTATTCTGGTGAATTCGACCTCGCGGCTATATTATATAGTATAGTATATGTAAATGTCACAGGTGCCTATCCTAATCTTTTCGTGACTCACCTAACAAATTCTCCAGCCAGTCAGATAGCTATATATATATATATATGGAAATGTGTGTCTATACACGCAAGCTAAAACAGCGTTCTCCGGTATCGGATAACCTTGGATCGTCTAGTGTCTGAGGGGCGTCTAGACCTTTCACGGTCTAGCGCTTCTACGGGTCTAGGACTTTCGTCGATCTAACACTCGCCTAACAGGTTCAAGTTGCCACAGGTTACGTTCAATGTAATCCTCTCACTATCGTTCGCCGTGGCTTTGTCTTCACGATGAAATTTCGCAACGATACAACGCGCACTATCATTTGTACCGGGATAATTCAGTAATTGTGAAATTTTGCCAATTACACGATAAGATTTTATAGCAATTCAGTGCGAGGAAACTCTGTATACACCAGATGTATACGCCGGTACAGTCATGTTGGTAGGAAGCTCGCTTTATACGAAATCGAACGAGATGAGAGTTTCACTCGCCATTAATCCTCGCTCGACGTTCTCTCTCGTTCCTCGACGTTCGTTCAGGGATTGTACGAGAGCTACAGGAACTGAACACCGGGTAATTAGAATGGGACGTGCTCGCACGAAGCTCACGTCGGACTTTTCCCTCGCTCACAGAGCATCTTTTCTACGCCCTGTATATGCTCGTGTAATACACGTGATATAACGAGGAACCCTTTCAATTCGATACACGGTAGATGTGCGCGTCTATCATCGGTTACAAAATAGAGGGCAAATGAAGAATGTTTGTTTCGAGTTTCAACGATTGTCCCGTCGTGAAGTTTTCCCAATTGTCCCGAAATTGAGGAAACTTCACGGTGTGTCGCGGTCACAGGAAATGGTCATTCAACTCCGCATCCAGACCGGACGATTCTTGGGTCAAAGCCATCGGTATTTCTTAGAGAAAAAAAGGTTGTTAACAGCAGACAAGTGAGTTAACTTCGTCGTAGCACTCGGGGGGAAAAGTTTTCCGGAAGTAACGACGATGGAGCAGGAAAGAAACGTACAGCTCATCTTCTTTCAAATACAATTATCCCGAGGTACGGGAAAACTTCTCTTTCTGCTTCTTCTATATTTCTTCTTTGGTTGTTTATTTCCCTCGAAGAAAATAGAGGCAAAGAGCAATTTTTCCACTAAGCATCGTGTACGTTCGTTGAATTTTCAATGAAAAAAAAATTCGACCGCGATACCCGTACATTATAGACAGATCATTTGGAAGGTATATATTTGGAGCTAGGAGTGAAGGGGGTTCTGAGACATGCGCCGAATAAAAGAGCATCTTTTGTCCGAGCGTTACATACACGGAAGCTTTGTTAGACCGCGTGGGCCCACGCGCACACGCGTCTCGTAATACTCGGCTTGCCAGGTCGTTTATGATACAATGCCCCGGTAATGCATTATACACATCGAGTCGCGAATGGCAAGAGCGCGAATAAGCCATTTTCAACGAGTTTGTCTGGATTTTACTTAGCCGCGAATAGAGCACACGGTAAATTCAGCCGAACCGGAATAGTATGCGGAGAGGCAATTGAATGCCAGCTCGTCTTAACGACGAGTACGAAACAAAAAGAGCACAAAATCTAAGTCTAAACCGTAAGATGGGGTCAATGTCCTCGATAGGGTACCGTACTGCGAAGGCATCCACCTTAGATTACGTCATAAACCCAACCGCACTGTCAATTTCGCGTCGAAACACTCGCCACTCCTGCTCGCTGATGTTTCGACGTTGAAAGCCCGCAGGCCAAGAGTCGAGAGTGAGGGATCGACGGAAACCCAAACAAAGAAACAATATAAGTCAACCGTGTGATGGCTCGACCCTTCCGGTCCAACGAACTTATTTATCCGGTTTGGCCAAAAAAAAACCTGTTCCCCGTTTCAATCATCTTTAATATAACCCTACATCTACCCTCGACTAACTAGTGTAGGGTAGGTGCCTATACTTATAGGCAATTCATTGACTACCTGTTCATAATAACGAAAACAATGCCGCCTCTTGGACTGTCTCTTCAAGCCCAAATTGACGTTTGAACGAATTTTTCGATATCGTGCGCGTAAACGTCCTTGACTTCATTTTCTCCAAAACATATTTTTTTCATGACTTTCAAACAAGTTCTGTGAACAATTTTTCGCCTTCACAAAAGATCCAGCGAACAGGATAAAATTTTCGTCGTACAGATAATAACAGGATGCCAGGAATGTAACGTACAGTAAATTGAACCATATTCAATTGTACGAGAGTGCAGCAGTGTTCGAGCGGGTGCTTTCCTATATTTCTATTTTACCACTCGCCGCCGAGATGTTGCCGTGTCTTTTGATGTTAAACGTCGAGTGAGCAAAAATTTGAAAAAGATCAAAACTAGAGGGAGTAAGTAAACGAAAGAGCATAGAAAAGATGTTCCAGACGACGCAATGTCTACATGGTTGGATGCATGGTGTTTCCAGCATCCCTTTCGCTGTTCTACAGTCTAGTATTGGATATAGGAGCCAGGAGAGTAGCTCTAACGAGGAAGGTACGCGACGGCATTAGTAACAGACGCGTTTTTTAGCGTGCTCCTCACGGTACACGGTATATCTCGGTTACGTTCTCCCACCGGCATTGCGAAAGAAATTCCGAAGACATTTCGCTTAAATTGCCAATTTCTTCGCTCATGTACGAGTGTTTACCATCGGATGTACGTAGATGCGCATGGATGGAGACGATGACGTGGGATATAGGTTCGAGTAGACGGAGGTCTGCATAGCTGCGATATAACGTTCATGAAATTGAAAACAGAGTCGTAGAAACGCGTTTTATCGAGATCCTTCTCCCGCACGAACGGTCGATAGGGTTCGCTTGTGCTTGGAAATAAGAGTCTCATCGTTTCAGGAGAACATGCGTACGTACTTCTACTATCTCGTTTCCAATATATATATATTCGGCGAATTCCGTGGCTTATCGAACCTTTGGTCACAGGACAAACCCTACAATCGCCGGCCATCCACGGAAAATTGGTTCCATACGGAAATTATCTAGGATATACGTCGAAAAGAGTGAGATAAAGTACTTCCGATAAATAGTCATTCGACGTAGTTTAAGGAGGGAAATAGGGTTAGGACAGCGTTTTCTCAATGATTTTCATAAATTTTTTTCTGGTATAAAAAATGAATATAATTTATTGAAACTTTGACAATATTTTATACATATATTTAAGTATATACTATAAAATTTTTTAAGAATTTCCTTGAAAAACACCGCAGATAATAGCGACCCCATATTGCAGTTCACAATCAGACTCAGCATTTTGCGTACATTCTGGAAGCCGCAATTTTCATCTGAAATCAAACGAAGTTGGAATTTACTTTTATTATATGTCTCTCTTTTATATGAACCTAAATGCTGTCAAAAAAATAGAAAATTGTATTTTTTACAGGGGTCAAAACAAAAAAGCATGATTTTTTGCCATTTTTTATAACTTTATATGCAAAAAAAAAATATTTCAAATAATGATAATATTCCGATTTCAGGTTCATATAGAGCGCAATACTATGAAGAAAGTAACTGCCAATTTTCAAACGATTTTTCAAACTAGCGTGTACGCAAGTTCAAAAGAATTCGTTTTCAGAAAAACGCGTTTGAAAAAATAGCAAAATGCTGAGTCTGATTGTGACCTGCAATATGGGGTCGCTAATATCTGCGGTGTTTTTCAAGGAAAATCTTCAAAAATTTTATAGTATATACTTAAATATATGTATAAAATATTCTCAAAGTTTCAATAAATTATATTAATTTTTTATGCTATAAAAAAATTTATGAAAATCATTGAGAAAATGCTGTCCTAACCCTATTTCCCCCCTTAATGGCTTATAACAATAGAGCGAGTTGGAATTTTCATTTAAAATTTTGGGAACATATTTTTCAATAGTTTTACTAACAATTTATGAAATAAAAAAAAAATCGATTTTTTTAACCGTCTAACCCTATTTCCACCCTTAAGTCACCATGTACCAATAATCCGATATTAAAGCAATAGTTGGGAATAAGCTGGGAATAAGCAGGTCCTGACGTCTATAATGCCAGAAAACTTTGACTTGGAATCACGTATTAACGTGTTTCAACGAGCGGAGTAACGGAACACGACGAAAAATATCGAAGAAACTCAACGGAGGACATTAAGAATTTTCGGATAGTCCTGTACTTCTGTTGAGAATAGATGACCGTAGTTGCACGGAAATTGTTGTACCTCTGCTTTATTCTCTTGTTTCAATGCCCTAGACACTTCTACGCATTTACGAGTCGTTTCTCGACTCTGCCAAAAACAAACAGTCCGATCGAGCCACCAAAACCCAACTTTGCCGTCAAGGGTCGATACTACAGTCCGGTCAAGTACGTAACCGGGAGAATCCCAACAGATAAAAATGTTCGTATCGTTTGTTGCATCCCGCACGACATGCCCAATAAATCTAGGTGAAAAACCAGCAATTGCGCTCAGGTATCCCGAGGGAATGTCAGGAGCAAGATTACAGGAAAATGGACAAACGGCACTCGAGTAGACGGTCGCCGGGATGCTTGATAAAAAAAAAACAAGTGTATTCGCAGAGAAACGACGGAAAAACAGACTGCTTCTGTCGGAAAGCTTTCTGGAAACGCTCGTCCTTTGTTTTCGGTTTTCCTTTTCTACAAGATATTCTGCTCGTTGGATATACCAGCTTAACCGTTGCGTCACTGCCAGTCCTGATGATCACAAGGACATCTGACATTTCTTCACAGTGGTTACCAGAGATTGAGATTGCTCGTAAGAATGCGTTGTCGAGAGACTAAAATTCTTTGCTACAAACAAGACTCGGCATAAAAATTGTTCACGCGCACAGGAAGTGTGAGACGAATCTATATTACCGTCAACGACAACGCGTCGAATTTCCCCGGAGAAACTGAAATATATGCATCGATGGATTCATGATACTTCGAACATAACGGAGTATCGTGAAAGATGGAGGAATAAACCGGGAGGCGAGCTAGATCGATAACAAAACTGTACGAGTGAAAAGTGAGACGAGAAAAAAAGGACTCTTTCTCCTTTGTCGATGTCTCCTTCCGGTAGACTACCCAATGGCACTCGTACATCTATAGTCGCGCGGTTGATGTACCATTCTGACGGAAGTTCGCTCGTGAGGAAGTTCGTGCAGTTGCGTGTCATTGTCATTTAGCGCGGATGCGTACGGAAGTATCGCAGCCCCAGAGAAATGGCAGAACGAGTGTATGACACAAAGTAGCGAAAAAAAAAAATGTTTCTCCGAGATTCTATAACCCGTACACCTGAACCACTATAATCATTGTGATGTGAGATCGATTGCAAAAAAAAGGAATGTTTTGCGGCTCGGTGAACCGGTTGGAAAATAAATAACATGTTTGGTATACACGCATTGGGGAATGAAGAGAGATATTTCTTAGAGTGTACGCGAAATGAGCAACAGAGAGATACTCGGAGAGTTAAAATAAGGGCAGATAGGACGGAATGTAAAAATTCAGAGAAATAACTTCGCGGTGATATAAGAAAACCTATGGTTCCGTAGCAAAGGACTTTGCGTGCAGTTTCACAAGAGTCTACTACTGTGCAGCACAGCGTTTACCATCACCGCGAAGCTATATCTCTCTGCCATCAAAAGGGACATTTGTTCTTGTATCTGTAACACTGTGAATCTGTATCAATCGACTTTATAGAGATCGAAGATAGTCTTTACATGAGAGAGACTATTTGTCGAACGAACAGTACGATTCAACGATTTATATAGTTATTAGAGTATGCCAAAACGTCCAGGCACATCTGGTGCACTATCAAATCATTTTTCCTTTCTTCGATATTCTTATTGGTCGTCGTTATCGCTCATTGCCCTCGTCGGGCCGTCATCCTCGACTCGTATGCTATCGCTGAAAGCGAGAGTAGCGATATATCGTACATATATATACCTTCATTTCGATTTCGACAAGATCAATATTTAATTCTCTTTTCGTCTCGCATGTACACGCTATATCGACTCGCTCAATGCTATCCTGCAAACTTGCTCGTACCGTTTATGGTATCGAGGTGAAAAATAAATAATAAAAAGACTGAGAGAAAGTGAGAAGATGAGATGAGAGATTCTCTCTTGCGCGCATAACGTGCATATGACGAATGCCGAAGATTCACAATTTACGACTGAGGTATCCGTGGGCAGGAACCCATCTGTACGACTGGTATTCATGTCCGTGCAACGTTCGGAGACTTATTGAAAATATCGATGGACGATACCATGAATCTCCGATTCGTTGGGAATTAGATCCGGAATTCTGGTGGAAAAGTACATCTCCAGCATTGAGGTTTTTCAACAGAATCGCGCTGCGAAGGGCGGAGGGCCGGGGGAGGGACGGTTTAAATTCGTTTTGCCCTCTTCTACGGTAGCTTTTCTGTTAGAGTGTACAGGGCGTTTTCACCACCGAGATGGCATTCGTTTCCTCTGAATTTCGATTAAAATTCCACCGAAATCTACTGTGACGATCGGACAAGCCACGCGGAATTTCGTACATTTCGTCGCAAAAATTTTACACCCACGGCAATGTGATAAAAGCTGTGAACTTCCATGTCTGTTTGTTACAAATTTCCCACCTGTTTTCTTACGAAGTAATCGTTGAATTTAAAAGCTTATAAATTATCAGAAAAATGCATTCATGAAAAATGTCGAAACGGAAGAAGATGTTATTGGCTAACTGTCGCTTCTTGTTATTTACAAAATTTCCATGAATCGGCAACTTCTTGCGGACGCTAGAAAAAATTCCATACACCTGCGAAAATCGTGTATAAAATATTCGCGAGTCTCGCGCGATGTTCAATTTTCCTTTCTTCTCCGGTTTCAGCTGGTGAACGGTCTCGACGGGCCGAGGTACATCTGCGAGACCGAGGTAATGGAGGATGTGGCTCTAGTCGGAGCTACGTCGAGCAACTCCGCCGAGTACGCATCCCCCGGGAATCATACCAGCAAAAATGCCAATGGCAACATTATCACCCTCACACTCAAGAATAATCATATCATCGTCGAGACCGAGGAACGGGCTGTAAGTATATATTAAATATTTATGTATAACAGTAATGAGGAATAACTCGGTTACGTAGATATATGTTATTCGACGAGGAATACGCGAGAGGTTAATGTTTCGTGAGTTCCAAAGGTGGGGCGATGACGAAAGTGAGGTGTGAGAAGAACAAAGTTCAAGAACGTTTGATAAATTCTACACGAATAATCCGATACTTTTCGACTCGTAATGATTCCGACGAAGGAAAAATATAAATCGAGATCTAGAATAGTGTAATTTTCCATTTCAGCGGTTGACTGATTAATTTAAAGCTCTCGTGTCTATGATATCATTGGCGTATAACTTTCCGTGTTTTGGTGACAAAAGCTGGAACGCGAACGTCAGATAATATTCCGGAAGAGCAGAATCAACGAACTAAAAGTGTTTCTGGTTATCAGAAACAATCATGAGAGATATGCCGTGAGAATAAATGAATCAGTAGTGCAGAAGGAATATCACGATTGACCGATTCCTTTTGCCCCATAGTACGTTTCTCATCGTATTAACTTATAGCCATTCAAACAAGACAATACTTGAAACGCAATAAAACAAAAGAATACGCACACAAATGGCATTGCCCAGGGATCGTGAAATTTTTCGTCGCAAATTCTGGGCTGCAGCAAGAATCAATTTCACTCAATCATAAAATGGAACTTAAGACTTTTTTTACGACCTCATAATTCGACAGAAAGGAGTCCCGGATTTCAATTCATTCTATGTTATCGTTCATCAGTTGTATGTATCTTCAATATAAATGGCCTTTTCGCGGTCAGGAAAAGAGACTGAAAGGAGGGATGTCTTCAGACGTTTGAACTGGCGCCGCTCGATCAAATGGCATTGAATTGTCTAAGAGGAAACCGAATGACAAACACGTCGGAAGTACTCGGTAGGCGCTAATGGTAGATATAATGGGTGCGATCGACAGTCCTCCTGATGCCACGAAATTACCTCCATTCCCCAAGGGTGTCGGACGTCAATTGCCCTTTCGTCCTTTGTACTGCTATTTATCTATATATATATCCAGATCCAGAGGGCTATCCCCTGAGGTGCTGCTATGACATCCCACCACCCACACCTCAATGTCTCCAACTCTCGTCGATGTATTGTTCACGATCGATAGTGATTCTAGACGCAGCATCGCGAAATCATCTCGCGTTTTGTCACAAGTCTACATGGCGCCGGCACTTTATTCTTACGACAAATCGACAGCGATTCTTCACAGCATTAAGCTGTAATATACGATTCACGAGGCCGACCAAATGCTAAATATTTTACGACAATCCAGAGATGAAGTCGAGCACATAAAAGTTATATCATAGTACGATATCAAAAGAAACTATAGCGACTTTTTTTTAGACATCATTCAAATTTCTCACAAGACTGGTATCCTTTTGTAAGAAATGTTTTAAAAACCCGTAGAAATTGAGAATGATCACATACTGTCTTTTCCTCATTTTTTTCGTTGCCGAGTAAGGACAAACTAGGAGGAAACAAATGGAAATGTTATTTTCAGATCGTTTTTCCTTTTCATTAAGATCTTGCCTTTGAAGAATTTTTGAATGTGACTTTGTCAATGTAGGTCTTAGCTGTATGAAACAATATTTGTTAAATCGAAAGGGTTTATAGTATTTTTGTAATTTACCAAAAAGTTTGATATTTCATTAAAATCTTACCTCTTTATTTATTCAGGTAAAACATAAACACCAAACATTCTTGATCACTGCTTGTTATATGTGTAGAAAGTTGATTAGATTGAACATTGTAAAGATCAGTCTCTCGTATAGCCTCAGGGCAAGGCTTGATTCCCGGTATACAAAGATTTCCGGGAGTCTCTCTTGGGAGTAACGCCGAAAAAAGTTACGTGGCGGGAGAGGAGGGGATTATTCTCACGAGACTTTTTAAACGAGACTCTTATTTATGTGATATGGCAATATTGTTTCTCTCGTTAATCATTGTACTCGTCGAGATGGAAAAAGTTATACTGCACTCACGAAAATTCTAATTTCTCGACATTGCCGCAAAAGACCTAACGAGATATCGCGCGATATCTGGATATATAACTTACTACTATAATAAAGCTGGAGAGCTTGTATGTTTGTATGTTTGTTCGAACGCGCTAATCTCAGGAAATACTGAACCGATTTCGATAAATCTTTTTTTCATTGGATAGCCCGTAGCCCTATAACCCTAAGGAGCGACGGTGGCGCGTTGAATCGAGGAACGGAAATTTAACGCGGTTAGAACCGTGGGGCACAGCTCGTATATATATATATACGAGCAGTTATACAAGCCGACATCGTCGATTAATCGACAATTATTTTTGACGAATTATGGTATTCTGTCAAATCGCATAAACCTTTCTAAATTATAATCAAGAGGCGCGCGACAACAGTTCAAAACCAAGTGATTAAAAAAAACGCATTATTAATGATACACAATCTCAGAATATCTAACAATCGGCATGAGGAAAGTTGTCTGAAATAAATTCAGTATCACCACCCACACACGCGCTCATATCAATCATTCTAAACGTGCGCGCCATTGCTAGAAGCCACTAATTTTCGTGGCTGATAATTACAGAGACATTTTCTCAAATTCTCATGGTATATCAAATGCAAATTTTAGAAATAATACATTTCCGTAATAGATCGTGGAAAAAAAAATTAACAGTAAGTTATCCGTATATGTGATCTGAAGGTGGCAGTGAAGTGGCGCACAGAGGCACTTACAAAGATTATTAATTCATCAACGAGCATGACAGCAGCCAACAGGCTTACGTATAGCTTATTGTATATATATAACCACTCGTTATGAGTGTATTAATTAAGTGTGGAGATTGAAAAGTGCGATCGTGCGTAGGCGACTTTATTGTAGATCGTTAAGGGCTTTCTCTCGGCGCCTCTGCCCGTTGCACGATGCAAAAAAATTTTGAATCTTTAAATTGAAATTTTAGGACGCTATATCGATGTATTTTGACTCGCTGATTACTAATTCAGTAGTCGTTTCCTTGAAAAATTCAAAATTCCGTCGAATATCGTCCGAAAAGTGATTTTTTTTCCCTTTTCGCCTTATTCACATTGATATTTTGAGATTTTGACTAAAACTCGGTGTTATTCGTAATTAGCGGTAAATTTCCGATCGAATAGGGTATCGAAATATTTTAAAAAATAATAATACATTTTGACACCTTTTGCCTACTTTTTAGAAACCTTGAAATATCGAAATTTCAAATCTCCATAACCTGACTCCCGTTTGAACGATTTTGAATTTTGAGAGGGTTTTTGTAAACGTCTCGAGTAGACTTAAAGAATGCATTTTGGATCATCCCGATATCTCAATTATTATAGCCGTGAGAGTGGGTTGAAAATCAGCGAAAAAAATGAGAAGGGGGAATATGTATGGAAAAATTCGCAAAAATCGATGGTCCGACTTTAAAAATCTGTGAAAAATCGAAAAATAATGATAGCAGAATGATTCAAGCGCCATTTTAAAGGGTGCCCGATCAGGAAAAGAATGAGCACAGAGTGAGGTTTCAACTCCATCGGGAAGCTACGTTACAGCGATTTTAGTGAAGCCACTTCTGTTTGGCCGAAATGCAAAAAAATGTTGAATTCTTAAATTTTCTTTTGGGATGCTATATCGATGTATTTTGACTCGCTGATCACTAATTCAGTAGCCATTTCTTTGAGAAACTCGAAATTTTATTGAAAATCGTCCGAAAAGTGATTTTTTTATATTTTTGCGTTTTTCCCATTGATTTTTTTGACTTTTCTATGAAAACTTTGCGCGCCACCCCCCCACAACTCTTGTACACGGCGTCGGCGGCGGCAGCGATATATTGATATAATATAGAGAGATATTCCAGAGCGCGAAAACGACGATAGTTAAACGCGATAAACCGGGGCTGTGACGGGATACAAGGAGGTCACCGATAGCAGATCGATGTCCCGAATGTCAAGCGAAGTGTACCATCACTTGTGTGTTACTATACTATATCCTGGGAGCGCCCCGTAGAAACATAGACCGAGAGATATGTGTGTGTGCGAGAGAATGAAAGAGAGAATATGAGAGTCTGATGATCGTATGGCGTGAGAAAAGCCGATCACACGGACCCGTTCAGCCCCGCGTGATGTAACCAACCCCTCTCGCGTCGAGGAGATGAGCGATCGAAGGTCGATATCCGAGACGCGCCCCCGTTAAACCACAAACTGAATCTAATTGCTTATATGGCAGAAGGGTTTTTCTACCCCATGTCTCCCTCCGTGCCCCATTATTTTCCTTATAGTTTGCGAACATATAGTAGATATTGCATATAATGTTGCAAAGAAATGACAGGTGTTTTTTCTCGACGTTCGATATATAGTTTATTGGTCGCGGTGACCGAGCATATTGATAACCAAAATAAGCAACCCTCTACGGACGACGTGTCATGATAACCGTTAGATTTTACGAGCTTCGATCGGAAGTATTCGGAAATAGATCTATCATTGCCAATATGTGGTTTACCTGTGAAACTGTATAACGAGTGGGGGGAACAGAGGATACGTCGTGAAACGGGTCACAGTGGACCAATCAATTGATCTTGTACTATTGCGGTGAGAGACACGTTTAGAATGTACCCGATATCGAACACGTTCGGGTGTT
This sequence comes from Oxytorus armatus, assembly GCA_958009045.1. Lineage (NCBI taxonomy): Eukaryota > Metazoa > Arthropoda > Insecta > Hymenoptera > Ichneumonidae > Oxytorus > Oxytorus armatus. The sequence continues at coordinate 9,536,266 of OY253751.1, read as the reverse complement.
TGATCAATATAGCCATATTAGTTTACTTTGAATCAATCTTCTCGCTTTAAAATCTTTGTCTCGCGTTATCAAACATACATTATCCACTGTTAAATAATCTATGGTCCGCAAAAATACGAAAATGGTACCGAAAATGGTACTTCCGAACCGATCGCAAACTCCTTTTATTCGATAAGAAATTTGTACTTGATTCTAGTATTCTCTCCATGCAAATTTGAATAGAAAATGTCGAAACCATGAAAAAGACACGACAAGAGTTAACGAATAATTCCAATTAATCAACAAGCTCGGGATGTACACTACTAAGGTTAAATTCTTGTTAAATTTTGTTAGTTGTCTCTGTAAGGTAAAGTCTGAAATATGTAATTCCATCGGAAAAAAATTCTTTTTCAATTAATTGTCATCAAGACGCTGCCGCGTTGCTTCATCATCATTTATCTTACTTCTTTCGTGACTTTCGTTAATAAACGTTTTCACAACTTCAGTTTGTTGATTACGTTATGTAACTTAAGTGCGAAAACTTGTGTTATGGAAGAAATATCCTACTAAATATCACGTCGAATCGATTAATCGATTGATAAACATTGTAATAAATGAAAAATTCCTTTATCGAGTCGATATTTTTGGCCAGCAATTTCCTGAACGAACGTCACAGGTCTTAAGATTACAATTATTAAATGAGAATGTATAAATGTTGTAATAATTAATCTTGAGAGAATTTACTTTGCCGAGAGAGTAATGTTACTGTCATTCAATCTGTCAATAACTGAGGTACCGTTGTAATGTATTTTTCTTGTACATTGTTGCAGGTGACGATGGAGAGCAATAGCAAGTATCAGGACAACAATTGTTCTTTTGTCGTCGAGGCACAGCCGGGATATCGAAATTCCGCGAGTCGTGTGACCGATCAACAGGCTCTCGTTCATCGCGAAGAAATCCCGGAGGATCGTTCTTCGGGTGAATATCTATATATAACCGTTATACTATTCATTCGAGCCCTTGTCTATGGACAATTGTATTGATTGTTAACAAGGCAACGGACGTAATCTATAATTAACCGGTTAAACCCTCCGGATTACGTCCTTTTCTTTGTTATCACTCGATCATACGAGGGGGGACCCAAAAAAAAACGGGAATTTCGTCATAATTTCTTTATTTTTAAATATTTTTACACCAAATATTGATCACCTTCAAAGTATTCTCCTTTGACCACAACGCACCTCTGCAAACGATCCTTCCAATGTTCAAAACATTTTTTAAATTCACTTATCGGGATGTTCTTTAGGCCTTTCAGCGATTTTTGTTTTACCTCCTCCACAGTGGCAAAACGCTTGATTGCTGCTTTGTTTCGGGGTCGTATCCATAGCACCATGATTCATCACCAGTAATCACCTTGGAAAAAAATTCAGGGTTCTCTTCGAGCTGATTTTGAAGTTCAAAACATGCCTGAAGTCGACGCTCCCTTTGCACGTCTGTGAGAAGGCGAGGGACAAATTTGGCTGCAACTCTGCTCATGTGCAAATCTTTGGATAAAATCCTCTGAATTGAACTCCATGATATCCCAGACATCTCACAGAGTTGATCAATGGTTCGGCGACGATCTTCACGAATGAGAGCATTGATTTTGTCGACGTTTTCGTCACTTCTTGACGTTGAGGGGCGTCCTGAACGGGGTTGGTCTTCAATTGACATTTCTCTATTTATAAAACGTGAAAACCACTCGTAGACTCTGGTTTTACTTAGGGCAGCATCTCCATAAGCAGTCTTAAGCATTACAGTAGTTTCCGCGGTCGATTTCCCCAACAGGAAACAAAATTTCACAGCCGCGCGTTGCTCTCGACAATCGGCAATCACGTTTTTGCTGAAATGGAAAAAGTTGTTTCACTTCAAAAATTCCCACGGGCGAACCGATGCACTCACGGCGACAGAACTTCGCACACTAACTCAGGAGACGTGTCCCCAACGGACACCTGGTCGAGCAATGGGTTCCCCCACTCTCCCTCCCCGCCGCAGCGCAATTCCCGTTTTTTTGGGTCCCACCTTGTAGTTATCTACTGGATTGACACCTTTTTTTTCAATCTCTTCCTCTATCGATCACCCATTTACTATTTTTATTTCATTTTTCTTTTACTTTTAAATTAATTTCAGACTTCAACAAGGCGAAACTTTTCGGCAGTACTAACACCGGCCTGTCACAGTCGGATCTCTCGATATCGAGTCAGGGCTCGATAAATCACAGTTATCGTTACGGCAATCAGGTTGAGTACGAGACTAGTCAGTTTGGTTATCCGATGTACGTAAACGGAGTGGGTGATTACGAGTCCGACGCGACGTCACGAAGACTCGAGGGTGGTTCCAAGTGGATGGAAATCGAATATTCACCCGACACCGAGAAGACCCTGCTCAATGAGTCGAAGGCTTCGAGTATCGAGAAATGGGTCGAAACTGATTATTCGTCCGACAACGATAAGACTATGCTGAACGATTTAAAAAATTCGAGTCTCGATAAGCAGGACATTAACGAACAGGTGAGCTTCAGTAACAATTTTTTTTTCTTCCTCTAATCGCTTACGATCAAACGATTTCGTACAAAATAATCACGAGGCACGAACTGAATTATACTTCTATAAATTAATGGTTAATGATTAAGTCTTTGAAAATATGTACTAGCATATTTTGATATTCCTAATAATTGATTGACCTCACTTCATCATCAAGGTTTCCTTAACTTGTTAATATACCCAAAGTCTAATTGTTGCGCGAACTATGCTATGATCGAATATTACAAACCTCATTAAATAATTGCACAATTATCACTAGATGTAAAATAATTAAGGGGGTCGAGTCACCAAAATATGTCAAAAATTCAAAGCAGATGTAATTTTGTCACCACAAAGTTTAGATGAATGGATAGTAGAATATGTTGTTGGAGGTCGAAAAAGAAACGTTTTGCTTCCCGGCAGATTCCTGTAACTCCTATATTTTTTGCTTTTATGTCAATTCTGTGCATAATTAGGAATAAACTGCCCGACAGATCAATATTGATAAAGTCTCAAATTCTCTATTACAACCTCCCCTACATGGTAAGCGCAGCCGATTTCAAATAAAATCAAAATTGTAATAACTACATTGTTAGAAAGATTATAAAAACAAAATTTACTGTGTCTCATGAAATTGATCAATACCTGTGGGATTAAGGGCAAATAAAATAATCTGCCACGCTTACCCCATATGTGAGGTTGTAACAAAGAGTTTAAACCTTCATAGATATTGATCCATCAAGTAATTTATTCCCAATCATGCCCGGAATTTATGGGAACGGAAAAAATTCAATCTACACTTACAACACAAGTACAGGAGTTACAGGGATCTGGCAGGAAGCAAAGGCATTCGTTTTTTCAACCGCAATAAAGACACTTCACTGGAGTGGAAAACTTCGTGGCAAGAACATTATAACGATTCTGAATTTTTGACATATCTTGGTGACTCGACCCCCTCAATAGTATCTGGAATTTTCGAAACTTGCCAAAAGTTTTTCCATTAATTCTCATTGTTTCAGTCGTCGTTACTCGACAAACAGAACAATGTCGATTTTTCGCAAGATTCGGGCTCCTCGTTGGAGCAACAAGACTCAACGGACGCGAGTAATTCGACCGATACCGTAAGATCAAATCCGAATCTTCAGATAAACGGCGCAACGCCGAACAAGCTAGCTTGTATGGAACGAAAAAATTTGACGAACGATTATAATGAGAAAGCATTGGAATCGAGTAAGCCCGTGATAACAGGTGTTTTGCTGAAGGACGAGACGCAGGAGGACACGTTTCAGGAACAACAGAGAAAATTAGGCAACGGTACTCTGACACCGGATCACAAAATAAATGAGAACACAACGACGATTAATAAGGAACAAAAATTCGAGGGTACAAGCACATTCGTACCGACTCATAAACGTAGCGGTAGCATACCACCGCGATTAATCGAGGAAACTCTCGAGATCGATCGCAAGAACAAATCGATCGATATTTACAGTCAAATAAAGACAAGTACGAAGAGCATTTTGCCGGGTTTGACACCGAAATTTGAACTGTTGCAAAACGAGGTTAGCCCGATCGAGGAAAAAGAGAGTTAATCTAGCGAAATTTCACGTTTATATATATTGTAATATCGTCATCACGCTGAATTTTCTTCATACGCGGGCATCGCTTGTTTCGTAACGGCGGACCAAACAATTTTTTTTTTTCGCGAGCATACATATTAACAGGTTATATTAGTATGTATATACAGCGAACGCTCGATTAATGATTGTTCGAAAAAAAAAATTGCCCCGATTTATCGCACGCTCTATTATCTCCACCCGAACTGACGCCAACTTGTGAAAACCCCAACATCCTTTCGCAGTGAACGAAAAAGAAAAGAAATAATTTCGTAAAAATTCTTTCCATTAGTCAAATAAATTTTTTTTTAATTTCACAAAACTCCTTTAAGCAATTTAACAAACTTGCTGGTAGTTTTTCATCGATAATCACAACCTGTTGATGTACCAAAATAATTTGATCAATTATACGTTCGTGCAAAGGCCTTCAAAACTAAAAAAAAAAAAATGGCGTATTTACGAAGTTTATTTGACACTAACTTGATTTTACCAAGTTCCATTTGTCATCATAGTTAATTAATCACATTAATTTATCAAGATTTTGTAAATATACAGCGCACGATAAAAAAATATTCAGGAACGAATCGCGTACAATATTTGCAAATTAAGTTACAAAAACAAATTATGCTTTCTCTTGGGAGAATAATTTTTTGAAGAATTTTCCCATAATTTTAGAACTACTTTCTTTTCTTCCACGGTGATGCCCCTTCGTCAAGACCTCTCGCGGATTTATTCCGGAAGTGCAGTCTTCAATTGATTGACACTCAACAGAATTTGGTGTACCCAAGTTTGTGGAATAATTGATACAGCTACTGTACTTGGTACTCGATTTTTTTTCTCTCGTTTTCTTCGTTTTATGGAAAATCAGCTGATTCAGCGATCCAAGTGACGAGCTGGTCGTCGAAAGGGAAAGAGAGTGTGTGTGTGTGTGACAACGAAGAGCTCATCTGTCATCGAGAAAGTATGCAGTGGTGAGGTAAATTGGTCAAATCTCGAGAAAATGCATGCGGAATGCGAATGTCAAGAGAGAGAGAGAGAGAGAGAGAGAGAGGACAGAGTTAGATAGTAGAGAAGAGAGAGGAAACCGACAGATGAAAACGTAGCGGAATAACCGTTGTCGAGGTCGACAATATAGCCTAATGACCAACACACACCCACATACACGCATACAGTCCTTCCTCGGCACTTTCCAGGACAAATTTACCGGAAAAGACAGCGGCTGGTAAATCGTCGGACCGAACAATCGTCGACTAACGAGCTCGTTCACCACGTCTCACGTGTACGAAACACAGACGCACAGGCACACCAAAATACAGACACCGTTTGTGCAACGAAGGATGAAGAAAACGACTGTTAATTTCGTAATATCCACAGATTTAGTGGAGTAAAAGAATTAATCACAGATCTCAGAAGGGTTGAAATGCTTTTTTTTCGGCTAAATCATCCATTGATGGGTTTACCAAAATGATTTAGCATCACTGACCAGAGTTATTGGTTACAGGCTCGAGCACTATGTAACATTTACGTGCGTAACGACGTTTTGTTGTAATTATTATTTTTGTTTAACGAGCTCGTAAGCGACTTTTTTTTGCATCGTAATGATTGAACAAACAAAAAGTTATCTTACCGGATAGTAAAATAAACTTTTCGTAAAGTTTGATTAACTCTTTGGTTGATCGATTGTTTGTAAACTATCGATGAAACTATTCCTATTTTATAGTAGTGAAGTTAGGGAAATGTAGAAATTGCTAAGAATGTTCGAGTTTCTGACAACTTTGATGTTTTCACCTTTTGTTTTTATACTCTCATTGGTACGAAGATTTTTCAAGGTATGGATACTTATATATGGAAGAGGTTGATTGAAAAATAAGTTACATTTTTATAATTTCGTGTAAATAGATCCGAGGGTTAAGTATATAACAAATTAGCATTGTAAGCACGTTTACTCACGTTCGCTACGAAAAGTATATGTAGAGAATTTCTATTTATCGTTTTTTTAACTTTCTCGTGTCCTTTTTTTGACAATAGTCGCACGAAATTAAAACTTGAATAAAAATCGCTATCATAACGTTTGGCAATACCGGTGTGTAGGTAACGAGGGCAACAGCAAACAGAGGTATGAAAAATATAAATTTTGGACACTTTAATTGAAAAATCAGTCAAAATGCAATTGGGAGATTCGAGAAACGTGTTTCTTCGTCCTTTCATTATTAACTGCTGCCATATATCTCTGTTTCCTCGACGAGTGCCGGAGAAATAAAAAGAAACTTTGGTTATCGACAAACATAAGGCTCAATACACTAATAATCATAACTTCTGTAATAACATATGCAAATAATTATCAACAGTTGTCAGAAGTTTGTTTTTTTTGCCGTAGTAATAGGGTTTTTCTACGAAAGTTTGATGGGTGATCAATATGGATACTGTGGTCATATAAATACATATAAGTAAGGTCATGAGATAAATCGTGAGGAATATCGACGAGAATTTGAACCTTGAACTTTTAGCATTATCTTGCACCAAAATACGAATTGATGGGGACGAGAAAATGAGAATCTCGCAAAAATGTCCGCAAGAGAGGATGATGAATTTTCTAAAAAAAAACATTGACATTTTTGTAAAAAAAAAAAAAAAAAAAAAAAAACAAGCATTACTCGCTGAACGATAAGCAACGAGAAAATATGGGAAATTGAATAAAAGGCGTAAAGGAGTGAGCAAACATGACCGATCGGTAATATCTGCTGAATTGTCACATTTTTCGAGACAAACAAATTCTCCTGTGAACGATAGTGCGAAGCAGACACTGAGCAATCAGATATTTCGAGCATAATACGAACGCAAAAGTGACAGCGACACGATGAGGAATTTTATAGTGCCAAAGAGTTCCTTAAGACTTCGAACTACGTAACTCGATAAATGTTTCACCGATTATATATTAATTAACGACATATATATATAATATATATATACATAGCATATATTATATTATACATAAATTATTATTATATCTCTGTTTTGAGTATTAATACTTCGTTATAAATTTCAAATTTTATATACGATTACGTTGAATACATTGGTAACATAAACACACGAATTATTGACGTTGTTAATGATCCTATCGCGTGCTAGTAATCTTGACGTTGATAATTCGTTTCGTCCAATTTTACGAGAGTCCTCTCACATCGAGGCCTCGGGCAATAATAATCCGTTAGGTATGCCGTACATCTCGTTGATTCTACGTTCGGTTTTAATTATCTTTTTTTTTCTTTGCATTTCCTTTTTGCCTTCGCCCAAAATCTGCACTGTATAATTAAGAAACATGGCGCGAGAGGAACGAGAAAGAGAAATTCTTCTCGTGTCTTCCGGCACCGGGGTTTTTTTTTGTTCGGGGTTTTTTTTTTCAATTTCGTTAATGGCCGTTTGAATTTACACTTTTCGAGCGTCGTCTCGGTAGATAAAAATCGCAAAACCAATGGCATATAAACGAATTGTGAGAGACACTGTAAAATAGACTTTTAGACGTCATTGTTGCCGATAGTATAAAACGACCATTCGCGTTACGAATTTTTTTTTGATTTATTTACATCGCCTTTTTCCTATAGACATACGATAAAATTTAAAAATAAGAGAATTCTCGTCACGTTTCGACTAGATGACATTTCGTAATACTTAGACAGTAATCTAGGGTGCTAATGGATGATTGTGCGATAAGGTAAGGGTCGGAACGATGGCTACTATACAGATTTTATATTTAAAAAAAAAAAAAACAAAACAAAAGACAGCCCATTAATGTCTAACGTACTTTTAGAATTTATCGTTAATCTATCGACTATCGAGCATTAATCGTAGACCAAAATTTGTGAGATGAAAAAGGAACGAAAGAAAAAAATGATAATGAAAATTCCTCTCCGTTTATCGATCGATTGGCCCAATTTATTTCCTCGTGCATTATTATGCACCGTCATCTTTTCATGTGCACGCAAATTGTACTGCCCTTTTTTTCATGAATAAAACAGATTTTTTTTCGTAAATTACGTACCTAATTTTTTGTTTTTATTTTATTTTCGCGTAAAATGCACAAAAAGACTCTTTGTCAACGAAAAGTTTGCTCGAAAAAAGTTTGCTACTCGAGTCAATGATTGGGCCTGTTATTTTCCTTTGCTCCTCTTCTTTCTCATCGCGACATTCGAGATAAGGACAAAAATCACGTGCACGTACAAGATCGGACGAATCCGATGATTCGAGTGTTCGAATGACTATGATCGAATAACGCCATGAGCGAGCAAAACTGAAGAATATGGAATTCTTTTCTTTTATAATTTCATACCGCACCTGTAGCCGTGTTAATCGACACCGTAAAGCATCTATTTTATTTTCTACTTCATTTTTATCTCATTAGGATACAGTCGAGACTAATCAAAGGTCGATTTCTCGATTTTATTTCTCTTTATTTTAATCCTCGTTCCCAAATTTCGTAGTGCGGTTATGTATCCTAAATATCACATGAAAGAACGAAAAAATTGGCTAGACGAGAGATGTGTCGTAAAATCGATTTACAACGTAAGAAGATTAAAGTGTTTTTCTTTTGTAGTATTTTGTTCATTATATTTCACTAACGTCATCGATACAACGTAATTGTATTAACGCAGCTAGATTAATAAATCCTAGAGACTGGAATGATTTATAATTTATTATAAAAACGACACATATAAGTATAAGTTATAATATACTAAATATATATAATACATATATATATACACACACATACATTAGAAGAAGGAAAAAAAATGAAGTTCAAGGAACTCCGTCACTCAACCGTTCCATACGATCAATTAAATATAAACGTAGTTATAAATATATGGGAAACGCGAGTTCTTGTCAATTTTCGTGATGAATCTTCGCGATCTCTTGAATGATCATTGAAAAAAAAAGAAAAAGAAAAACGTAAGCTTTCGTGAGAATACGCGTTTTTACACACGGAAAATTTGAACGACAAACAAAATATTATTTAAAAAATTGTTTTCGATTACACCGCATTGCGAATGTCACAGTGTGTACATGTATATGGAGGCGCGGGTGTGTGAGTGCGTGTATATGTATGAGTACGGACGAGTATATGTGCGCAGGTCGAAATGGAACGAAATAAAAAATCGAAAGTAAAGAAAAAATTGCTATCGTACTACTTAACGTGTAAGAAAGTCCAATTTGGACCTGTGACAACAACAACAACAAAAACACACAAATTCATTTACGCTAAAATGCTAACGTATCCCCCGTTGTATATGTCAATTTATTTTGCAAAATAAATTATTAATAATAGATTGCACTGATCGGTGAATTACATTACTTTCCCAACATACAAATGCACTTAATGTCCACTGACGAGAACAATTGCGCAGGTGACAATTGCTCGAACGAAAATAGGTCATTTCAAATAGATTTTTTAATCGATCATATCGAGCACGAGCAACCTGCCATCTGGGGGATGATTTTTGCAGCAGTAACAATCACGAACGGAACGAGGGTAAACGAGAAAAAGGGGTTAAAGTAAATATTTCAGGCAGGCTGATGATAAAATGGCGCATGGTAATGTATCGAAACTCGCAAACTTACCCTCGGATCATAGCAACCCCTATAATTCCACCGCCCTCCCGTTTTTCATCCCTTGTGAGAAAATACGTTCGCTATTTTACCGACTGACGATAAAAGTTTAGAAAATGGCTGGCCTTCTCATTGTACTCCATCTAGCGGCAACATACGGCAATGATCGTTCGAAGGGTGGCAAACTTTTTGAATGGAAATGGCAAACGGATAACAACGACCCCTGGCGCGCGAATAACCGTACAAGAAGTATCACTGAATTATGCATGCGCGTTTTTAATTCGGTAATCAATAGTAAAAACCGCTCGTGCTTCCCCACCACTGTGCTGCTGGCAGAGCATCCCCCCGCTCACAACGGCGAGCCGCACTCGTGTGCCCGGTTACAAGTGATATAGCGCGACCCTCGTTCATCTAGTAAGGGAGGGGCCGCAGACAGAAACCTCTTCCGGCAAGCTCATATTTAAAACAACAAAAAAAAAAGGTAAATTTTCTTGTTATCGTTTGATTTACGATTTAATGAGTTCTGCGAGTGTGATGATTATTAATAACTCAAGATCATTAATTGTTGTTAGTTTCTATATAACGATTTCCATGTATATTTAATATTACGAATTTCGACTTCGCAGATCTCCTCTATTGGGACATTATATGACCTGGTTAACGGACTTTCATCAATGTTAATTATTTGCCATTTAGTTTCGATAGTTTTAAATAGTCTTCGGTCACATTCCATTAGCAATAAAACTATATGCTAAGTGTCATATAAATTTGCAGTAAATTAAGTACATTCAAATGAAGTAAATTGAAAATTTGGAAAAATCAATCGTATTAATGGTAATACGGACCGAGTATTAGAACAAAACTCGAACTTGAGCGCTCACTTAAGCATGAACTTAAGCTTCAACTTGAGCGCGAGCTTAAGACCCATCATACAAAATCCTAATCTGGTATATACCAGGTTACCCAATTACATTTTAGGTTAGAAATCAGGATTTTCTAAGTTGGAGCTTAATCTTGCACTTAATGTCGTGCGTAAAATGGAACTTAAACTCCAAATTAAGCTCGTGCTTACATTCACGCCTAAGTTCGTACTTACGTTCACACTTAAGTTTGTGTTTACTCTCGAGTTTTGTCCTAAAATTCGGGTCCTAAGTGCATGAATCCTGAGCTATAACAATGCCAAAAAGTATAACAGAACAGTTACAAAAGTTTTCTCTTATATTCGCGATTTTGACGTTTGTAAATTGTAATTGTTGATCATTTTAAGTGCAGCCAATTGTTTGATACAAAAAAATTTCACTTTTATAATTCTTAATTGCTGAAAAATTGGAATCTAACTTTTGAACGAGCCTCTATTCACAAAATATCCTTTTTCACTGGGAATGTTGTTATACACAAATGTATGAAAAATGCGTACAAAATATATTTCAGAAAAATTCGATACTTGGAATGTGTCGAATAATATAATTGACGATATAATTGAAAGAAATTTTGAGCATATTTATCACCGAAAAATTATATGTTACCGATTATACATTTTTTTTGTTCGTGGTGTGCTTAAACATTCCCGAAAACGTCGACGTATAATACATCATTATATTCGAAGAAGAATCAAATAATTTCACGCGTGCATAATCGAGTTTCGTGATCTCACGTAACATTATAATTGTGTCAATTATATTTTTCGTCCGCACGAAGCTTTAGCTCGACACGAGCAGTTAAAAGGGTAAAAAGATAACGAAAATGGTCCCCATAAACCCAGCAATGGTACAGCGAAAAAATAACTTTCGTCGCGAGCCCACCACGCGTAATAACTGTTTATTAAAGTCAATCGCAAAAAAATGAAACAGGTGCGCGCTCTTTTATATGGAGAGGCATCATTAAACTTGCGAAAAAGTCTACGTCGTCGTATGAAGTCTCGTTGAAGTTCGAGACAGTGGTGAATCGTGACGGGTTTTACAGCAGGCCTTTCGTGCCGACATCTCCCTAATTTCCTTCTTCCCTGACAATTTCAGCGTCACCCGTTGTACCATACATTTACGTATATACACATGTATATATTCTATGTCTTTTCTTTCCCGGTCGTTACAAATATTAAAAATTGTTCAATTACTATTAACGACAAATTAATAAAAATAGGAATCCCAATATTTTCCAAATTATTTAATTCTTTCGCAGGATTAATCAACGAATGTAACAATCCTCCAGTTACTCTATAAAGGTGACATTCTGGATATTAGACACTTGAACACTGCTTTCTCACAATTTTTCCTCACTAACGAATTATCTATGAGAAAAATTTAAGGAGAACAGGGATGATTACAGAAACTGTTTCGAACAATGGAAAATTGTGATTAAACGATATGGGAATTTTTGATCTGTCATTGATTGACTGAGATAAATATTTGTTTAAATCGAACGTATAATTTCATTGATTTGGTTTGATTAAATTCAATGCTTGTCATAGTAACAAGAGAATAACAAATTCAACGTAAAATTCATTGAATGAATTAATTTGTGTATTGATATTTGATGAACAGCAAAGCTTCACGAGGAAGCAACAAAAAGAAACGAAGAAAAAATCTCTAAACGAAAAAAAAAATCGTGCTGAAACACGAGAGAAACTTCACAAGACAATCCGCAATTTTAGCGTTTTTTGGTGTTGTTTTCGGAGAATTGTCGTTATTCACTCGACGATTAGCAGCGTGATTTAATTGTGCAGTCTGCATCCCTCGTTTCGGGTGATTTTGGTCGTACAAAGAGAGACAGGCAGACAGAGAGAGAGAGAGAGAGAGAGAGAGAGAGAGAGAAGGAGAGAGAGAAAGAGAGAGGAGCCCTGCCAGAAGGTACAAGGACTGGGTGCGGACGTGGCTTGCGCGAGGGATGACGAGAGAGCCAGGAGGACGTGGAACATATATACATGTATATTACACGGGAGAGGTTGGGATGGTGGATGAGGCCATAGGGTATAAGCGCGACCGGGGGGAAAAGAGAAACGTTGGGGAAAAGTGGGCGTCGGTGCCTACGGTACAGATACAACATTATGAAAACACGAATGTACTTTTAAATCAATACCATAGCATTGTCGACGTCCCGCGGAGGGGTGAAAAGAGAGAGAGAGAGAGAGAAAAAGATATCGCACTGCCGTCTCGCGAGCCCATCGCTCTCTCTCTCTCTCTCGCTCTTTTACTAAAATACATCCTTTCGCGAGAGGGAGAGAACGAGAGATAGAAAATTTTGTATACTAGCGAGAGCGGGAGCATAGCAGAGGGGATTGGTTACATCTCGTAACATTAACCAATGCCTAACGTTCGTAAAGGTTTATACTGCGAGAGCACAAAACGCGCGCGTTTCCATTATCAAATACTGCCTAGAGACCCCCCCTCCCGCCCCTCCCAAAACTATAACTATATATGAGACATGGAACAGTTAGTAAACAAATGATCGTAAAGAATGCCAATTTTCGTGTTAAATTATGTGCTTCACGTCCTTTTGTTTCCAAGCATTCAATGTATAAACTATGTGTGTATCGCGAGCATATATCCCACCCCTTGTGGATGTATCGGCCTTTTAACGTTACTCGCCCATCCACCGCTCGTTTACGATCGAACCGGTGGATGACGGCGTTATTTTTGACGGCTCCAATTTTGCACGCAACTCTCTCTACACATGCATATGTATATATATATATATATATATATATATATATATATATATATATATATACGAATTGCTATATACCTCCATCCCACTCTTTTAACCACGTAAAAACCACCCATACGCAGAAACACTCGAACATACATTTACGAAGCTTCAATTTTCCAAACTCACACCCGCGGGTATGTATATTTATCTCAATTTTCACGCAAGCGAAACGGAATGAAATTTTTCGGAAGCTCGTATATCGGCAGTGTATTACACGATTCTTCATTACACATCGGGAGCGATCGCATGGATTTATATATGAAAAATGTATTTGTCCATTCGTCCGTGTTTATCCAACAGTCAAAAAAATTAAATAAAAAGGAACGTTCAACGGTACCGTTTTTGCGAACCGTGATAAAGCTCTATACGGAATTCACAGTTTTTTTTTCCCCTCTTTTATAACGCGCCAATCGTTTAATTCGTAACTTACGCTTTTGTCGGGAGAATCGGCGCATAGAGAACGAATTTTGATTTATTCCAAAAGCGTATTCGACCGATTGGCGAGTTTTATTGTCGTAGAACGACAACGTAAAACGAGAGAACAGAGGAGCGGGAATTATCAGCGCAACGATGCTCCCATTGTTGTGAGCTTGCACCCGACCCTACCTGCCTTTATAGTTATATGTATATATGGTTTTATATGTGAATGCGCGTGCGGTTGTTCGTTCATCCATTTTTCGGTGGACCCGATAAAAGAGGGAAATGGAATTTGGAAGCATTTCAAAATGTTCGATGCATGTGTATGGATGTATATGTACGTATTATATGGTCTCATGGTCTCGTAAACCCTTCACGACCGATCAATATCATCGCGATAACGAAATTCATCCTATATCCATGCATGTACTCTTTTTCTTTTTTAATTATTCGATTACAACATTGAATTGAACAAATTTCACATTTCATTAATCACAAGATACGCGTTTTGCATAGGTTGCGGTCGGATATGGGTGTGTGTATGTACGCGTGCGTGTGAGTATACATATGTAACAAACCAATTTTCCATATCGGGTCTGTTGTCATTTAATTCGAAGTGGGGACAGTTGCAACCGGATTCGTCGCTCTTGGCTGAGCCATCATATATCCCGTCGTCGTCGTTGATGTACAAACTTTTCCCACTGGAATAATGTGGTTTTCGATGGCGTACACGTAAATAATTAAATCATCCCCTGTACCCGTGTATCAAGCAAAATTATTGTTAATTTTGTTTAGCGAAAAAAAATTGATCAAAATGTAAAATTGCGCTGTGTGTACGAGAGTGGATGGTGGGTAAAGGATTGCGGAGGATTGACCGATGAAATTCCATGCAGGATAAATCAAAGATGGCGACCACATTGAGAGGTAACGCGTGTCTTTCATGGGACAAACGAGGGTAGAATAATTGAGGCTAAGCTTTCCTCTCCTTCGTTGAGAATGTGGGTTGTTTGACAGACAGATTGAATCACGCGGAAAAAGGAAAGGGATGAAAAGTTACGAGATATATCAAACTATCAATCAATCGCAAATGTGAAATAAACGTGGGCAATGATAGCTTTCGTATTAAGGGGGGAAATAGGGTTAGACGGTTCAAAAAATCGGTTTTTTTTTATTTCATAAATTGTTAGTAAAACTATTGAAAGATATGTTCCCAAAAGTTTTAAATGAAAATTTCGACTCGTTCTATTGTTATAAGCCATTAAAGCGAGTAGCTCTCCTTCAGGCCCCGAGCGCGCCACGTGTTTCAAACGCATTTTTCTGAAAACGACTTTTTTTTAACTTGCGTACACGCTAGTTTGAAAAGTTTTCAACCAATCGTGTTGAAAATTGGCAGTTACTTTCTTCATAGTATTTCGCTCTATATGAACCTAAAATCGGAATATTATCATTATTCAAAATAATTTTCTTTTTGCAAATAAAGTTGAAAAAAATGGCAAAAAATTATGCTTTTTTGTTTTGACCCCTGTAAAAAATTCAATGTTCTATTTTTTTAATAGCCTTTAGGTTCATATACAAGAGAGACATATAATAAAAGTAAATTCCAACCTCGTTTGATTTCAGATGAAAATTGCGGCTTCCAGAATGTACGCAAAATGCTGAGTCTTTTTTATTTTATAGTATATACTTAAATTTTATATTATATACTTAAATATATGTATAAAAGATTCTCAAAGTTTCAATAAATTATATTAATTTTTTAAACTATAAAAAAATTCATGAAAATCATTGAGAAAAAGCTGTCCTAACCCTATTTCCCCCCTTAACCAATTACGTATGGATTTAAGACGTAGTATCGAGTTTGATTTTTTTTAAAACCATCCTGTTGATTTTTATTGTCGATCCTGAGACTCCGATACATATTGACAGCTTCGTAGCACCGATCTCAGCCGTATGTAGTTTGACATTTTTTTACAAAGTGGCCCTTCTTCTAGTACTCGATGTTCCTTTCTCCAGCCACAACGGTTGCATTCCAGTTCAGGCCGAAATTCCGTTTACCTCTCGATCCCTGCGATGGAATGGGGATTGCGGAATCGAGGGAAAACTAGAGCGGGATGCGGGGGCGAGAATCCAGAACGGATGTGTCGACGGGTTTTCCGATACGTACCAGCACCGTTTCACAACCCCTTTCACCCCTATTCGCTCACCGCCACCCTCTCTCGGTCTCTCTCTCTCTCTTGCTCGCTTTCGCTTTCTCTCTAGCACGACCGTATTTCTCCGGTCGTACTTCTCTCGTTCTCCATTCTTGCCATTCTCGTTCGTTGGCAACTAACACACGTATACCACGTCTCCACATTCTCAACCTCATCGGAAGTCTCTCTCTCTCTCTCTGTTTCCACCCCTTCAAACTGGGCCTTTTCTCTCTTGCTCCCCTTCCCACACACTTTCTCGCTTTTCCCAACACATTCTTACACTCCCTCCATCACGCCTCCCCGTCCTCCCTGAATCCACTATGCCGCGCATCCACACTATCTTACTCCAATCCTCGTGTTTGTAAACATATGCTCGCTGCTCGCGCAGCACACAAACGAGCCAAAACCACCCTCGTAGCGCCCTCAGACACCGTAACACGCACACACACACATACACACATATGGAATATATATATGCGTAATGCCGACATATAGAATGGTCGGCCACCTGTATGCTTTGCCCGCCGTGGATTGAACCTTACCTGTTACTCGACCATGGGATATATATAACGTTGTATCCGAGTATATCACGGTGTGTTGCGCCACCCTGTCTGTCGCGAGGCTGTGAGGCAAGAAGGAGAGAGAGAGAGAGAGAGAGAGAAATAGAGAGAGAGAGAAAGGCCTCGAGAGGTCTGCCACGATAGAGGGCTTCCGCTTCCGGCAAGGGAGAACTCGACGGAGGCGCAACGATCTCGTCGAGGACGACGGCGACAACGTCGACGACGAGCCACTCGATTGGCCGTGATGAGGGGGTTAATTCTTTCGAAACGGTGCGGAAGTTTTTTTTTCTTCTCATATATAGCAATATCAGATGCAGCATAATAAACGAGCGAATTACATCGATTTCCGTTCAGTTACTGACCAACCGCGTCGTGGCGATTATTTTAATTTTACGTTTCAAACGATAGCTCATCCTCTACTCATAAGTAATTTATCATTGATCTTTAGTTAAAAGATGGCAAATAATGAAACGCTTGTTACGAATATCTTTTATAAGCATCGATTTTTAACTGCACGGTAATCGTTCCTTGAAAATTTTAGTAAACTTTATGCGAAAAAGTATTTCCAGTAATTGCATCAACGATCAGTAATTTCTCAATCGTCATAACGCAAAGAAAATTGAATCATCGGTAATAGAATGGAGTGAGATTTAAACGAGCGTTTAAGGTAGTAGTCTGGTAACTTAAGCCGATTTTCATGTCTTTTTTGGAGGGCGTTTTTTTGTAGGAAAATAAAAATGAATCGTTTTGGATATTTAGGATGTTTTTATTTACATATTAAAGATTAAAAAAAAATTTGTTTGAAAAAATTTAATAGTTTATTATTATTATTATTATTGATTGAAGTTGGCAGCCCGGGTCCTAACTTTTTTTCTACCAAACCGATTGCTTTCAAATTTTAACAGGCTACTCTACACACTTATAGTTCTCGTCGTAACCAACAAGAAATTTGTTCACCCCTAACTTTTTACTTTACAACCCCTTCTTTGCTAAAATAAAAGGGCTTTGGCAAAGAAGGGGTTGTAAAGTAAAAAGTTAGGGGTGAAAAAATTTCTCGGTGATTCCGACGAGAACTATAAGTGTGTAGAGTAGCCTGTTAAAATTTTAAAGCAATCGGTTCGGTAGAAAACAAGTTAGGACCCGGGCTGCCAACTTCGAGGTGCCAACTTCGATCAATAATAATAATAATAATAATAATAAACTATTAAATTGTTTCAAACAAATTTTTTTTTGTATCTTTAATATGTAAATAAAAACATCCTAAATATCCAAAACGATTCATTTTTATTTTCCTACAAAAAAACGCCCTCCAAAAAAGACATGAAAATCGGCTAAGTAAGACATGAAAATCGGCCAGACTACTAGCTTAAAACTAAAACTGCCCACTATCGAACCCCCACGCTTTAGTTCCGTTTAAGTTTAACAATTGGTCAAAAATAAACAATCCCCTAAAAACAATCCCTACTGCGTCGATCATCATGTTCAGATTGTATGGCGAAATTTTTGTAACGACAGGAATGTAATAAAAATGATTTACTGAAATCAATAAATGCTCAGTAGTGAAATATATTGCTAATAATCATTAAAATTCATTATTATTAATGACTCATTATCGTCGCAAGCTTTCTGCCATTAATAATTACGGTTTAATGGATCAACCTGTTCGGAGCAATTCAATTTCTCCAATCTTTTTGCCAATACTCTTTCCCGGAACTGTCAAGGTTTTATCGTACCGAGTATTTTTTTTTTTATATATGTGTTTTTTTTTTCAGGGGACTCTCTTGTCAATGTAACTGTTTGCATACTCGTTGTAACAATGTCACATGACACATACCAACGAGTGAAAGGTGCACAGAGGAAGCGAATTGAGCCGAAGGGGGAATTTTCGTATCGTGACTGGATATAAATACGAAATTCGCTGGTGAAACAAAGACGGGCGAGAATAAAGGAAAAGGATGCATAACGAGGGTTGTACAGGGAGACAAGCCACATAGGAAGAGAGAGAGAGAGAGAAGAGCATTTTCTGATGTGCACTGAAACTGAAAAGGATACTAGTGTGTGCACGAGCGGCCTGACGGGCGAGAATCTCTCGCTCCTCTGCCGGGGCGGTTTTTTTTTTAAACGAATATTGAAATTCCGTCAGTAACGACGAGAAGAGCGCGTCAAAGTATACATCCCAATATACGCGGACAGATAGCAGCTACTATTTAAAAAAAACAGTGCATACACAGAGTTTGGTATCCTCTCGCTCTATCGCGCAGCGCGAGAAATTTGAAGGGTGGAAAAGAGGGAGAGATCCGGACGCACGGGCGTGAATTTCAACCAACGACAAGGAGAGACTATCCCGAAACAGCGAGAGAAAGAGAGAGAGGCAGAAAAAAAGAACGAGAGAGAGAGAGAAGGTAACTGAGTGAGACACACGAGATACAGAGATGTCTCGTATAAACATAGAGAAAAAGTGAGAAAGATATATGAATGAAGAGAGAGAGAGATAAAGATGGAAAGAGACAGAGGGAGAGAGAGAGAGAAAAATGGTTTTTTGTCCCTGTCGTGGGCGGCCGACAGGCAGAGAGCACAGAAGGCTGAAGGGAAGAGGTGGTTGCTCTCCGGGCACGTGGTGCCACTATTGATTTTAATTTTAGTGAAAGGGGTGGAAAAATTAGAAGGGTGGGTCGAGCAGAGCTTGAGAGAGGGATAGGAAGAGAGAAAAGAGCGGGGGGCGGGGGGCACACTCGTCGCAAGCACCAGTTCGCGATAGAGGGCCCCAGCCAAAAGGGATGTGGAGCTTTGAGGGGGCGCTTCGTCGAGCTCTGCCACTACTGTTGAACAGTTTCCCTTTCATTTCCCTCTTTGCTCTTCGTACGCGTACAGTCCCGTTCCATCCTACGTAGCCTAGCTAGCTTACCTCCGCCGACCTCTCTCTTTCTCGAGGTACCCGGAGGGTTAAAATTGTGGCATACACTCGTACTATGAGCCACGATATTCGGTACTGGGTCGTATAACATGGGGTATGAGCAAGTTAGCCGAGGAGCAAAGAAAGATGGAATAGAGAGAGGGACACAGAGATGGAGAGATGGTTGAATAAAAAGAGAGGGATGTTAAAACGCATGGGTGTATACGTGTGCAGCGAGAGATATGGGCGAAAGGAAGAAGAACGTGGATATGAGAGATAGGAGGATGTGAAAAGCATAGAGATAGAGGGAGAGATAAATAAAGGAGTAAAGAAGACGGAGATTGTGGAGGAGGACGTGAAATGAAGAGAAGGACGCTCTTACTCTCTCTGGACCCAAATGCTACTGGATAGGTACTACAATTATACATATATGGTGCCATTCCGTACTAAATGTTCTAAATGTTGTGACGAAAACATATTAACGAACAAGAAAAGACCAAAAAAACGCTTTTCAAATTATTGTCACTCATTTTATGCTGCAATAAGATTTTCCAACGGCGCGAACAAAGCCTGGATAGATTATAACAGTATTATAGGGGATATTAGGAGGTTACGGGAATAACGAGACTCACGAGATAAGGTGAAGTAATATGATTACGTTTATTAAAAGTCTTGCAGGAATGAAACAACGATATCGTAAATCTATCATGCGTAGCACAACGTTCTTGCTCACGACTCGAAAACGACTGCCTCGTTACGCGGCTGACCCACGCGCTTCTTGCTTTTTGCTCTCGTATTTGCAAAGTCGCTCAGGTGTTTTTGTGGTCGCTAGGCTATACTCATACACGCACGCATTCTAACAAGCAAACGTTCACAGTCAACCACATACGCGAGCTTTCTTCCGCCCCTACAGTGTTGATACTACGTTTTATACAAACAATACAACTTAGCATTATTTTCGAATAAAGATTTAGAAACACTTTTGAAATGTCATGAGAAAATGTCGAAAAAGGATTATTTTCCGAAAAATGAAAAAAGTCCAGATTCCCCGCATACTGTAAGGTAGTAGTCTGGTAACTTAAGCCGATTTTCATGTCTTTTTTGGAGGGCGTTTTTTTGTAGGAAAATAAAAATGAATTGTTTTGGATATTTAGGATGTTTTTATTTACATATTAAAGATACAAACAAATTTTTTTTTGTATCTTTAATATGTAAATAAAAACATCCTGTAAATAAATAACATCCTGTAAATAAAAATAAAAACATCCAGTGAGCAAATTTTAGCGACTGAACGTACATTAACGACTTGACTACTGTTCTTTTCATTGACATCAATAGAAAAATTATTTATCGGATTCAAGCAGTCAATGATGATATTGGTTCTCCGTGTATACGAGGTCTGTTCAAAAAGTGTCGCGAATTTTGAATTTCCGCGGGCTACGTATATTCGATTTTTTATTTTTTTGTGGCGTTAGGTTGGTACTCATGTCCCTCACTTATGCTGAAAAAATCGGCCATTTTTAATGTTTAGTTAATTGTTGACCGCTGTTTTGGTTAGACGTGTTTTGGCTTGTCTTCGATTTTTGCCTATTCCAAAAAAGCAGCGTCCATCACGATGATTGAGCTTTGGTTTCCACGTCATAACCATAAACCCATGATTCCTCACCAGATATGACCCTCTGGAGCAAATTTGGGTCGTCGCGGACCGAGTCCAACAGCTCCTTAGCAATGTTAACGCGACACTGTTTTTGTTCGAAATTGCGCAATTTTGGCACGAATTTCGCGGCGACCCGTCTCATGCCCAAATCATTGGTAAAAATCGAATAGCACGAGCCAATCGATATGTTTAGTTCCTTAGCAACTTCTCTAACGGTGATTCGACGATTGGCCAATATTATTTTCTTCATTTCATCAATGTTTTCGTCTGTTGTTGATGTGCTTGGGCGTCCGGAACGCATTTCGTTGTTCGCATCTTCTCGGCCCTCTGAGAACATTTTGTACCACCGATAAACGTCGCTTTGGTCCAAGGTAGCTTCTCAATATGCCACAGTCAACATTCGGAATGCGTCCGCGCACTTAATTTTGTTTTTCACACAAAATTTGATACAGGTTCTTTGATCCATTTTTTGGAATAGGCAAAAATCGAAGACAAGCCAAAACACGTCTAACCAAAATAGCTGTCAACAATTAACTAAACATTCGAAATGGCCGATTTTTTTCAGCATAAGTGAGGGACATGAGTGCCAACCTAACGCCACAAAAAAATCGAAAATCGAATATACGTAGCCCGCGGAAATTCAAAATTCGCGATACTTTTTTAACAGACCTCGTACATTGGACGTAGGGATGATGAGAGATTCGGAACGGGGGTTAGGAGGAATAGAAGAAGAAACTCTCAACTATAGATGTAAAACGTAAAGCACAGAGACCTTGTGGCGCGAGATGCTTCGCATTGAAAAAAAAAGAAAACTCAGAGTATTCGCTCCATCCTCGTCGTTCTCTCGTCGTAAAAACCAACAGCATCATGAAGCGCACCTTGACGGGTCGGTTCTTTCCTCCGATGTACCGAGAGATAATTCTCATTGCGGCACACGTGCGCTTCAGATGCGCCCTCCACGCATCTCCCTTTTTTTCCCTCTTCTTTTGCCGTGTGCTAGCTCGATTTTTTTTTTTACTCCCTCGCCCTTTTATATATTTATCTACGTGCATGGAATAAGCCACGCTGCACGCATCGAGGTATCATACATAATATTACACGTTCCAAGAGTGTTGTACTAGATGGTGCGGGGGTTTGGCGGTTGGGGGAGGGTTGGAGGTGGGTTCGAGGTATAGAAAGAGTGTATCTTGGCTACATATTGCCTACACGCGTGAAACGTATAACGTCGAAGCGTCCATATATACGATGCGTGAACGCGCTCCTTTGTAAAAGCTAGATTAAAGGGCCATATATACTGATGGGTCGTCAAAGGAAACTATTAGCGGTGATGGTAATGCAATATTTTCTCTCGAAGTACACGGACGGAGAGAATCTTTGCGGGAGCGAGAGACGAGGGTGATGTTACTCGGCGCTCTCCCTCTAGCAAAAAAGAAACGAGAATGGATAATAGAATTACGAGCGTCAGAGCCGTGAGGGGGACGGTGGAGGTTTTTGAAAGCGTAAAAGAGCTACAAAATATTGAAGAATAATGGAAATATTAAGGAGAATGTGAAATGAAGGAGAATCTGAGCGTACGTGTACTCTAGATGGTGTAAACTAGAGATGGTGTACTCTAGAAGGAAAAGAGAAAAATTATTCTCTTTTCTTTTACCACAAGTGTCATTGAAAATATTGCAAGTAAAAATTAATCCAATTTCAAACTGACATGGCATCTGGTCAAACAATAAATTGGGTACATTTTTTTTAACGTTAATTACGCACGAAGTGATCAAAGATCTCAACGAAACATTTTTGTCCTTAATGAAAAGATGTTTAGGCGTAAAATTTCGATTGAAGGGTTAAACAAATTTCAGACATCAACATCGCTCACCGCGTAACGATGCTGATTACAAAAAAAAATGTACGTGACACTCGGCGTTAGATATATTTGTTAGTTAAACAGTGGCAATGGCGAATTAGCTGCGCGTGTCTCGTTGAAAGAAAAAACAACCCCGCAGAATCCCGCATCGAAATCTGCGCGAGGTTGAACAAGGTTCGCAATTAAAACGTGAAATCGTCGAATATGGCAAAAGACTGAGGGGGATTGCGGAGAAGACAGAGAAAAAAAAGACGAGAGAGAGGACAGTGGGGGGGCAAAAGGGACGAACGACGCAATAAATGTACGCATTGCGCAGCATTAGTTGATTAAAATATAAAAGAACGGTGGCTGCTTTCGCAGGGAGTTCCAAGAGAGACAGAGAGAGAGAGAGAGAGAAAGAGAGGGATGAAAAAAGGAGAAAAGAGGCTGAAGAGGATAGGCGAGAGATGTGGGATGAAAGTTAGAGAGAAAACGACGGATGAATGGATAGGCAAGGGGGGTCAGGCACCCTCTCACGCTGGTGGGGGAGAAAAAGCTCGTCCTCATACACCCACTCCGCTCACTTCACCGCTTCTCGTCGAACCTCTCTCACACTCTCTCTCTAACTCTCTTCTACTACTTCTCTTTTATCTGAAGTATACTGCTGTACGTGTTTCAACCCCCATCCCCCTCTCTATCACTCTCTCTCTCTTTCTCTCTTTCATTCTCTCAGCTTCTGAAGTAACTGAGATAGAGAATAAAGAGAAGAGGGTACAAATATGTACCCTTCTGTATGTACGTGTTGATATAGATATATACACATATATATGTATATTTAAATGGGAAGTGAGTGAGGAATTCGGAGATGGAGAAAGAAAGGAGAAAGTGCGCGAGGGAGAGAGGAGAGCGGCCCGGGAAAAGAAATAATCTGCTAGCTGTATTGACGTTTCTAGTCTAACTCTGATTGAATTATGCATGAGCACACCGGTGTCTGTGTACCTGTGTGCTGGCGCAAAGACGAGAATATATATACGGCATTGTATAGTCGTCGATGTGGTGGGGTTAGTGTTTTGGCATAGTGGGGTCGTAAAGAATACACACCGTGATTCCCATGTGTCTCATACATTAT
Organism: Oxytorus armatus; assembly: GCA_958009045.1. Taxonomy (NCBI): domain Eukaryota; kingdom Metazoa; phylum Arthropoda; class Insecta; order Hymenoptera; family Ichneumonidae; genus Oxytorus; species Oxytorus armatus. The sequence goes on along the minus strand of OY253751.1, from coordinate 9,512,122 downwards.
CGATCCTATGATCCAACTCCCGGAAAGAGAAATAGGGAGATTTTTATTTTTTTTACCCACTCTTCGCCATTCCGTCCGGCAAGTCACTCGGCTTCCTCGTCGCGGCTTCCTATTTCCGTGAATATATACTTTTTCGACGAATGCGCATCACGTGGCAACACCCGAAAATTTTGGCGAATCTTGCGAGAGGAAATTGAGACACGAGGTATCTATATTAATATAGATACCTCGTGTCTCAATTTTAGATAGCAAAATGCCACGCGCTTCACGAAATTGGTCACGTGGTGAATTTACCGCTTTGCTTCATAACGTAATTGCGTAATGACGCAATCAGGGGGCTAATCGGTGTTCGAAGAGAAGACAAGGAATAATATAAAATTTATATCAATTTCAATTTCTTTTATAAATAATAATTCCGAAGAAATTAAAAGTTCATACGATTCCCTTCGAATTATCCTTCGATTTAATAAGAATAAATCAAATCAAATATTCTTTTTTCTAATGAGTTTTCATACTATTTTCGGTCAATAGTTATATTCCTACTTTTGTTTCTCTTTGAAAATTAATTCTAATGGTTTTTTTTCATTCAAACGATACTAGATACTGGACGAAGAGAACACATGAGAATAATATAAAATTTATATCAATTACAATTTCGTTTATAAATAATAATTCCGAATAAATTAAAAGTTCATAAGATTCCCTTCGAATTATCCTTCAATTTCCTAAGAATAAATAAAACCAAATATTCTTTTTTCTAATGAGTTTTCATACTATTTTCGGTCAATAGCTATATTCCTACTTTGGTTCTCTTTGAAAATTAATTCTAATGGTTTTTTTTTCATTCAAACGATACTAGATACTGGACGAAGAGAACACATGAGAATAATATAAAATTTATATCAATTTCAATTTTGTTTATGAATAATAATTCCGAACAAATTAAAAGTTCATACGATTCCCTTGGAATTATCCTTCGATTTCCTAAGAATAAATAAAATCAAATATTCTTTTTTCTAATGAGTTTTCATACTATTTTCGGTCAATAGTTATATTCCTACTTTTGTTTCTCTTTGAAAATTAATTCTAATGGTTTTTTTTCATTCAAACGATACTAGATACTAGACAAAGAGAACACATGAGAATAATATAAAATTTATATCAATTTCAATTTCGCTTATAAATAATAATTCCGAACAAATTAATAGTTAATACGATTCCCTTGGAATTATCCTTCGAGTTCCTAAGAATAAATAAAATCAAATCTTCTTTTTTCTAATGAGTCTTCACACTATTTTCGATAAATAGTCATATTCCTACTTTTGTTTCTCTTTGAAAATTAATTCTAATGGTTTTTTTTTTTCATTCAAACGATACTAGATACTGGACGAAGAGAACACAGAATAATAAGAAATTTATATCAATTTCAATTTTGTTTATAAATAATAATTCCGAACAAATTAAAAGTTCATACGATTCCCTTGGAATTATCCTTCGATTTCCTAAGAATAAATAAAATCAAATATTCTTTTTTCTAATGAGTTTTCATACTATTTTCGGTCAATAGTTATATTCCTACTTTTGTTTCTCTTTGAAAATTAATTCTAATGGTTTTTTTTCATTCAAACGATACTAGATACTAGACAAAGAGAACACATGAGAATAATATAAAATTTATATCAATTTCAATTTCGTTTATAAATAATAATTCCGAACAAATTAAAAGTTAATACGATTCCCTTGGAATTATCCTTCGATTTTCTAAGAATAAATAAAATCAAATCTTCTTTTTTCTAATGAGTGTTCACACTATTTTCGATAAATAGTCATATTCCTACTTTTGTTTCACTTTGAAAATTAATTCTAATGGTTTTTTTTTCATTCAAACGATACTAGATACTAAACGAAGAGAACACATGAGAATAATATACAATTTATATCGATTTCAATTTCGTTTATAAATAATGATTCCGAACAAATTAAAAGTTTATACGATTCCCTTGAAATTATCGATGGATTTCCTAAGAATAAATAAAATCAAATCTTCTTTTTTCTAATGAGTCTTCCCACCATTTTCGATAAATAGTCATATTCCTACTTTTGTTTCTCTTTGAAAATTAATTCTGATGGTTTTTTACAATCAAACGATACTATATACTAGACGAAGAGAAAACATAAGAATAATATAAAATTTATATCAATTTCAATTTCATTTATAAATAATAATTCCGAACAAATTAAAAGTTCATCCGATTCCCCTCGAATTATCCTTCGATTTCCTACGACTAAATAAAATCAAATCATCTTTTTTCTAATGTCTTCATACTATTTTCCATAAAAGTCATGTACCTACTTTTGTTTCTCTTCGAAAATTAATTGTAATGTTTTTTTTTCATTCAAACGATACTAGATCGTAATCGTTCGTGTTATAACGATGGAATATTTCACTTTTCTGCGAACGGAAAATTTTCATTTCCTCACCCAGGCATAAACAGATATAGCCTCTCTTTGAACGCGAGTACACTCGTGGACCAACCAACTATATGAATAGTGTGGGCTGACAAAGCGAGAGACAGAGATTGCGAAGAATCTCGAACATTACGCACAAAACGTGTTTATAAGGGATGCGAGAGCGGGAAAGATGTGTGTGCGGGATAGAAATTCAGTTCGAATAACGGACGTATTGCCAAAAAGGGTATCATTGAGGGTGAACGGAGATATGTATGGCGTGGAACCCTTGGCCGAGTTGCTTTTCTTTTTTAAAGAGAGACACAAAATGAGGAACAGAGAGGGTAATCTGAGCGGGGACCCTTTTGGATGATCCTTAATCAAGCCATTTCTATACCGGTCGTTACAACCATTTTCCGTCCTACAAAAATAATCACTAATAATGAGATAGATATATAGCGTTAGAAAGATGGAATAAACGGAAGTACAATCTCCATGCAATTACGGCCACCGAATAAAATGATGTAAACATCTATAGGAAAATTTGAACATAAAAGCACACGTTATATACGAAGCTGATTTTTCCTGGGCACAGGTACCATTTTCATCAGAAGAAAATAACATGACTTGCATTACGCACAATCAGCATAGAATTTCATAAAACAAAAATAATGTTGTAACAGAGCATAAAAATATTATCTTCGGAGTACTGCCTATTTCCGGAAGTGGATATGGGCAAGCCAATCTAACGAGTATTTGAAAATAATTGACTTTGTTAGTGAAGAGGTCGTGAAATTTTGTTTGAGCCCAGAAGGATCGTCTAACGCAAACAATATTTCCAAATGAAATTCCTGTAATAACGAGCAATTGAAATTTGCTGATCCAATTGCGTAGTTCATGTTCGAACTTTATTTGTATGGATTAATGTTTTTTTTTTTTTTTTTTTTTTCAAAAAAAGATTTAACCGTCCTCAATTAGAAGATGCCTTCAATTAGCAATTAACCATCTCAATGGTTCTGCAATTAGCGAAAAAATATAGATTTTCAAATCTCGTTCAATAATTAGTGATCATATCCTTGTCACAAAATCATCTTGAATGATTTTTTTTTCTAATAAAACTATACGATTAAAACCCTTCCGTCGTTCATCCCTCGACTTCTTCTAAACTGTTTGCGCATCAATATTCAGTACGTAACGACAATAATTAAAAATCAATCGAAGCAAAAGCTGGAATAATCATCCCTTCGCAATAATTACTCGTAACAATTTCATGTAAAAAAAAATCTTGATAAATATTTTTTTTTCTCAAACGATTTCCATGACCAGTTGACTTTAACGTCGTTGTCCCAATTCAAATCAAACCCTCTCCGTCCAACGATCGTTCTTAACGAGAAATCATCGCCTTTCACTTTCTCTTTCTCATACCTTTACATTGACACTAAACAGAGATTGACGAATTAAAATGTCGATAGAGTGCACCGAATGAGGGACGCCGCGGATACGCCATTAGAAACGAGTGGGATACTCGTTTGTGTGTAATATAGTTTTTCCTCTGTTCGGGCTCCGGTTGTATACATGGTCCTGGATATGATGGTGCCGGTTTGCTGCGGGGTGGCTGGAAAAGTTGAGCCCTCTCGGCAGCGGCGCGACCCTGCCAGAAACGAAAGAGAGAATAAAGAGAGAAAGAGGAGGATATAGTCACCCTCTCGGCTCCTGTCCGCATCATCCCCACCACCGTTACCATCACCAAACCCCCCCCCCCCCCCCCGGCGGCCCCGCCGACCCGTTCCCTTTTATATTTTCATAACTAATCTGCGCGGTGCGTACTATTACGCTCTCCGCACATTTTATAACTTTATGGATTTTCCTATAGCACTCCGCGCTCGTTCTTCCTCCTCACCCTTCTCTCACTCTTTCGCCCTTTTTTGCCCTCCGCTTCCCTCGTCCGCGCCGAACTACACCGCCCCCCCCCCGTCCCTCCTCCTCCCTTGCCCGTTTGCAGAGCCCTCTCTCGTGTTCCAACCACCACTATATACCAACCCCCATTTCGTCCTCGCGTCCTCCTAGGCACATAGGGTCCCCCCTTGCCAATCCGCCATTCCCCGACGCGCACCGCGGCACCGGCACACCGCCATAAAGTCGCGGAATAAAACGCGTTACACGGAACGTTGCATTGCTCGAATTTTATATACATTCATCTATATAACGGTGGGCAGAGAGCACCCACGAAAGCGGCCATGCGCGTGTTCACTCTCGCGAAATATACATACATTTTCGCTCCACCCCGGCAAAATGAACGAAGAGGGAGAGAAAGAGAGAGAGAGATGAAGATAGAAAAAGAGAGAGAGAGAGATGAAGATAGAGAAAGATGTATAGGTAACTCTCGTACTATACCGTTAGAATCGCCGGCCGAACGAAAAACCAAAGCACTCTATGTGTAACACACGTCGGGATGAAACACGTGATGGTATTTGTTGCCAAAACTGTGATATTCGAAAAATGCGATTGAACGAATTTTATTTCACGCAGACGGAGAATCTATATCGACCACGACGATTTATGTAAACCTACTATTTGTTTTAACTACCAATTGGTTGATTAGTGACCGATGGATTAAAATCGATGGTAGCTAATTTACATAGCATCGTGCAAAAAACAAAATTGCTCGACAATTATCAAAAATAATCGAACACTATTGTGAATTATATTTGAAAAAAAATACTTCTTTAACAACATTCCCTGTGGCTAATTGTCACAAAATATGGTAAATTTGTTTATACCGAACATAAGAACAGCTTTCAGTTTAGGTTCATCGATGCAATAAGAAGATCTATAATTAAAATTCAATTCTATGATCAAATTTACATGAAACAAATAAAATTCATTTATATTAGTTGTACTCGATTTTAAATAACGAATTAACATCAATTTCATTACGAAAAACTTGTGGAAGTTTTTTCGTCAAAACTTAGTAACGACCATGACTATGAATCCAATGGACTTTTACCAACGGACCTTCTTTGGAAAACTTCTTTTTTCTTTCTACCACGAAGCTTACGCTTCACATATTTTTTTCTAACGTCGTTGTAACAGGAAACGCTCCTATTAATAGGTGCACGCGTGAGAGAGAAGCTTCACGCTGAGTACATACGCAGGGGAATCTATGTAGTGCAAAACCTCTGTAATACACCATGGTCAACGGGGCGCGATAACGTGGAGAGAAAAATGAAGGGTAGAAGGAAAAAAAATGCGTATGCCTCGTGTCACGAGAGTATACAGTACTCTCGTAACCACGGAGATACCGTGCCATATATATATATTATATATACACTGTTCAACCGAGTTTCTGTGCGTGTTCACGATGATGGCGGTGTAAAAGAGAGGAGAGAAAAAAAATTTGCATAAATCTCGTCGCGTTAATTCTCGAGCTTTTCCCACGCGCCACTCGTGAGCTCGACGCCTCGGGACTTTTTTTCTCCATCGGCACGTTGAAAAAAAAAAAACGGAGGAAAAAACGTAAAAATAAAAATTCAACGAAGGGATGAAAAATGGAAAGGAGTAGAGATGAAACACAAAAAAAATTGGGGTTATGAAAATAGCACGTTTTTTTTTTTCATCCGTGGTCGTTGAAGGTCAGGAACGAATGTTTTTTGATTCTTTAGTAAAATCAAGGGAAGCGCAGATTCCGGGGGGGGGGGGGGATTTGATTACACATTAACTCATACAATTCCGTATCACTACGCAACCGTTTCCTATCCCTCTCGTACAACGAGAAGTGCGCTCTTTCGCGAGGACCGCGAGAGAAGGTAAAGGGTGCTGCGCGGGACGGCGGAGGTGCGAGGGAAAGGGAGATGGAGTGGTGTAGAGTGGAGACCAGAGGGTAGTTTAATTCCTACCACCACCGCGCACCGCCGGGCAAACCTCTCTCTCTCTCTCTCTCCCCACCCAGTTGTAGTATAGCGCCAGAGCCAGAGGCAGTAGTAACAGAGCCACGAGGAAGGCTTTACGTCTAGGGCAAAAAAGCTCCGGATCGATACTAAAATGCCTTTAAAATCACGGATTTTATATATCCGTCGAGGGGCCGTAGCGGGGCTTCGTAAGGGGGGAGTTTAAGGGAGGACCTCTCTCTCGCTCTCCTATTGCAGAAAGATTACTCCGGTTGTATATCCTGGACCTCGCGCACAATCCTTGCTGCTCATTCGATGAGAAGAATTCTTATCTCTATTTCTATCTCTATTCTTATATTTGTTTGTATCAAGGAAATTTTTTATCGTAAATTCACAACAGATATTTCCTGCTGGTGTTAAGATAGTAGTCTGGTAACTTAAGCCGATTTTCATGTCTTATTTGGAGGGCTTTTTTATTTGTAGGAAAATAAAAATGAATCGTTTTGGATAGTTAGGATGTTTTTATTTACATAGTCCGTAGCCCGTAGCCGTAGTCTGGTCTAGAGCGAGATTTTTGACGTCATTTCTAATGTGCAATAACGTTTAAACCGTTGAAGTTGCCTTGATGAAAATTTACACGTGCATTTATTGATCCTTAGAGAATACTTGTACACTAAAAAAAAAAAATTATTTTAAATATCTTCATGTAGTTTTTGCCTTGTTGCAACATGGTGCGCCGAAATCGGCGCCCACTCTGGACGATGTTGTATGCATTTGAAAAAAAAAATAAATATATATTCTCAATCTGTATGAGTATTTTGAGCACTGGTAGCAGAATTGGTACTTAAAAAAAATTTTTGACAAAATGGCGGCCTGTTGAACTTTCATTAATGATATTTCATTATTCGACGAGTTATAAAATGTCGGCAAAATTATTGTTCGACTCAATAAACATTTTTTTTAAGTACCAATTCTGCTACCAGTGCTCAGAATACGCATACAGATTGAGAATATATATATTTTTTCAGATACATACAACGTTGTCCAGAGTGGGCGCCGATTTCGGCGCACCATGTTGCAACAAGGCAAAAAACTACATGAAAATAGAAGACAACTTCAACGGTTTAAACGTTATTGCACATTAGAAATGACGTCAAAAATCTCGCTCTAGACCAGACTACGGCCTTAAAAATACAGAAAAAAATTTTTTTGAAAAAATGTAACAGTTTATTATTATTATTATTATTGATCTAAGTTGGCACCTTGAAAATAAAGCGCGTGAGTGGCCCCGGTGATTTTGGCTCTTGATGTTATCTGAAATCAAAAATTCTTGATAATTCTTAATCTATAGACATGTCATTCTGGTCGGAACTACTGAAGTTAAATTTCATGGATAAATAACAAAATGGCGGACTTTGGAAAAAAAAACTTTTTTCCAAAGTTCGCCATTTTGTTTTTTTTTTCGAGGTGCCAACTTCGATCAATAATAATAATAATAAACTATTAAATTTATTCAAAAAAATTTTTTTTTGTATCTTTAATATGTAAATAAAACCATCCTAAATATCCAAAACGATTCATTTTTATTTTCCTACAAAAAAACGCCCTCCAAAAAAGACATGAAAATCGGCTTAAGTTACCAGACTACCACCTTAAATCATGATTAATTACAAATAACAGTTGTTAAACCGATACGAATATGTCGCCTTTGTTCAGGTGAGAATCGAGAATTGTCAGAAACATTAGCATCCATGAATAATATTCGTACACAAAATTTGAATCGTCAATTATTCATGTACGGTTTCTTTTGTACCTGGTACGATAAAAGAGATGGAAGACTATGTAACGAGTGTGATCAAGACTGAATATATGTATATAACACATCGCGTTAGTTGAACGTGGAATTGGGGGTGGATGAGGGTTGCTCGGCGGTTGCCTCGAACGTATATTCTAAAGTCTCTCGCGGTGTGGCAACCCCAATTCTCTTCTTGAGTCGTCGTCGTCGTCGTCGTCGTCGTCGTCCCCGTCATCGTCGTTGTCGTTGTCCTCACCCTCGGCAACGGCAAAGGGCTACTCCTCCGTGCACATGTCGAATTGCACGAGCGTACTCGCTCAAAAACCTTCGTTTACTTTTTATTTCTCGTCCCTTTTCTCTCTGTCGCGCTGTCTGTTTGTCTCTTTCTCCAGGGGTCTCTTCTCTCTCCGGTGAAACGGAAGGGAAAGTCGGGGCGCGCTCCAGGATAGACGGAAAGTACACGCGGGCTCGCGGTGATTAGAGAGGGGCAGGAGGAATGGTGGCAAGGGAGAGGAGAGGACTAAAAACCGTGCTGAAAGGAGGACGAGGAGAGATAGAGTGAGAGAGATGAGGGAAAAAAAAGACCAAAGGGATGAAGAGAAGTGACGGAGAGAGCTACGAATATATATACAAATATATATGTATATTGGAAAGAGGAGTGAGAAAGAACGTCGTGGCGGTTCTGACGAGGGTAGCGTGGAGTAGAGAGAAAAAGAGAGAGAGGGGGGAGGGGGGAGAACAGAGGACAGAGGCAAGCTCCCCCTTGTTTCATTCCGCTTTTTAATAAGGACCTCGTTTGGTACTCTAGGCTTTAAATAGATCAATACCTACGTACTTCATCCCTGGCAACGAACCCAAGCCCCCTCACCCCCCGTCGCTTTTTACGCGGCCGTCTGTTTTTATCCTACTCTTTCCTGCTGTAGTCTTACTACCTCTTTCTCTCTTTTTAACCCACCCCGCCTCGACCCCGCCAAACCGCTCGCCCTTTCTGTTCTTCTCGCTCTTTCTCTCCCTGTGTCTCTCTCACGCTCACTACCGTTATTTCGACCTACCCCTCCAACTCGTACTATCCACCCTCATTGCGATTCCATCCCACTCTTTATTTCTGTCCTTTACGCGCCGTATGTACTTGCTCCTCTATATTTTCATCCCTCTCGATCTAGTCGGCATTCCCTCTTTTTCACTCTTCTATATATCCGCCTCTCGTTTTTCCTCTCTTCATTCGCCCGCACTTTGCATACTCCCTCTCACTCTCTTTCTCTCTCTCTGTAGCATAACTACTTTCCTCCACTCCCTCAGACCCTCGACTGCTGATGCAATGTCCCTCCCTCTAATGCTCTCACTCACTTTTACGGCGTGTGTTTCTCTTTATATTCGCCATCTCGCTATTTCGCTCCGGCAGCTCTCACTCTCGCGGTCCAAAACCCTCACGCAGAGCTATGTAACCCGCTATATATATATATATATATATATATATATATATATATACATATAGTACCACAGAAAACGCGTCAGTCTCCTACGCGTTGCCACGTTGCCCGCTTTTTCCCTTTTTTTTTCGTGCTCCACTGATTTTTTTTTTTTTAACTCTTTTCGTGCTTTTTTCCTACACTTTTTCAGTATCACTCGGTCTATCGTACAACCTACATCTCTCCATCTCGCAATTTTGTTTTATTTTTTTTTCCATCCTCTACTTTCAACGCTCTGCGTGAATGGGTGAAATGTCGGCACGAGAAAAGCGTTTTCGCTTTCTATACAAGGCTGCCAACGTGCTCGAACCACGACGAAAACGAGAGTAACGTATATACGATAAGAGAGAGAGAGAGAGAGAGAGAGAGAAAACGAACGATACGAGAAGGCCAAAACGTGAGAGGCAAAAAGTAGTGCTCCAGTGTACGCAACGCACCACTCAACACACGTGGTTATTCTGCTCTTTGCTCTTTACGTTCACCCGACCTCCATTGTATATCTAAATCCTTCGGCCTTAGATCCCTGATTTATTGGGATATTTCAAGTGAAATCTGACGATTTTACAAATTTTCGAAACGATTTAATTAACCTCACTATTCCTGCAAACAAGAAATTGCGGTATTTGCTGTATTTTCTATTTTTAAATTATCGTTCACTGGTTGAAACGTTCCTTAAGTTTGTTCACTTAAAATCCGGAACATTTTACGTGAAACAACCTCTAAGTAATATTTAGTTAATACGTTTTATATGAAAAGTACATATTAGAGAGTGTACAAGCTCGAGAATCATCTCGACCGCTTACTCACACCCCTAACTTCCAGTTCGTCGCTCTACAACCCCCCTGCTCTGGCCTCGTCGAGAAAATCGTCCGCGCGTGTTCGAATCTTCGAACGATGATTATAAACGGTGTGTGGATACTCGATGCGTTATAAACGTGTAAGGATTGGTCAGAAACCCTGTATAACATTGGCGATACATACCAACATACACGTGATTTGATCCACAGCAACAACACGTCATATATATATATATATATATATCGCGTCATATATATTTATATATATATGTATCGAACGATGGACGCGCGGGCTCGTTATGTTCGCGTCGAAGAGCACGAGCCTGGAAAGCACGGTTGAACCGCCAATTGGTATCCGGCCGTGTATACCGCCACGCCACGCTCGTTTGACATCTGACGCCTTCGCGCGCTCCGATGACTCACGCGCCCGCGGCCCTATCCACGCTCGAATTTCGATGCTTGTAAAAATTAAATGAAGATTGGAAAGAAAAATTAAACGCACTTGGAAACTCAACTCTCATGGGGTTGAGGGGATTAAACGATGCAGAGTAATCAAAGCAAATCGAGTCGCAATTTTTGTAAATGAACTTTTCATCAACGATCGAAATTGATACAGCTATTTGTCGCTAATCTGTCGTTAATAATTCGAAAAACAATGGACAATAATAATGAATTGAGGAGTAATTTTTTCACCACGACATTTCAATGAATGACTAATAAAGTACATTGTTTGCGGTCGAATAAAGGACGTGTTTGCTTCCTGGTAAAGTCATGTAACTCCTGTATCTGTCTGGTAGGTTTAGCTTGAATTTTTTACTCTTTCTTTAAATTCCGCACATGATGAGAATAAACTACTGGACAAATTAATGTCCATGAAGTCTTAAACTCTTTATTGCAACCTCCCGTACTGGATAAGCGAGACGGATTTCAAACAAAACCAAAATTGTACGAGCTACGTTGCTAGAAACATCATACTCAACAAAAATAATGCTGCGTTTTTAAGAAAATGTGGCACCGTAGGGGAGATTGTAACAAAGAGCTTAAGGTAGTAGTCTGGTAACTTAAGCCGCTTTTCATGTCTTTTTCAGAGGGCGTTTTTTTGTAGGAAAATAAAAATGAATCATTTTGGATATTTAGGATGTTTATAAAAACATCCTAAATATCCAAAATGATTCATTTTTGTAATGATTTCATTTTTTTGTATGTTTAATATGTAAATAATTACATATTAAAAATACAAAAAAAAATATTTTGAAAAAATTTAATAGTTTATCATTATTATTATTATTGATCGAAGTTGGCACCTCGAAAAAAAAGCGCGTGGGTGGCCCCGGTGATTTTGGCTCTTGATGTTATCTGAAATCAAAAATTCTTGATAATTCTTCATCTATAGACATGTCATTCTGGTCGGAACTACTGAAGTTAAATTTCATGGATAAATAACAAAATGGCGGACTTTGGAAAAAAGTTTTTTTTTCCCTACCTTAAGACTTCATACACATTGATCCGTCGAGCATTTTATTTGAAATCATACAAAAATGTACATAAAAAGCAAAACGTTGAAACTGCGCTTACAAGACAAATATAGAAGTAACAGGCTTCTGTCAGGAAACAAATCGTTCCTCTAAAAGTTCAAAACGTTCGTATAAAATCACCAATTCAATTTATGATGACGATTTTAATAATTCACTTAATGTCTAAATCAAACACGTTGCATCTCTTTTCTTTCAGTCGAGGGGCTGGAAAAATTACAACCACTTGTTCACCTACTCAAGTACTAATAGCAATAAAAAATTTAAACATAGAACGAAGAAAACGAGCAGTCATTCATGCATATCGGATAAGCATTGCCCGAAAAAAGTAACCGATATTTTCTTCGCGTGTGAAGATAATCCGAAAATTTCATAAATTATCAACTTATTCCGTATCTCGTGAAACGAATTTTTCAATTTAATTCTCTGAATTAACTGATTCCCATCGTTCCATTTTCCGTAAATCATACAACGATATTATGCAGTCGGATGGTTATTGTTTTTTTTTAAATATAAATTGCTAATGAAGAATTTTAGCTTGGAGGAGAAGTTTGGATATTTATGAAATTCGTCCTCAGCTAGGAATGCACTTTTCGTCGTCGAAAATTTACGGAGAAAGAAGAAGAATATGGTAACAGGCTGACAGGTGATCCGGATCGTGTAATAATGTGTGTATGTGTGCGGACGAGTAGCACCATTTTTTTTATGACCGATCAGGACCCACGCTACGCTATATATGCCCGAGGGGGCGAAATACACGCTGCACCACTGCCGCTGCTGCTACTCTCTCACTCTCTCTCTCGCCCCTTCTACTGCGATCCTCTCGCCACTTTCGTTCTCTCTCTTCGTTTTTTTTTCTTTTTTTTTCCACGACTGCTCTCTGTCGGTGCGTCTCTCACCGCCACCCTCGCTCTTTTCTCACCACTCTCACTCTCGTTTTCATGTGTTCTCGTTTGTGTGCGTGTTTTCGTGTGTACGAATGTGTCTGCTGGGCGCTTTTTTTTCACGGGCATTCACACCCTGGAAAGGGTGATTTGTCGACCTGACCCCGAGAGAAAGAGAGAGAGAAAAAGAGAGCACCAACGACCCACCGGTTGTGAGTTCACAGCAGCGTGGGAACGTCCTTGACCTATCGACGCCGAATAATCTCGACACCAGCGGAACACCCGGAAGTCGTTGTACCAATGCACACGGGACGAAAGAACGATTAAAGCAGAATTCTGACGTATTCTGAGGGCGGATTCACGAATCATTCAATTATCGTAGCCATTTTTCTTTTGCTCACAAATTACCAAGAAGTTGTATCGTTTTCAAGTACGTTCAACTGTATTATAAATATGTCAAGGGTTCGAAAAAAATAACGTGTACTGATACACAACGATCATCATTTATTAGTCGTATTAATGAGTATGACAAAAAAAATGAGTTAACGATCCTGTAGTGTTTTTAAGGCTCTACTGACATTTCATTTTCAACCAAATAATTAATACGTCATCCCCTCAATTTCACCACCTCAATTAGATGCAAAATAAAGTTCTGGTGCAAGCTTATTAATTAATACGAGAAGGTGTAGAAGAAAAAAACAGCTAACAACCATATATTTCGCGATTTGCGATACAATTAAATAATAACTTATCGGATAATGCAAATTGCATCGGTATCCCAATGTTTTTTTTAAATGTTTTGCGGCTTTGATTGCACGAATATTTATAATCTCCGACTTACGAAGACAAACAAAGGTGCTCGTTAGTAAATTCTGTTTGTTTAACTCATGGTAGTTGCAGTGATGTTCGAACGAGGCTTTTCACAGCAAGTGTTGTGTTGGGAGGTTGAGGAGTTTATAGGTATGCAGCGTCGACAATGTGTACACGAGTAAAAAGGAGTGAGAGAGAGAGAGAGAGAGGGGTGTCCTTACCATGAGCTTTTTCGCTTGCATACATGGCCATATAAACGAGAGAGAACGGTGTAATTTCCGTCGACCGCCGCAAAATCAATAAAAGAAACATTACATTGGCGGCTGGTAGAGTACGTTATTCTGGCTGCGTGGAAGACCATGGGATTGGATGGGACGCGATGGAATGGGTTTTCGCGCAAGCGTTCCTAGACTCTTTACTCCCGATCTTCTCTCACCCTCTCTCTCTCTCTTTCTCTCTGTGCGAGAGGGCCCTTTGGTAATACGCGGGGCGTCGGGACCGCTCGACAGGAACGACCCCTCACGAGCGTAACAAGAACGAGGAAACTGTATAAAGAGGAAAAGGAAAGCAGCAGCAGAAAGCAGTCTTATGAAATATGGCCTCCTTACGAAGAAGCCTGATTCTAAGGTTCGGAATGAGAGAGAAGAGTGGGACGCGACGCCCGGAGAATGAGACGACGAAGAAGGTGGAAGGGTGGAACGGGCGGAAAAACGAGCGAAGAGCGAGAAACGATACAGATGTGTGTGCGCGCGTATGTGTGTGTGTGTGTGTGTGTGTATAACACGGCGGTAGAGAGGGCGAATTCTGGAGCTGAGGGAAAAGATGGAGAAGAGCGAAAATGTCGAGGGTAGGATGACTATAGTGGAGGGGTTACACCTACAGTAGATCCATAAGGTCTTTATGACCGCGAAGATTGTCCGTGCCAGCTTCCACGTATGCTCCTGACTTAAAACCCTTCCTCTATTATTATTATTATTATTATTATTATTATTATTATTATTATTATTATTATTATTATTATTATTATTATTATTATTATTATTATTATTAATTGTTCTTTTGTTATATATATTCTTTTCGGGATGTCAGCAAGTATTTTGCATAGACTGAAATCTAAACAATTTCAATCCTTTTAACCCTTATATTATGGATTTTAAATTTACGGCCGATGTAACTATAATTTCTGAAATTTCCACGCGGCATTCGTTCATCGTTGGTAAATTGATAAAAATTCCTAAATTCAAGACGGACAAACGCGTTCCTCACTGTTATTACGGCGCCATTTGTAATTTCACAATAACAACGACGACGGAGAGAGATATTTGGATTTTCCGAATCGTAATTCATCCGAGCAGCTATAGATTCCAGTCTTTTTGAATATCATAACGTAATACACAAATTACGCAACAATAACGTAAAATACAATTCATCAACACAACCGTATAATATATCTCGTTTTACGCGATGAAACATCGCGTTACCCCCTATAAGTAACAAAACCTCACAGAAGACGTGCAAAATTTGAATGGTGCACCTTTGCATTCTGTTCTAAATAATCACTATGTCATCGTTGTGAATGGAGCATAACATAAGAGCCGTTAAACATCATTGCCCATTGTATTATCGTCCTGTCACCTCGTGTGACAATAGCCAACGGGCAGAGCACTTACAGCCGATACACGAAGGTACGAAAACTCTCTAATTACGTAACCACATGTATATAATGAGAAATATTATGTAATATACCCTTTCCGATTTATGATATTTCGTGTTTCTGTATCATCGTAACTGTTATAATTCAAAGGATGCGCTAACATCTCTCTCTCTCTCTCTCTCTCACTTTCTTCATCATCCTTTGTTCATAACATTTGAAAAATTGTAAGAAAAATACTGCCCTTCTGTATTTATTTTTATTTATTTCAAAGATTTGATTTATTTATTTACATTAAAAAATTTAATATTCAACATTTTGTACAATTGCAGAAAATCGTGATAGAACTCATTCCGATTTGAGCAATGAATAAACGTTCTTATTATTTTTGTTTTAATTATTTGTCCTCGAAAACTCTTCGACTCATAGCCAATGCACCCTGGTATATCTCGAATGCGACACTGCACAGAGATCTCAATATTCGGACGAACAAAGAAGAAATAACAAACCACGGCACAAAATACGCCACGAGAATCAACAACCACCCAGATCACCTTACTGCGAAGCTACTCCGAGAAGAGGAAATAAAGAGGAGAATGATAAGACAGAAACCGAAAGACCTACAGTGAGTCAAAAAGTATTCATACACCTTGTTTTTTTGCGATGACTTTATAGACATAAGCGATACGCAAATAAAGCCAATTTTATTTAATAGTACATCAGGTGCAGAGATAAACTGCAAATGGAGAATTTTTTCCCAGGAATAATAGAAGAATTATGCCAAAAAAACGAAAATTTTCGGGCAAAAAAAGTATTCATACACTTACGATTATAGTGAAAACCTACATTATCATAGTTGTTAATTATAACTAATATTTGGTGTGCATCCCTTTTGCTTCAATTATCGCCTCGAGTCTCTTAGGGATGGATTCTACTAGCTTTTGCGTTGTTACTTTTGCTATTTTCGTCCATTCTTCTAAAAGCACTCTTTGGAGATCGGATTTGTTTGTTATTTTTCTTTTTTTAATTTCTACATCCACCAAGTGCCATAAATTTTCAATAGGATTGATGTCCGGGGATTGTGGTGGTGTAATCAATTGTTTGCGGACATTATAGAGTAACCATTCCCTCGTTTTCATGGCAGTATGTTTCTGGTCGTTATCTTGTTGGAAGTAGAAATTTCTATCCAGGCCCATTTTATCTACACTTGCTTTCAAATTGCTGCGCAACACGTCGATATACTTCTGGGCATTTATTGTACCATCTATAAAAGCCAGATTACCAACGCCATAATATCCCATACAGCCCCCAAACCATGACGCTTCCTCCGCCGTGCTTCACAGTCAGGATTAAATTTTTCCGCTGGAGCTCGGTATTTGGTTTCCGCCAGACGAATTTTTTTCCATCGGACCCGAAGATGTTAAACTTCGATTCATCCGAGAATACGACACGTTTCCAAAATTCTATAGATTTTTTTACGTAGGTTTTTGCGAAACCTAAACGTTTTTCTCGATTTATATTATTAATTAATGGTTTTTTGCGGGCAGTTCTGCCGTATATTTGGGCAGAATGCAAAACGTTTCGAATAGTCTGGGGACACACGTCTGGGGGCTCTTCCCCGATGTTGACGCGACATCATTCGCTAAACTGCGAGCACTTGTGAACGGTTTTTTTGTAGCCTCTGTAACAATACCCTGACGCTCTCGTACTGTTAGTATTCTCGGTCGACCGGTTCGTGGCTTACTTTCTGTGCTGTTTGTTCTTTCGTATTTTTTTATTATATATTGCATTGTTGCGAAACTTAGATTTAGTTCTTTACTAATTTTTCGATAACATTCACCGCGTTTCCGAAGAAAAATCACTCTATCTCGCATGGATATTGATATTTCGCTTTTCTTTGCCATCGTGTCTGTTCAGCGCTTGAAGATCTACTACCGCATGGAATAGGTCAAAACCATTGTGTAAACGAAGACTTGTTTACATTGTACGCAGACGTCAGACTGTCCGTGAGTGAATATCGAGGTTTAGCAGCTCAATCGGAAGTGTACAAATACTTTTTTGGCCCGAAAATTTTCGTTTTTTTGCATAATTCTTCTATTATTCCTCGGAAAGAATTCTCCATTTGCAGTTTATCTCTGTACCTGATGTACTATTAAATAAAATTAGCTTTCTTTGCGTATCGCTTATGTCTATAAAGTTGTCGCAAAAAAACGAGGTGTATGAATACTTTTTTGACCCACTGTAAGTGTTAGATTCTAAAACGGAACTAACAACAAATCGTTAACGGCTAGGGATCGGACATCAATGGATGCCAATTTGGTTCATGCAAAAGTCAATACACCCAACAAGATTGCCGAATGTTTAAAATAATAACAAATTGCAATTAACAAACTATATAATAAAAAATAAAAATAACATTATTTGTGCGTTCCACCGTATATCCTTGCGAGTTTTAACGTACGACCGTTTCCAATTCTCCCTCCTATCACTCCCTAACAGCAAAATGCCAAGCTGACCTAACTTTCGTAGCATCCTCAGCTGCTTTTTAGAGCCACACTTTATCGCATTCGCTATTGACACGGGGAAACTGCGGAAAACTCCGTGCGGATACAGACGGCTTTTTTATTTTCACCGAAATTCCGTTGACGCAGTTTTTCTAATTGTAAGTTTCATCAGAAACTTAGAAAAACGACGTCCTGCTCAGTAGTCGACGTGCAAGCCAATGTACGGCTAAGTGGTCACCCATCCCAAAACTGACCGCGACGAAGACTGCTTAATACGAGATGTCGCTAAAACCGCGCATCGACCACGCGTCCACTACTAAACAATTATTATTATGCGACATAACTTGTGTATGCGATTTTTTCTTTTAAAGAAAATCTGCTCAAACATTGTTTAATTAATTTTTACCATAGTATGATTGAGAGAGAAAATAACGATATAAATATGAGTGGATTCTTAGTTTGTACAATGACGGAAAAAAAATATTATAATTGATCAGATCCGAGAGAGAATCACGGTCGGACCATATATACAACGTTTTATGGGAAGAAGGAACACCTTACGTAATTTGTTGTGAGTCAAATTAAATTTACCATCTATCGTGATGAGACAATTGAAGTGAACCGGATGACGCACGAAATCTGTTCAAACATCCCCCTGAATGACTCTTTAGAGACCACACGGCCAGGGCTCTATTGTCAAGATTTCACAGGTTTAAGTTAGCTGCAATATATACGACACGAGATGCTACCGAGAGTGACACATCATCATAATGGTCGATGAACAAAAATAATACAGAACATTCGTGTTCGAAAAGATGACAGAAAAGAAAATGTAGGTGTTACGTTGATCAATAGCAGATGTCACAATCACGTGCCCTTGTCGATTGTGTCCGTTTCATAAATAGTATCTTACCGAAATGGTGCGAACGACAATATCGTATACAGATTTAATTGCGTCGGAGATGATAAGGGTTGCGTTTTGGAAATTTTAATCAATATTATAACTGTAAACAGTTTCTGTCATATTGTTTTATCGCACAGGAACCTTTTTGTTTTCGTAAAAGAGAAACGAAAAAAATTTCCGATTCCTTAATGCCAAAGTGTGACGCGAAGAAAAAAGACATATCCCGCAAAATTTGAAAATTCTGCAGAATCGTCTGTGAACGCTTTCGTAAATTTTCAGCAATCTAATTGAACTTTTTTACATAAATGCGAGAAGGGACAAGCATGTTTGGTAATGAATTTAACAAGAATCGCTCTAGTCGTTGAGAGTTTATAAATATTTTTAATTTTTCGAAAAATTTCCTCGTTAACGATTTACTTAAGGGAGGAAATAGGCTTAGACGGTTAAAAAAATCGGTTTTTTTTTAATTCATAAATTGTTAGTAAAACTATTGGAGAATATATGTTCCCAACATTTTAAATGAAAATTCCGACTCGTTTTATTGTTACACGCCACTGAAGTGAGTAGCTCTTCTTCCGGCCCCGAGCGCGCCACGTGTATACCAGAGCGGTCACTCAGGTACCCATTTTTCAAACGCGTTTTTCTGAAAACGACTATTTTTTAACTTGCGTACACGCTAGTTTGAAAAGTTTTCAACCAATCGTTTTGCAAATTGGCAGTTACTTTCTTCATCGTATTGCGGTCTATATGAACCTAAAATCGGAATATTATCATTACTTAAGGGTGAACACCACTGTGACCTCCTGTTTTTTTTCACATTTTTCAAGAATTTTTTTTTGTGGGAAAAAAAAGAGATATTCGAAAAATTTTGTTGGGTTTTGTTCCTTGTTTATTAATGTATCAAAAAACATTTTTTTCACATTTTTCACGCCGCATGGCGGCGCTGGGGAAGCTCTCGCGTCAGGTGCTGTCATCTCCGCGGCACGCAGCAGAACTCTCTTCAACGTTGATCTGAAAAAAAATACCGAGTGTTTTCGTTAATAATATGATATTTTGAAGAGAAGTACATAGGGATTTGGAAAAATATTGTTTTAAAAAAAAGGCACGCCTTTGAAATTAAAGTTAATTTCAAAGGCGTGCCTATTTAAAAAAAAAATATTTTTCCAAATCCCTATGTACTTCTCTTTAAAATATCATATTATTAACGAAAACACTCGGTATTCTTTTTCAGATCGACGTTGAAGAGAGTTCTGCTGCGTGCCGTGGAGATAACAGCACCTGACGCGAGAGCTTCCCCAGCGCCACCATGCGGCGTGACAAATGTGAAAAAAATGTTTTTTGATACATTAATAAACAAGGAACAAAACCCAACAAAATTTTTCGAATATCTCTTTTTTTTCCCACAAAAAAAAATTCTTGAAAAATGTGAAAAAAAACAGGGGGTCACAGAGGTGTTCACCCTTAAAATAATTTTTTTTTTTGCAAATAAAGTTGTAAAAATGGTAAAAAATCGAGCTTTTTTGTTTTGACCCCTGTAAAAAATTCAATTTTCTGTTTTATTTATAGCATTTAGGTTCATATAGAAGAGACACATATAATAAAAGTAAATTCCAACCTCGTTTGATTTCAGATGAAAATTGCGGCTTCCCGAATGTATGCAAAATGCTGAATCTGATTGTGACCTGCAATATGGGGTCGCTAATATCTTCGGTGTTTTTCAAGGAAATTCTTCAAAAAACTTATAGTATATACTTAAATATATGTATAAAATATTCTTAAAGTTTCAATAAATTATATTCATTTTGTAGACTATAAAAAAAAGCATGAACATCATTGAGAAAACGCTGTCCTAACCCTATTTCCCCCCTTAATTTTGAGCCACCGAAAGTGCCATTTTGTGCACAAAAAAATCGACATTACAGAATGTTTAATACGAAATTTGGTGAGTATCGACAAAATGGTTGAGACATTATGAAATTGTTTATCTTTCTGAAAAATAATTCGAACTGAAACAAAACGCATTATCCAATACGCTAAATATGGCGGTGTAATTGATGTCAGCGAAATTAAAATTAAGCCGCGTGACCTGTTATTGGACGAAATAGAGCGATACGAAATTTGTGTAACAATTAACAAATCTTATTTAACTGAATAAACGTTAAGTAGCGACAAATGTTTAAGAACAATAAAGAACGAAACTCAGAATACTGTTGTTTGTACGATTTGGCATTGAAATTGCGCCCCGCTGAATCTCGGGGATCGACGAATCCGCACTTGAAATTAGCTCATACACGTTTCATTGCACGATCGCCCACGTACATACATGAGGTCATACATTGCAGCCGTGCACTCTGATCGCGCGACGAGGACGCGGTCGTCGCCGCCGCCGGAAGAAAAGCATTTTGCCTCGACAGTCGTCGTCGCGCGCGCACACACACACACCAAGGTCATATCATCGCAAATGGAAAGTAAAGGAGGGTATTACTCGAACCTCTCGTACGCGTAACGAAAACTCTCGATGCCCGAGTTAACCTTCTACCCTCGTCCGACGGCACGTTGCGTTACATAACATCCACTTCCGGGTTGTGTTTACTCCCTCTGGGATATACACACGCGCGAGCGCTAGACGGTGTGACGAAAGTATACGGTAAATAAAATTTTTCAAGTTACACGAATATCCAACATTTATTTATTCTAACCAGCGATCAACAATTAATTATTTCTCAATTCAACAAAGCACAATGTTACAAAGATTTTTACACGATCGTTTGACAATATTTTATTTCCGCTGTTTACAAAGACTTTTTTGTAAAACTTTACAAGTCACACTTCCAATTTCGGCATCGTAACGAACGATTTTTTGACATAGCAATATTTGTCAAATAAAAACTTCTCACAGTTACGACGTGTCTTAGTACTCACGGCATCACAATAAAATTCAGACGTCCTTTACTCAAAGTCACCGAGCATTTTGTAAAATTGACAAATTTATCGTTCTACAAATATCTTACAATTATTCTAATTGCATACGATATAATTTTACTTTGTAGCTCGTTCGATTAAGTCACTAGGGTATGGTGGAAGGACAAGGGCGATCACTAAAAAAAACTCTTTTACTTGAGCCAACGAAAAATTTCATTGTCTCAAAACGGCGGTGCACTAACGTACCAGTGAGTTGATAAAATTTTCGAGATAAGTCTAAACTTACCGCGGAGAAGAGTCGAAGTCATCGGACGGTAAACCGTTCTATCGTGACGTCCGGTTATATCAGCCGGTCTGGCTAGCCAAAAGCTATTTTCGCATTGTATATATCGCGATTGTCCGAATTTAAAAAGTCGTATCTCGTTTGTGAAACCGTAGAATTAACGACCTTCTTAATTTTGACATTGTCGTGATCTCACTGTATGGGCTATATATATATATACAGGCAGTTTGTGTTATCGCAAATTATCCCATACCAAATCTCAGATAGCGCAGTTCTCGCGTGCATAAGCTCTCCCGCCTGCGCGGTGCCCCTCTCATGCGTGTGCAACCATTTCGCATATGTCGTGGGTGTAAGCTACTAGGTATATATATATATGTATATGTACTATATATACTGAACTGTTTGCTATCTGTGCTCGGTCGTCTCGCCGCTCAAATTACGTGTATACACGGGCTCTCTTTATATAATTTCACGAAGAGCCGCTCGTTTTTATAGCGAATCGATCGAATCGGATACGTGTGATTTCCCGAGGCGCAAAATATCCCTTCCGAGACTAATTTCTACAAACATTCGTCGTACGGCAAATATATTTCCTCGAACAAACGCGAAAATGTTTGATTCAATTATTACATAATCGCTGATACGATACACGATTAATAACAGGGTAACT
Organism: Oxytorus armatus; assembly: GCA_958009045.1. NCBI lineage: Eukaryota > Metazoa > Arthropoda > Insecta > Hymenoptera > Ichneumonidae > Oxytorus > Oxytorus armatus. The sequence goes on along the minus strand of OY253751.1, from coordinate 9,489,566 downwards.
AAATGAAAAAATAATAATATTAAACCCGCTTAGAAAAAACAAAGTCCAAAAACTGGTCTAATCCGATTGTTAAAAAGATAAATGGATAATGCAGTATTTGAAAGGAGAAAAATGTTTGAAGGGAAAAACGATATTTTTATTCTTCGAGCAGAGGCAAGCCGAAAGAAATTTTTGCGCGACGATCGAGGGATCGGAAAAATATTTTTGCGAACCACTGAAACTAGTCGCCGGGACGACGACAACGATGATGAAGAAGGAGGAGAAACGCCGAGGGTGCGAGAGAGGCACGAGGAGCGCACACGCACACAAATACAACAGAGCATTGAGAGAGGAGTCGAAAACCTCCGGTGAACCCTACTTACCCCCCACTCCGGCAGCATTGCGGTCTTTCTTTCGATTTGGGGCCCCGCTCCGAAGAGCGAGACTCACGAGAAACGCCGCGTGCACAACCTGTATGCGCCTAAAATGCATTCTAGGCGCTCCCCCGCCCCTCCCTCGCTCGTGGAGCGGGCCCCACTTTGACGTTGTTCGTTCTCTCGGCACCGCGTCGAATCCACACACAGACGCGCTAAGCTATCTCTCTTTCTCTCTCTTTCTCTGTCCTTCCCTCTCCTTGCTATCCGCGTTGCTAGGCGCGTCTTCTCGTTGCTAGGGCCCACTTCACCGGTGGGCCTCTCCTCCTAAATCCCCCACTACTCTTACGAGCGCCGAATAGTCCCAAAAATGCATTGGCTGCAACCGACATCGACGCGGTCCCCTCTATTCCTTCTCTCTCTCTTAGGCCTCTCTAACTGCCCAATGCACGCGAAGACCCAAAATGCATTGAGCGTGCGCGCGAGGCTTCCCGCCTCTATCTCTCTCTCTATCATCGTTCCTGTGGCCTCTCTCTCTCTCTCTCTCTCCCATCTCCATCTTTCTTCTCTCAGGCTTATATGCGCTTCCTATACTCTTTTACACGAACGATTTTTCTGATCCCACCATGACGTCCACGTTTCGTTCCGCACCTACCTCCCCGCTAGTTGCTAGGCCCACTTGCCCCCTTTTTTTCGCGACTAGGCATATAGTTATAATACGCCAAACTTTCACAAGAGGTGAGAAAGAGAGAAAGAGGGAGATAGAGAGGGATATCGCGATGGAACCAGTGTCTACCCCCGGGGCCCTTACCCCACCTTAGGTGCAACGGCCTAAATGCAATTTATTCCACGAGCCCCGGGTTTCGCAAGTCTACCTTTCTTTTTTACCTAGGCTTCGTTGAGGCCAGAAGAGAGAAAGAACCCACCGCCATTACACCATCATACAACGACCAAGCACCATCATCACCGTCATGCCCCTAAAGTATATTGCTGTAACTATATGCCATAGTATATATGTGTATATATATAAATACTATATATTGCGAAGCGAGAGAATGCACGTGGATCATCCGAGAGAGCTTGAAATCCCTCCGATATCGCGAGCTGGTGCGCATTTCTCCTCCGCACGCTGTCAAGATGGAGAACCTACGTTGTATAAGAAACAAGTCGAGCCTCTTTCGCTCTCTCTCTCCCTCTCTCTCTTACTGCCGCATTTAGTTTTTAAAATAAGGCTGCACCTACGTTAAACCTGTCACGGATATATAAATGCACGACCATATTTCAGAGTTTGGCGTCGAGTTCAGCATACTGTTATCAATCAAACGATAACGTGTCCGCCTTAAATCTTAAATAGAAACGGATTATCGATAACGAATAATTGACATTTCCCATACTCATAGAAATTACTAACGGGTTATCGACTTATCTTATAATTAATAATAATTACAATGTAATACCGTGACTATTATTAATTAATAACACCTTGGAATCTATTGGGAATCAACACGAGAAAAATGAACGGGCAAACGTAGTCGGTAGCAGCATCATAATCCTAAAGAAGAGACAGTTATTATTCATTAAGGTAGTACTCTGGTAACTTAAGCCGATTTTCATGTCTTTTTTGGAGGGCGTTTTTTTGTAGGAAAATTAAAATGCATCGTTTTGGATATTTAGGATGTTTTTATTTACATATTAAAGATACAAAAAAAAAAAATTTTTGAAAAAATTTAATAGTTTATTATTATTATTATTATTATTATTATTGATCGAAGTTGGCACCTCGAAAAAAAAGCGCGTGGGTGGCCCCGGTGATTTTGGCTCTTGATGTTATCTGAAATCAAAAATTCTTGATAATTCTTAATCTATAGACATGTCATTCTGGTCGGAACTACTGAAGTTAAATTTCATGGGTAAATAACAAAATGGCGGACTTTGGAAAAAAAGTTCTCTTTCAAAGTCCGCCATTTTATAATTCTTAATCTATAGACATGTCATTCTGGTCGGAACTACTAAAGTTAAATTTCATGGATAAATAACAAAATGGCGGATTTTGGAAAAAAAAGTTTTTTTTCAAAGTCCGCCATTTTGTTATTTATCCATGAAATTTAACTTTAGTAGTTCCGACCAGAATGACATGTCTATAGATTAAGAATTATCAAGAATTTTTTATTTCAGATAACATCAAGAGCCAAATTCACCGGGGCCACCCACGCGCTTTTTTTCGAGGTGCCAACTTCGATCAATAATAATAATAATAATAATAATAAACTATCAAATTTTTTCAAAACTTTTTTTTATTGTATCTTTAATATGTAAATAAAAACATCCTAAATAGCCAAAACGATTCATTTTTATTTTCCTACAAAAAAACGCCCTCCAAAAAGACATGAAAATCGGCTTAAGTTACCAGACTACTACCTTAAGCAAAAAACACATTTGCACTTCAAAAATCTTCATGCAATGTGAATATTGTACTATATCATGAAGTAAATCTTGTTTCCAACATAAAAAAACAGTAAACAAAGTTCACTGGAGTTTATCGTCACCCTCAGATGCAATTGCCTGTTTAATGTAAAATAGTTGGATAGTCCACGAACTAATTCGATCCATTCGGAAATGTCTTTGTGTGCGTCTAAAAGTCATATTTTGAAAAAAATATAAACTGTTACAAGCGCGTATCGTAGAATCATGTGGGAGGAAAAAATATTTACGAAAAACTATGCGACATAATTCGAGAAATCATTCTGGGAAAATAAAATCTCGTTTGAACGGCGGATGAAAAAATTCCCGGCGAATAAATCGCCGATCGGATCCTGTGGGTCAGCATGCGGCCCTGTCTCTTTGCTAGAGACTTGTCTCTCCTCCTCCTCTTTCTCTTCTCGCCAAGTTGGCCGATGTCGGAGCTGCAGTTGCCTGCTGCTGCACCTAAAATGCACTATCCGTCCCGTGCCCCGCCTGCCACCCCAATCTGCGGTGGACGCAACCGCCGGTCCGCCATCACACATACATACGCGCGCGCGCGCACACACACACACACACACACATCACGCCCCACCCGCGGACTAGCGAGTGCCTCTATTTGGGCCCCCCACCATCCGCAGGAATGACCGAAAAGAGTGCAACGGCCTAAATTCACGACGGGGAAATGGCGAGGGGCCTTGGGCTCGCGCCCCACTCCTTGGGTCCGGTGCAACAACCTGATTTCTAGACCCTCTTTCCCTCCTTTTACACCCTCGCCCCTCGCTTCTGCTCTTTCTCTTCTTTCACTCCTCTCTCTCTCTCACTCTCTCTCTCTCTCCCTCTACACTACCACAATCGCCGTCCAAATGCAGCCTTAAATTCGGGCTCGTCTGGGTCTGTGCATGCGTGGACGCTACTACTACAAATCTCCTCATCCGCCATGAACTCTCCGCGTCGCGTACAGGGGACCTTGTGGTGACGGGGATCACCGGGCAATTGGAATCATATCACCCCTTACGAAAAATTTACAAGTGATATGCCGAAATGACACTCATAACACCGCGTCTTCATTACGCAAAAAACAAACCTATCGTGCTTCATTCGATCGCTTCATCTGTTCCATTTATTATTACGAAAAAAATATCAATAGTTTGAGGTCATTTTACATTTGAATAATGCTTCGGAAAAGTAACATTAGAATTTCGAGTAATTCAAGATGATCGTGATCTTTGTTAACGATATTCTTGCATCTCTAAAATATCAATTCGAACGTTAAGGCCTTACAAAAGAAAAACTGTTTTTAGGAGGGATAGAAATAGAAATTGATAAAAAAATTCTTACACATTGTTTATTACTGTGTTAAGTTTGTAAGAAAAATTATTTCAATTTTTTTTTTCAAAAATGACAACATGAAAAATCACATTTTTTGAAGCACTGTAAAAAAAAAGTTGCTCCACGGTCGGCAGTATTTCTTCCTCAAATGTTGACGGATCTGCAAAATGTAAAGAAATTCTTGTAAAATAAGGTAGTAGTTATAGTCTGTCGAGCCGGATTTTTGAAATTCGAAAAATTAAACAATTTACGGTAATTTAAAAAAAAATGTCAAGTTTGTGTCAAAAAAGTCACACTTTAATTGTTTTTATAAAATTTTCTAATTATAATTTTAAAAATCCGGCTCGACAGACTATAGAAAAAACAATTCCGAATATAAAAAAAAAAAAATCATCAAAAAATATTAAAAACCGTACGAGTTATCATGCCGACCGTGTCAGATAAAGAAGTTTTGAGAAAAACGCGTTTAAAGTTTCAAGCGCGTTTCGCTCGAAGTCGCGCGCGGCTGGAGCAAGAACGTTATGAATTTTTTTAATTTATTGAGTTAACTTACGTCTAATCTCCCATTCCAGCTTCATATTGTACGCCTTCCTTGTCAGTAAAAAATTGTTGTTGTTTATTTTTTTCTAATTGACGAATTGTTCTAGCCTCTTTTGTTGCTTTGGTAGCGCGCGTCAGACCTTTGTCCTTTCGTCGGGCAGTCACATTATCTACAATAACTTTTGAACTATGGGGAATTTTTACAATCAGCTTACACAGAAATACGCCTAAGACCATAAGGAATAATAATCTGTAAACAAAAAAAAAATCGATATTTTGAAAATTCTCGACGTATGTAAGGCCTTAACGGCGGTAAGAATATTAGCGCGCATCCATTTCTGACGAGATTTGAAAATTGGCTGGACAATGGTCTCCAGGAAAAGAATATAACAAAAGAGTACTTCACTATAGTTCGAAAAATAGCCTAATGTCATCTGAGAGGTAACGGTTATCTGTCAGAACCGGTGAAAATAATCCCTCATGAACATACTCACTAAAAACATAATATTTTTAGTAGTCTTTCACCGAAGCAATTGACTACCCTTTTTGACGAGATTTGAGTAACTCAAAAGAAAATCCGTCATATCTCATGTCAATGAAGACCGTGATGTGTATTCTGAAACAAATGATGGCCAGGATATCCGTAAATCCAGCGGGGCCCCTCAATGAGAACGGATTAACGGGGATTACTGTAAACAATTTTTCATCCGCTGGACAAAGTGATTCGCCGACCGTTCCACTCTCGAGATCTTCGATTACTTCGTAACAGAGACATGACAAGATATCCTTGGAGCTTTTGTTTATCGTTAAAATTCGCTTTACGACAAAGATACGGGCGAATTCACCCTTAAGTGACTCCCATTAACCGAATCTCCCACATATCTCGTAAGATTCTTTTAGAGACTGGTCTTCGTCGTTCTCGTCGTCTTGCCAGTTGTCGTTGTGCCTCCGTTCGTTCCTCTCACGTGCGACGAGAAGGACCACGATCCATGATGCGATGCCTCTCTCGCCTACTTAATGCAATCGCTAGGCGGTTTTCGGTGGCGCCGTTTTTTGTTTCTTTTTTCTTCTCGAAAACGCCCTCCGCATACTCCTTCTGCCTGTTACTTGCTTCCCTTCTTTTTCGTCCGATGTCCTCGACTCTAGATTCTTTCTCTTCGCATCGTATACTCTTCATTCTATAATGTTTCCTCCTTTACCCCTCCTCCATCGCTGCAACGTCTTTTCGTCTCGTTTCTTTTTCTTTTTGCTACCCTTCACCCGCTCCAATCGTCTCCGCTTACTAGCTACGTCGACGACGACAAAGACGATGAACGCAATACGAGCCGAGCATATATAAATTTGCACATGACCAGCAAAAGGAGACGTAGTAAAACTAGCGCGTTAGAAAGAGAGACAATTTGTGAAGCCCCTCTCTTTGCGGGCTTCATTCTATGCGCTTCCTCGCACTCACAGCTATCTTTCGGTTTCACTGATCCAAGGTCCACGGTATACCCTCACGCTCTCGCTCTTTACAGACTAGATACTCACGCTCGCGCGCATCTACTTCTAACGAACCAAAAGGCTTGAGCTACATCACTTTACTTGACGAAATCGTGTTCATTACGCTCTTTTGTTTGTTAAAAGTCGATATGTATTCTATATATATGCACAGTGTGCACATGGTTCCTATAACCATATAAGAATTATGTACGTCCACGCGTGAAGTATGTATGGGCGCATGAGGGTGTCATTCGAGACGCGCGAAACGATGCGGTATCTGTATATTAGTAAAAGGTCTGTTGGACGCGAAAAGAGTGTAACGCGCTTTGTTCAAACATGAGTAACAAGACACACGAGGTCATCGATGTTCTCCACACGTCTTGACCGAGAACGGAGTCTCGGTAATCAGCAGAATGCGTTAATTGTCAATTTCTTCAACCGATCAATCGATTGATTTTTTTTCTTAACTTATATGTATTGTCGATTTTTTTCGTCTCAAGTTTTTTGTTTCACGAAAATCATAATTTTTCATTGAACGACATAGAGACAACAGGACCGTACTGTAGTAATTTAAAAAAAAAAAGTAATATCTAATTGATTTGAATTAATGAATCTTGAGATATTTTTGTAATTTACAAATTATTCTTGCATTTAAGGGGGGAAATAGGGTTAGACGGTTCAAAAAATCGATTTTTTTTATTTCATAAATTGTTAGTAAAACTATTGAAAAATATGTTCCCAAAATTTTAAATGAAAATTCCGACTCGTTCTATTGGTATAAGCCATTAGAGGGAGAAATAAGGTTAGGACAGTGTTTTCTCAATGATTTTCATGAATTTTTTTATAGTATAAAAAATGAATATAATTTATTGAAACTTTGAGAATATTTTATACATATATTTAAGTCTATACTATAAAATTTTTGAAGAATTTCCTTGAAAAACACCGAAGATACTAGCGACCCCATATTGCAGGTCACAATCAGACTCAGCATTTTGCTATTTTTTCAAACGCGTTTTTCTGAAAACGACTCTTTTTGTTTTCATTGTTTGAAAAGTTTTCAACCAATCGTTTTGAAAAATTGGCAGTTACTTTCTTCATAGTATTGTGCTCTATATGAACCTAAAATCGGAATATTATCATTATTTAAAATAATTTTTTTTTGCAAATAAAGTTGTAAAAAATGACACAAAATCATGCTTTTTTGTTTTGACCCCTGTAAAAAATTCAATTTTCTATTTTTTTGATAGCATTTAGGTTCATATAGAAGAGAGACATATAATAAAAGTAAATTCCAACCTCGTTTGATTTCAGATGAAAATTGCGGCTTCCAAAATGTACGCAAAATGCTGAGTTTGATTGTGACCTGCAATATGGGGTAGCTAATATCTTCGGTTTTTTTCAAGGAAATTCTTCAAAAATTTTATAGTATATAATTAAATATATGTATAAAATATTCTCAAAGTTTCAATAAATTATATTCATTTTTTATAATATAAAAAAATTCATGAAAATCATTGAGAAAACGCTGTCCTAACCCTATTTGCCCCCTTAATAAATACAAACGTAATGAGAGAAGCATGAATCAGGAAGTATCGAGAATTTAAAAATGACGCTACGGTAATGAAGAGTAGAATTGTTTTTTTTTTAGTCTTCGTCTTGATGGATTTTGTATATTCTTCCGACATTGGTATCCCACCATCTGATATCGTCGAGTACGTCGAACTTGTTATAGTTACGACGATAGTAACGTCGAAATATAAAAAAAAAGTCATAAAGAGAATGAGACAGAGAACTTGGCGTGCTTCCGGTTATAACAAAATAATCGATTCCGTGAATATTTGGTGCATCGCCCGCGTGCAAGCACCCCGAAGACCGCGCGTCAGCTCCGCGAAACATGCATACATGGAGTCGATGCTCTCGAGCATGATATATACAGTAGGGAGAGAGAGAGAGAGAGAGAGAGAGAGAGAGAGAGAGAGAGAGATAAAAGAGTTTCGTGTGTGCGGGAAACACATAGACGTTTTAAATTCGTGTGTTATGCATCAGGCCCACAGAAAAGACTGCTGCTAATTCTCAACGGTTTCACGTTGCCCTCGAAGCACAAATAACCGACGCCACACTACTGCTACACACACCCAGTCTCACACACATACACACTAAAAACCGCCCGCAGTCGTTTTTTCGTACCATACTTTCGTGAGTATTTCACACGAAACCTCATCTGCTTTCACATATTACATATATTTATGTCGACTTGCGAACGAGCATAAAGGCGTAAACGGGACGATTTTTTCATATGACTGATGCCACTTTACCTAGCAGTCGATATGTATCTGTAATGCATATAGGTAATAAGAATTTGTATATTCATAATATATAATTCTTATAGTGTGTATAGTTTAGCATATATAGGATTTGGTGCAAATTTGGGCCACTTGAGTTTCTCATGATCTGACGATGCGTTTATCTGCAATGTGTGCGCGTTCTCATTTCGGACGGTGGTTTAACGAACCAATTACCACTGCTTTAACGAAAAATATTAATGCACGATACAATCTATTCGCAAATGTTATAAAAATAGTTTGAATTGGATGTGGGTTTCTTTTCTCTGTTGTTTGTGATTTTTTTCTATGTCACTGCTCGTTATTAACATTTAGAATTGAGTTATTATATCGCAATCCAATGATTTTAAGTTCCCATTGGCAATTTTGCGAGAATGCAAGTACGACAGGCTCTCAAAAGGGAGAAGCTTAAACACGAACCTGAAATTTTAAGCACGAACTTACGCACGCATGAGATTTTAAACACACAAACTTGCAAAATCCTGATTGCTAACCTAGAATGTAATCAGGTAGAAACGTATATTCTAGGTTAGAAATCAGGAGTTAGATGGGATTTAAGCTCGGGCTTAAGCTCGTGCTTAAGTTGGAACTTAAGTTCGTGCTCGAGGTCGTGCTCGGGTGTAAGCTCAAGTTTTGTTCTAAAATTCAGGCCAAAAAGCTTCAATTACAGCAACGAGTGTTCGTGTTACCAAAAAGTGGGTACGCATGCATGAGATTTTAAGCACACGAGCTTGCAAAACCCTGATTACTAATCTAGAATGTGATTACGTAGAGACGTATATTCTAGGTTAGAAATCAGGCTTTTGTATGATGCGATTTAAGCTCGGAGTTAAGCTCATTCTTAAGTAGGAACTTAAGTTCTAGGTCAAAGTCGTGCTCGGGCGTAAGCTCGAGTTTTGTTCTAAAACTCAGGCCAGAAACTTCCTTCTACAACGACGAATGTGCGTGTTACCAAAATGTGGATACGCACTCATGAAATTTAAAGCACACAAGCTTACAAAACCCTGATTACTAATCTATAATGTGATTAGCTAGAGACGTATATCGGATATTAGAAATCAGGCTTTTGTAAGATAAGATTTAAGCTCGGGCTTAAGCTCGTGCTTAAGTTGGAACTTAAGTTCGTGCTCGAGGTCGTATTCGAGCGTAAGCTCAAGTTTTGTTCTAAAATTCAGGCCAAAAGGTTTCGTTTACAACAACGAGTGTTCGTGTTACCAAAAAGTGGGTACGCACGCATGAGATTTTAAGCACACGAGCTTACAAAACCCTGATTACTAATCTAGAATGTAATCAGCTGGAGACGTACATTCTAGGTTAGAAATCAGGCTTTTGTAAGATGGGATTTAAGCTCGGGCTTAAGCTCATGCTTCAGTTAGAACTTAAGTTCGTGCTCGAGGTCGTGCACGGGGGTAAGCTCCAGTTTTGTTCTAAAATTCAGGCCAAAAGGTTTCGTTTACAACAACGAGTGTTCGTGTTACCGAAAAGTTGGTATCAGGTAAAATTCAGGGTTGCACAATATCAGAGCTTCGATGGCTTTAATATTAACGACATTAACCATTGATTTGTTTACTCCTGATTCATTTCTTCTAGTGATAAGAAAAAACTAAGAAGTAGTCCAAATTCGTACCAACTTCTAAATATACAATGGGCTAAAAACGGTGTACGTATATAAACGTTCGTCCGTTTGACGCCAGTTCTCATACTTTTTTAACGACACACAAAGCTGCGCCGAATTTTATTCTTCGTTGAGTCTCTCTAGCTATCGCCGTTGCTTTCTGCCGGGGAAGCTGCACCAGAGCCACAGTCTGTCTCTCGATTTTCGTCTCCGTTGTCGTCGTCGTCGTCTTCGTAGTCGAGGATCAACGCCCCTGAAAAAGTTCTTTGAGCCGAGTTGGACCACCTGCCCACGAAAGGCCCAGTACTCTTTCCACCCCACCTCATCCTTCGCCTCTCTACTGCACAATCTTCCCCCTCCCTCTCTCTCTCTTTCTCTCTCTAACTCTCTCACTCTGCTCATTTCTCGCTTCTCTTGCTGATGCACACTGCGTTCTTTCTCCCTCTGTTACTCCGGTGCATTGCCCCTGTTGACTTGACTTAGCCATTTAGAATCTACGGATTGTACATACATTTTATTTTATTTTTTTTTCTTCATTTCACGAAAGTTTTCCCTTTTCGCATCGATCATTTGTTTTCGTCATCCTCTCGTGTCGAAACAATCGACGCTTTGTTCGTTTCGTTGATTTCGCGTTACAAATGATCCTGGGAATATTACGCTGGATGCAGATATTTGAATTTATTGGAAAGGTTTTCTTCTTTCAATCTTGAAATTGATGAAAATTTCTTTTGAAAATCACAGCAACCCTCCGATGATAAAAGAAAGTGAAAAAAACATTTCTTAATGACCGTAATGATGGAGGGAACAATTTCGTCTGAAAATAAATATTATACAAACAAAGCTCATTGAATAAATGAGCAAAGGACAAACTATGGACTAAATATTACGTCCACGGTAAAAAATGGTAATTCAAAATATTAATGTTTTTCTTTCTTTTGCTGTTTAAACAAATTATATCTTTGCTATCACGATGCATCGACGATCCTTTCAAATGATCGTTGAAGGGTTGAAATATTGCGGGAATATTATTAAAAAATAGTTCATAACTTATTTCGTCAATTTCATTGAAAAAAAAAATAATAAATCTCATTTCAATAATAATTTCGGTATCACGTATTCTTGACGTCGAAAACTCAATGTTCACTCGCAGAATTCCTAAACGATCGTTAACCAGGAGACAGATAAATTTTCGATGTGTGCATGTCTGAATTAACGAGACGCGGTGGGGGTAAATGGCAAAAAAATGCTATAGTATAATGTGAATATGGCAAAAGGATATAATATAATGGATGCGAGAGAGGAACTTTACCTCACCCTTCGATCGTACTTTTCGTCTCTCCCTCGGGCGCACCGAGGATTTTCGTTTTTTTTTCCACTGCAGTTCGAGTATATCGCAAACGCGTGAGCGAGGAGCCACGGTCTCGTTCATCGAGGGATTTTCGAGGTGCAACGGCCTCAATCTCTAGGGCCGAAATTTTTACGTTTTTTTTTGTTTTAATTTTATTTTTGATCGCGATTCGTGACCACCGTGCGTGCAGCAGCAGCAGGACGAGAGGCTAACCGTACGAGGGGCAAAAATCCGCATACGTACATTTATGCATCGTCTCTACGTATGAGAGCCTCGCGTGTACATAGTGTATTGGATATTAACCTACTAGCGCACATAAAGGCGTAACGGGCATCGGTTTAACGTATCAACTCGTTTCAATCGAGCCTTTTTATATTACGCATGATATATTTTCATTTTTTTTTTCTTTCGACAAAAATGTCAGACTAGTCGATAACATTTAATCGTATTAATTTATTACCTTCGTTAATAAATACCATATCAATGTTCGAATAAAACGAAGAGTGTTTTTATCGAGTCACCTTAAGGGAGGAAATAGGGTTAGACGGTTCAAAAAATCGATTTTGTTTTTATTTCATAAATTGTTAGTAAAGCTATTGAAAAATATGTTCCCAAAATTTTAAATGAAAATTCCGACTCGTTCTATTGTTATAAGCCATTAAGGGGGAAAATAGGGTTAGGACAGCGTTTTCTCAATGATTTTCATGAATTTTTTTATAGTATAAAAAATGAATATAATTTATTGAAACTTTGAGAATATTTTATACATATATTTAAGTATACACTATAAAATTTTCGAAGAGTTTCCTTGAAAAACACCGAAGATATTAGCGACCCCATATTGCAGGTCACTATTAGACTCAGCATTTTGCTATTTTTTCAAACGCATTTTTCTGAAGACGACTTTTTTTTAACTTGCGTACACGCTAGTTTGAAAAGTTTTTAACCAATCGTTTTGAAAATTTTACTTTCTTCATAGTATTGCGCTCTATATGAACCTAAAATCGGAATATTATCATTATTTAAAATAATTTTTTTTTTGCAAATAAAGTTGTAAAAATCGGCAAAAAATCATGCTTTTTTGTTTTGACCCCTGTAAAAAATCCAATTTTCTATTTTTTTAATAGCATTTAGGTTCATATAGAAGAAAGACATTTAATAAAAGTAAATTCCAACCTCGTTTGATTTCAGATGAAAATTGCGGCTTCCAGAATGTACGCAAAATGCTGAGTTTGATTGTGACCTGCAATATGGGGTCGCTAATATCTTCGGTGTTTTTCAAGGAAATTTTTCAAAAATTTTATAGTACATACTTAAATATATGTATAAAATATTCTCAAAGTTTCAATAAATTATATTCATTTTTTATACTATAAAAAAATTCATAAGAATCATTGAGAAAACGCTGTCCTAACCCTATTTCCCCCCTTAAGGGATTTGGTCACGTTAGCGGGTATAAAATCATGTGCACATTCACCAATTTTTTTTTGCATGACAAAATGATTTATTTATAGAACTAATTACAGATCTATTTAGTATAAATATCATGCTAATAAAAAATATTTTTTTTGCTTTTTTGTCATTCAAAATGGCCAACAACGGCTATTTGCTTTTGGTGTTTTTTTTCCGCGGCGTGACATTTGGCATCCAGAATTTTTTACCTAGAACGAAAAAAAAATTCTCGTTAATCTACATCAGAATACCTGAAGAAGTACGTACGGAATTTGAACAATATTGTTTTATTCGAATATTGTAGGCATTTGAACGTAAAAGGTGAATTTCGTATAAAACTGCTCATAAAATGGATAGTTTGTAATTAATCAGAAATTCCGCACGTACTTCTCTAAGTATTCTGATGTAGATTAACGAGAATTTTTTTTTTTGTTCCACGTCAAAAAAAATACCAAAAGCAAATAGCAGTAGTTGGTCATTCGGTATAACAAAAAAAATATTGTTTGATAGCTTGATATTTATCCTAAATAGACGTGTAATTAGTTTTATAAATAAATCACTTTTTCATAGAAACAAAAATTGTTAAATGTGCACATGATTTTATACCCGCTACCGTGGCCATATCCCTTAAAATGTTTAATATTGACAGTCACGCACCTGATTTGGAATACCCCATACATAAAGATATTAATGTTCGTAGCAGCCCTTAATATATTATGTACGTTCGAAAAAAAAACATACAAAATGTATGCCCTCGGATATTACACCGATAGTCACAGCCACTGGCGCAACCACAGGGCAAGCGCAGCAGCAGCAGCAGCAGCAGGCAATGTATACAGAGGATGGCATGAAACTTTATTTCCAGATTGTTTGATTTGAGGGAAAAAAAAAAAGCCGCTGACTCTCTGCGAAAAGAAAAGAGCTTCGATAATTGCTGACTGCGCTCGTGTGTATTCGTACGTGTACACGCGGCGCAGAAAGGTTTCCGGCTCTGGGTAAACTTCGAACAAAAATTGAAAAGGTTCTTGATCCCGGAGTTGCGAAAGAAAAGAAAAAAAAGGAAAATGACTCAAGAGACGTTTATCGACGCGCGAGTTTACGAACAGATTTTTTTTTCTTCGCCATCGACACTCACTTGTGTATTAGCGGGCGAACGAACCCGCGTTCCTACGAAAAACGATCGAGATTATATATACAAAAGATTCTTCGATGCGTTTCTTCATGAATCACTCCTAAAGTGTAAGAAATATTGTTGCGAAGAATGAAAAAAAAAATAGACTAAAAAATGTGCATTCTTCTGGCACTCAAATAATAATCACTGCAGGCTCACCGAGAGCGTGTCATGGGTCCGTGAGCACGGCACTGAATTTTCTTTTTCTTTTTTTTTCATTCTTTTTTGTTTTTTTTTCTCTCTTTTCGTCTCATCCTCTAAAACCCTACAGCGATTGTCTCGTCGCATCCTGCCGCCCCGTACTCTTCCCACATGCTGCTGGTTTTTCGGCCGAAAAAAAAAAACCGAGTCCTCCTACTACTAGTATACTCTGGTGCGCGCACTACTAAAGCCCCGGCTCGCTGTAACTACTGCTGTTTCGCTAAGATCCATATCTACTTGGAACGCCGGAGTTCCTCTCCCCCTAATGAATGGCGAGCTTAGTGGAAGAATTTTTTTTTTTTTTTTCGACTCGCCGAACGCTCCCGTGTCGACTGTGTATACTCTTATCTTGTCGATCGCGAGGCTTTTCATTATTTATTATAAAATACAAAAATAGATCGAAACAACACTTATAATTAACGTTTTTGCCGAATTTTCAATGAAGCCCTTTTTCAATATCAAATAATAAGAAACAAACGTCAGAATAAACCGTAAAATACATTTGTCGTTTTGACGATGACAATATTAAAAAGATTTTACTAGCTAATTTCTAGAAAAACAACGAAAAAATGTCGAGCAATGTCGCCATTGAAAATTATTCTCTATATATTCTTAAACAAAGTTATCTTCCTTGAAATAAACTCGTGAATATTAACATCAGTTAAGAACCGAAGAGAAATTTTTACGTGCAAATAAAAAAACATATTATTTTAAAAAACAGATTAATCAAAAACATATCCGATTAATTCAATAATTGTGAGTCGACGCGACGAAAGAGAGTGAACGAAAAGAATACTTTTTTTTCGCTGTTATAAAAAATTAAATGTTAATCTTTTGTCGATTTAGCAGAAATACGAGGTCTGTTCAAAAAGTATCGCGAATTTTGAATTTCCGCGGGCTACGTATATTCGATTTTCGATTCTTTTTTGTGGCGTTAGGTTGGTACTCATGTCCCTCAATTATGCTGAAAAAATCGGTCATTTTGAATGTTTAGTTAATTGTTGACAGCTATTTTGGTTAGACGTGTTTTGGCTTGTCTTCGATTTTTGCCTGTTCCAAAAAAGCAGCTACCATTGCGATGATTGAGCTTTGGTTTCCACGTCACAACCATAAACCCATGATTCGTCACCAGTTATGACCCTCTGGAGCAAATTTGCGTCGTCGCGGACCGAGTCCAACAGCTCCTTAGCAATGTTAACGCGACACTGTTTTTGTTCGAAATTGAGCAATTTTGGCACGAATTTCGCGGTGACCCGCCTCATGCCGAAATCATTGGTAAAAATCAAATAGCACGAGCCAATCGATATGTTTAGTTTCTCAGCAACTTCTCTAACGGTGATTCGATGATTGGCCAATATTATTTCCTTCACTTCATCCATGTTTTCGTCTATTGTTGATGTGCTCGGACGGCCGGAACGCATTTCGTTGTTCGCATCTTCTCGGCCCTCTGAGAACATTTTGTACCACCGATAAACGTTGCTTTGGTCCAAGGTAGCTTCACTATATGCCGCAGTCAACATTCGGAATGCGTTCGCGCACTTAATTTTGATTTTCACACAAAATTTGATACAGATTCTTTGATCCATTTTTTGGAATAGGCAAAAACCGAAGACAAGCCAAAACACGTCTAACCAAAACAGCTGTCAACAATTAACTAAACATTCAAAATACTTTTTGAATAGACCTCGTATATCTTTGGCACTGTGAATATCCGTCTCTCTCGGGGTGTGCACGAGTATAATAATGAGAGAGAAATTGGATGAAAAGACGAGAAACGAGATGGCAGAAAATATGTGTACGCGGGTACCATTGCGAGAACGCCGTGGGAATTATAATGAGCAAAGCGGCACGCGAGAGACACTAGTCGAACAAGAGCCCGAGACACAACGTGAAAAGACATACTCGTTAAACATCTGTACTTCATTCTGTCACGCTTGCTTTAGCTCGGACACGAGAAAACTGGAGAACGAGAGAGGGGAGAGACGAAGAAAAAAAAAACATCCCTTGCAACGAACGAGACGAGAGAATGAAATTTCCGTATTTCCGCGGCAATTTATTTATTGCCGGACATTTAAGTTACGACATCAACAAACATATCTCATGATTTCGAATATGCGGTCGGTAACATTTTGAATTTTACAATTCGAACCCACCTATTCACGAAAATAATTGAATCAGTCTGCATTTATGTTACTAATTGTTGTTAGAAATGATTGTATTAAATATCATTCACAATTTTACCGGTATATTGCCTGCCGAAAAAGTTGTAACTTATAGTTAAAGATGGTTAAAATCTTGTTTTTTTTTAACTTTCTAAATCTACATGATCTCCTGAATATTAACAATCAAAATTCTATCTAATTCTATTAGCTATATCGACATAATGAAAACGTTGTTCGTGTATTTTGTTAAATCAGCGCGATGCGCATGAAAAATAACGGCGATGTATTAAATGTTCTCAAGGTGTGAAAAAATGGTTTTGGGAGAGCAAAAAAAATCCATTAACGGTATTAAATCGAACGACGAATAACCAGTGCATCAACAACTACTCGAATATTCTTCTTATATTTTACAATGTTTTAATCAATTTTTCTTCTCCGATGCGCATTAACAACATAAATATAAGCGTGGCTCCCGTCGCGATATACCGCAAAAAGCTCAGTGAACAATAATCGACGACGTTATACATATACATATATTTGTGGTAGCGAGCCTGTTAAATTCGTTGAATTTCTATAATTTACAAATTGCCGATTCTGCTCGGGCATATTTCGTGTTCATTGATCCCGGATTTGTAGAACCGGAGGATGGCGGAAGGTACAGGGGTCGTGGGGGCGACAGGAGGGGGGGGGGATGAGAAGGGGTACGATAGCAACGATTTTCGTTGGTGTGTGCCTCTCTGTTATCGAACATCGAATGAACAATTTTCAATATAACGACGGAGGTAATCAGATGAAAATAATAAACGAGATTTTCGCTACTCCCGATGTGTATAAACACGAGAGCAAGCATTCGGATTAACGGGAAATACCGGGTAATGTAAAATATGTAAAGATTTAATAAATAAATATTAATAACGAGACGAAATTATACATCGGTGATTTCGATCAACGACAAATTTGCGGACGATACATTGGAATTGAACAACACTGTATTCCCGGGAACAACAATGATATTTAAAAATGAAAAAAAGTCATTATATCATTCGGAAAATGAAATGTTTGCACGTGCATTTAATTAAATAGATTGACAGATTATAATCGAGCGGTTAGTAAGAGAAAGGGAGACAGAGCACAACCGAGTATATGTAATACGAAGTACGACGATAATTCTATATTCGTATTGTAATTTTCGTATATCCGCTGTTCATATGCCTCTCGTGAAACGACAATTATATCATTGGCACCGGGCTGTTCGTGGCTAATTACAAATAGATGTAAAACTAATAACCGATTTATGTATATATAAATATACTTTCAGAGGATGGGGAAATTTGCGACTTATTTACTGAGAAAAAGATTTATATAAATTCAATAAGAGCGTATAAAAAATTGAGGTGTAACCGAATGAACATTTTCTTTCATTAAAACACAAATTTATATATATTTTTTTCTGTCATAAAATAAGTAATTTTTTTATGTATGGCAACGTATGATCGTTAATCGAATGATCATGACACGACGAATAAAAAGAGAGGCCTGTCACAACGAGGATAAACTGTAAGGGGCAAAAAAACAAATAAAAGCACTAATAATAATGAACTAAAGTATAAAATAATCGATTATTTTTGTATGGAAATACACTGAGAACCTCGTGACCTGGAATATGCGAAAGATGAGAGGAGGAGATGACGGTAAGGAACTGTAAAAGATGTTGGCCGCCATACGTAAGAAAATAAATCTACCTTGTATGGAAATACTTTCAATATTATACGACATACGATTATAACATAAAAATATGATGTTAACAGTTTTACGTGTAGCGTACGTGTTATAAAATAAATTTCAATGAAAAATATTGGCCTACAAACTCAGCGATCGAGAATTTTAAACGCGCTTACTCCTGCCAATACCTACCCTTAACGGGGGGTAGGGTTTCAAAGGCGAAAAAAAGCATATTTTTATGATTTTTTTGCGGCGACATGAGTAATATAATTTTATTAAATAGGATTACATATTATTGTACAACTATTGAAGTATCTCAGAAAAAATGTTCAATGAAAAATATTGATAAATAAGCCGGTGACGTTGAATCTCCAGAGGCGCCTTGAAAAAAAGTGGTTTTGCGGTGAACATTATAACTCGTTACCGGATCATCTGAAACAAAAAAATTGATATGCATTTTAAAGGTGATGTATTTCTCGAGGTAATCAGGAAGAGTTTTTTTTTTTTTTTTTTTTTCTATTTTTTGCAGCACTTGGGAGTGAAAAACGCAATTTTAGCTCAAAAAAATCGCGCTTAATTTGTTATTAAAAAATTGAAAAAATTGGAAAAAAAAAAACTCCTCCTGATTACCTGTTGATTTATGTGAAGAAGTAATGTTTAAATTTTCAAAAGGATCGGTTTAGTAGATTTTGAGTTCTAATGTTCACAAACTTCAAAAATAACGTTTTCGGGAACATCGATTTAAAGTTTTTTATACGTACCGAGCGGCCACCGAGCAGGTATAAAAATCAGGTATCACGGCCGGTCGTTTGAAACGCTGTAACTCCGTTAGTTTTACTCCGATTGACTTAAAATTTATACACAATATTCTCGACATATTGTTCATTCAGAAAAAAATTTTTTTAAATGCAAAAAAAAATAATTTAACCCCCCCCCCCCCCCCCCCCTTAACGTAAAATCAACGTGTGTATACAGTTAACGAGGGAAATATTACTGAGAACATTGTTGCGGTATACTACATCGTTGGAGCGAAAAGGGAGAGAGAGAGAGTGAGAGTCGAGTAAACGGAAGTCGTTGCAATGATAAATATTAATCATTTTTG
This sequence comes from Oxytorus armatus, assembly GCA_958009045.1. Taxonomy (NCBI): domain Eukaryota; kingdom Metazoa; phylum Arthropoda; class Insecta; order Hymenoptera; family Ichneumonidae; genus Oxytorus; species Oxytorus armatus. The sequence goes on along the minus strand of OY253751.1, from coordinate 9,470,281 downwards.
TTTATCAGAAACCGCAGCATTAATAACATTTCAGGTCGCTGCTCAACAGCCTATATGCACGATTAGCATTGCTCCCTACAAATCGAATGAAATTTCGTGGGCGCATTGATAAGAGAGAAAGAGAGAGATAGAGAGAGAAGTGCGGTAGGATATATTCAATATATGTATATAATAAACAAGAGTCGAACGAGTGGATGTTGGCGGAGAAACGAAAGGGGTCGTAGCCCGTTCATTTAATGCAAAAACATTGAAATAACAAGTCCACTGATCGAAACGCAATAATCGCAAATGCGAATACGTAATTTTAGTAAACAAAGATATAGTTGGATAAATAATAAAATGTCGCTATTTGCACTCGACGCATTGTGTATTTACGTCTAGCGAGCACGAATTTAATTATATTACAAATTCTACCTGAACATTGTATATGGCCCACGGATGTCATCGACGATTCGGGAGGTTAATCAATTTTACGGACATCGTCAATTTTGAGCTTGGAGAGATTTCCATCGAGGAAATAAATGTGTAAAAAAAAAACAAAAAAATCAGTGCATCGGCCAATGTGCAGACAGAAACGCGCCTTGAGGACAATTTAACCGAGAGGGCAACGAATAAAAATTTAAAAAATTATTATTAACGTTATTATTGCGGAAACTTTCGTATTGAGTTTGACTAGAATAGAAATGGGGTAGGGTTTTTGTGAAATTTCGAACGGGTAATAAAGAAACAAAAATCTTTATCCCTGGTTGTTATTCGATCGAGCTAAATATTTATGCTTTGATAAGTTAACAATAACAACAACAACAAAAACAATGAAACTTCGAGGGCTAGAGTTTAATGAAAATGATCCTTGAAATTGGATATTTGCGTATTGGGTTTTTGTGTATTTTCCTACATTGTTTTTGTGCTTTTATGTTTCAAAATGTTTCCCTTCTTCTCAAAGCCTCCTCTAAAATAACGCATTTTAATCTGTTGACTTCCTCCGAGAGGCTGCTTTGTAAAACGAGAAAATTGCGCGAATGAAGTATGAAAAGTGTTTGCAAGAGAATTTGCAAGAATTTTTCAAACTACAGAACGTAAATTTTCGGACAATTACAATCACCATAAGGCGTCCGTTGACACGTTGATTCCTTCGTACTCCCGACACACGTCTCTCAATGTATTACGATCTAAAAGTGACACATGGTGAGAACTTTCGACGACAAACTTTGCGACCGTATATACACGATACAACGCTCAATGCGTTTCATCACGATAATACGGTCACGAAAAACCGCACCTTTATATGTATACCGTCACACCCGAATGTTGCGGGCGCGAGAGGGAAGTTCACATGGGTAAACCGCTTATTGCTAGACCGAATGCACCGACTAATTATAACTATCTTACATCTATACCGGCTGCCCAGTATTATTAAGCCGAAATATATATCCGTTACTCTTTCTCTCTTACTCTCTTTTTTTCTCGTTCTCTCTTTCTAGGCTGATGTTTGGTTCGTTTGGAAAAATGAACACACGCACATACATTTATGTATGTAAATATATATGTATTTGAAAAATATGTATATACGTCATGTAAAATATTATACGACGCAGTTTCTGTACCGGCGTGTTCACATTAATGCATTAACAAACCTGCCGCTCAACGATGAAAAATTTGCAAGGATGCTCGTAATAATCGTGTATTACACGGTTAACCCTCTATATACGTCCGGGAAGAGGAATTCCCTTGTGCCCACGGTAGCTCCATGTATATATCTTACTACTACAATATAGCTGGAGAGTTTGTACGTTTGTTTGAACGCGCTAATCTCAGGAAATACTAATCCGATTTGAAAAATTCTTTTTGTATCAGATAGCCCGTTTATCTCTGGAAGGCTCTAGGCCACAAAACTTTATGCTATGATCTTAATCTTATGACGTTCCTACTATACTACTATATCTATGCTATATACCATATAGCATAATAAACCTAAAGACTTTGTTTGTTTGAACGCGCTAATCTCATGAAATGCTAATCCAATTAGAAAAATTCTTTTTGCATTAGATAGCCCATTTATTCGGGAAGGCTCTAGACCATAAAACTTCATGCTATGTCCCTAAGGAGCGGCCGCTCTGTCGGTTTATTTTTTAGTGATTGGTCCTTTTATTTTTACACGTAATTTCCGGATGGTATTTATAGTTAATGAGATACACTTCGCCATGTACTCATAATGATTATGAAACAAATATGTAATCCAAATTTAACGCGGGTGGCACCGCTGGGCACAACTAGTATATATACAGGGTGTTAGCTAACTTATAGTGTTCCCTTGAATGGCGTATGGATCGTCTCCTTTTTGAGCAAAACGCACCTAGTAAAATTGTCGTGTGATAAAAATTGACCGAGATATCCGTATTCAAAGTCCGACGCTAAGCAAACAATGGCATGGTATTGCTCACGCAACGAGTTACGAGTAGATAGCTGTAGGGGCACGGTTTCGATCCCAAGTCTCGACATTCTTTTTTTTTTTTTTTTTCACCGATTTCTTCTCAGAATGTAATACGAATGTCGAATGGTGTTTTGGGGAATGTTTTATTAATTAACAAAATGTTTATTTATTGCTCTGACTATTCGCAAATTTTTTTTTTTTTCGATTTTTTTTTCACTCGACGAGTTGCAGATTTTTTTTTTTATGTAGGAGATGAAATCAATTATCGTGCTCATTTTTTCACATTCCATTTAATATTGTGATATTTTAAAAAACAGACCCGACATTGGTTTCATCTCTTGTGGTGCAAGGGAACGTGTACCTTGCAGTCTCGGTACCTGTTTCCGGAAACGACGAGTTGCGGATTTTTTTTTTTGTATGTAGGAGATGAAATCAATTATCGTGCTCATTTTTTCACATTTCATTTAATATTGTTATATTTTTTAAATGAGTTCTAATATTGGTTTCATCTTTTGTGGTGCAAGGGAACGTGTACCTTGCAGTCTCGATACCTGTTTCCGGAAACGACGTGTTGCAGATTTTTTTTTTTTAATGTAGGAGATGAAATCAATTATCGTGCTCATTCTTTCACATTCCATTTAATATTGTTATATTTTTTAAATGAGTTCTGACATTGGTTTCATCTCTTGTGGTGCAAGGGAACGTGTACCTTGCAGTCTCGATACCCGTTTCCGGAAACGACGAGTTGCAGAATTTTTTTTTTTTATGTAGGAGATGAAATCAATTATTGTGCTCATTTTTTCACATTCCATTTAATATTGTGATATTTTAAAAAACAGACCCGACGTTGGTTTCATCTCTTGTGGTGCAAGGGAACGTGTACCTTGCAGTCTCGGTACCTGTTTCCGGAAACGACGAGTTGCGGATTTTTTTTTTTTTTTATGTAGGAGATGAAATCAATTATCGTGCTCATTTTTTCACATTTCATTTAATATTGTTATATTTTTAAAATGAGTTCTAATATTGGTTTTATCTTTTGTGGTGCAAGGGAACGTGTACCTTGCAGTCTCGATACCTGTTTCCGGAAACGACGTGTTGCAGATTTTTTTTTTTTAATGTAGGAGATGAAATCAATTATCGTGCTCATTCTTTCACATTCCATTTAATATTGTTATATTTTTTAAATGAGTTCTGACATTGGTTTCATCTCTTGTGGTGCAAGGGAACGTGTACCTTGCAGTCTCGATACCCGTTTCCGGAAACGACGAGTTGCAGAATTTTTTTTTTTTTATGTAGGAGATGAAATCAATTATCGTGCTCATTTTTTCACATTCCATTTAATATTGTGATATTTTAAAAAACAGACCCGACATTGGTTTCATCTCTTGTGGTGCAAGGGAACGTGTACCTTGCAGTCTCGGTACCTGTTTCCGGAAACGACGAGTTGCGGATTTTTTTTTTTTTATGTAGGAGATGAAATCAATTATCGTGCTCATTTTTTCACATTTGTTTCCGGAAACGACGAAGTTGCAGAATTTTTTTTTTTTTATGTAGGTGATGAAATCAATCATCGTGCCCATTTTTTCACATTCCATTTAAAATTGTTATATTTTTAAAATGAGTTCTGTCATTGGTTTCATCTCTTGTGGTGCAAGGGAACGTGTACCTTGCAGTCTCGATACCTGTTTCCGGAAACGACGAGTTGCAGAATTTTTTTTTTTTATGTAGGAGATAAAATCAATTATCGTGCTCATTTTTTCACAGTCCATTTAATATTGTGATATGTTTAAAATCAGACCCGACATTGGTTTCATCTCTTGTGGTACAAGGGAACGTGTACCTTGCAGTCTCGATACCTGTTTCCGGAAACGACGAGTTGCAGATTTTTTTTTTTTTTATGTAGGAGATAAAATCAATTATCGTGCTCATTTTTTCGCATTCCATTTAATATTGTTATATTTTTTAAATGAGTTCTGACATTGGTTTCATCTCTTGTGGTGCAAGGGAACGTGTACCTTGCAGTCTCGATACCTGTCATTAAAAAAAAAAATTCATTTCAGAAAAATGTTTTCTCTTTCACCGCGTTGACCGACAGCTTATTAAGCATATCTGGACCACTACAATGAAAGAGAATTTTTTTTTTTTCTTTACAGTAAATAAACGATTTCATTACGTTGACGGCAAATAAATATTTCCCTGTATTTTAATCATTTTATGCACGACATCATCAATTAAGTCATTCATCGTTTCAACAGCAGAAAGGATCAACGTTAAAATGTCAGCCCATTTGCTTAAGGCATTTTTTTTTAGAACATGAGTGAAAAAAAAATCGAAAAAAAAAAAATTTGCGAATAGTCAGACCAATAAATAAACATTTTGTTAATTAATAAAACATTCCCCAAAACACCATTCGACATTCGTATTACATTCTGAGAAGAAATCGGGGAAAAAAAAAAAAGAAAGAATGTCGAGACTTGGGATCGAACCCGCGCCCCTATAGCTATCTAACTCGTTGCGTAAACAATACCATGCCATTGTTTGCTCAGCGTCGGACTTTGAATACGGATATCTCGGTCAATTTTTATCACACGACAATTTTACTACGTGCGTTTTGCTCAAAAAGGAGACGATCTATACGCCATTCAAAGGAACACTATAAGTTAGCTAACACCCTGTATATATATATATATATATTAGGGTGGTCCTTAATACCCATGTGGAGTAATTTTAATCGCGACACCCCTTCATTTAGTCCGAAATGCATAAAAAAAAGTGTGGCCAAAACTTCAGGGCTCTATCTCAATAAGAAGAAATGCCGGTAACCACGAACAGTTTTCCATTCAAATAACATGAGGTTTTCGCACAATTACTTCGCATTTTTTATCCAAACCTCACAAAAGCGGAAAAAATCTAAATACTGTGCGAATTGCATGTAAAATACTGATACTTTATATGGTTATTATTATTAACATCTCATCATTATATCTAACACAATTAAAGTCAATAAAACAAACGATGGAAGTATTTAAACAAACGTTTACTAATATAAAAGAGAAGAACACGACACAATCCGTAAATAAAAAGTATTGTTAATTAAAAATCCTGCATTACTGTTCGTTTTGTAGAATCACTAATTTTTTTTGGATATTCTGACGTCACCTGAAGTATATATTGTTTCTGATCTTCATTTCGGGTTAGAATATTATTATAATTTTCCATTAAATGGACTGCTCTCTCTCTCTCTCTCTGCAGTGTCATTCAGTACTTTCAGATTTTATACGAAAAATTAGGATCTTGCATTAGATTGTCACTGTATGTATCTGAGAATCCAGTGAAGCCTATTTGAATCTCGGAAGTGTATTTTTCCACATTTTTCGATTGTCTGAAATTTTCATCGTTTGTTTCATTGACTTAAATTTAGATTTTTTCCGCTTTTATGAGGTTTGGAAAAAAAACGCGAAGTAATTGTGCAAAAACCCCATGTTATTTTAATGGAAAACTGTTCGTGGTTACCGGCACGTCTTCATATTGAGATAGAGATCTGAAGTTTTGGCGACACTTTTTTTTATGCATTTCGGACTAAACAAAGGGACGTCGCGATTAAAAATGCTCCACATGGGTATTAAGGACCACCCTAATATATATAGATAATATATAAATATTTTTCTGATGTTTCTCAACTGGTGTGCACTTTGCCAAACTCATAAACCACCTGATATTCGGAAGCTTCGCGACAAATCGATGATTTCCGCGCAAAATTCATGGAACGACGCGCGAAATTGTCTCACATCAGATTTCCCGAATAAATACACGTCAATCATAAAGAGTACACAGTGCACTTTGCGATCAATAGAATTTACGATTTAAAAATGTACAGTCGAGAGTATGTGTGCAACGGATTTTTCAAAAGATGGGAAAAACAAAATGAATGAATGTTTATGAAAAAATTATATTCGCGAGATAATACAATGTAGAGCGTTTTTTTTTTCATTTCTTTTGAATATACATTTGTAGTAAAAATTAATATTTCTTTGTTGCCAGGATGATTATTTCCTTGAAAAAATGTTTTGTATATTTTGTCATGAGAAATGTTACGAAAGATTTACGATTGGTACGTGAGAGAAGATTATTTTTGTTGAAAATAAAATAACCTATCATATGGTCAAAATACGACGAAAGAAACGCGATTACATTTTTAGAAAATGTACTCAATCAGCAGACAGTTTTCGTTTATATATACGAAAAAATAAATAAATAAAAGGCAATCGATTTTCGTCGAAATTCGCAGGAATTTTGCGAATTGCATCGACAAGAAATTAAATAAAAACTCAATGTCTCGAGGACACTGCGGTCCGGAGAATCGCAATCTGTTAACCGCGAAGAGGGGTGTGCTGTTCGCGCGGCGGGTGAGAACAAGCGGGGATCTCGCTAGGCGCATTATCAAAATTTACGACGATCGGCAAGCCAAACGAGGGCCAGAGGGACATCCCCCGCTTTTATATAGATAAATAAATAAATATATATATATAAATATATATATATATATATACATATTAGGGTGGCCCTTAATATGAGTCAAAAAAAAATTCATCGCGCCGCCCTTCAAGGCGGTTCCGAATACTAAAAAAAAAACCTACGCGAAGATCCAGCTATGTCCGTTAAGAGGAAGACGTGGCTGTAAGCATGAACTTAAATTTAAATATCAATTTTTCTTTATGATTGGAGAAATTTTGATTTTTTTAATCAAGTGTATGTGTCAATTTTTTTTTTTAACTTTTCGAAGCTATTGTATATTGGTATGCAATATACAGATCAAATAATATGGTCCTCCATACTAGATTTGATGAGCGATCAGGTCTGCCATCCTATTATTTTGGAACAATGGTTTGATTTAGCTGCTGTCAAACGTTTTTAATCATATCAAAATCAAACGTTAAATTTGCATCTTGTCAGAAAAATCTATTAAGTAAGAAGGATATATTTACGATAAACCATTCACATCGAACTTCCAGATCGGCCAGAATTGTTTTTTTTTTCAATTTTGTTAGAAATATTCCTTGTGTGCTGAGATGCAAACATATTAATATTTCACTGAGATCAGACTTCCAGTGATGTGGATAAAAAATATAAATGAACATTACTTTCGCAAAAATGCATAAGGACATTTTAAATTTGGCAGGATTTTAAACTTGGCGAGCTTGTTCGTTTTATTGAAAACAAAGAAATTAGTTATTCGCACAAGTCATCCAATTGGTCGGAAAAAACATAATATTTTTTTCATAATAAGTTCGGTGTGAATGGTTTATCGTGAATTTATATCCTTCTTACTTAATAGATTTTTCTGACAAGATGCAAATTTAACGTTTGATTTTGATATGATTAAAAACGTTTGCCAGCAGCTAAATCAAACCATTGTTCCAACATAATAGGATGGCAGACCTGAACGCTCATCAAATCTAGTATGGAGGACCATATTATCTGATCTGTATATTGAATACAAATTTAGAATAGCTTCGGAAAATTAAAAAAAAAATTGACACATAAACTAGATTAAAAATATCAAAATTTCTCCAATCATGAAGAAAAATTGATATTTAAATTTAAGCTCATGCTTACAGCCACGTCTTCCTCTTAACGGACATAGCTGTGGCTTCGCGTAGGTTTTTTTTTTAATATTCGGAACCGCTTTGAAGGGCGGCGCGATCAATTTTTCAGAAAAACTACAAATTAAATCGAGATTACAAAATAGGGTGTTTATCATACATATCAGTGACTATCTACAATAATTTTTTTGAAGCGATTAATTTCAAAATGGCGGCTGTGCAGCGTTTTTGCGATGACGTCTCCGTTTTTGTTGGCCGGAAACATAACTCACACAATTTTCAACTGATTCACTTGAAATTTCGAATATATCTTTAAAAATACATTGTCTATGGAAGTGCGTAGGATGTTTTTTTTTATATTGCATAGTTCATTTGTTATTAACAATATTCTGACGATTTTTTAAGCAAATTTTTCACTTTTCATTTTAGATGTGCGCCATTTCGCTAAAAATCAATATATCAACAAAATCCTACGCACTTCCATAGACAATGTATTTTTAAAAATGTATGCAACATTTCAAGTGAATCGGTTGAAAATTGTCTGAGTTAAATGAAAGTTTCTATTGGCCTATCAATTGAAAAAATTTTTTTCGTAACTACCCTTTCGAGGAAATTTTGCAAACGGTACCAAACGTACGGATACTTGAAGAGTTTGGTAATTTTTCTCAAAAATGGCCAAAAATAGCCCAATTTCTGTCGCAGATCACTTCGAAGGCTAATTCAATCGGGAAATCTTCCACTGATTACTAATCTATATCGTTACTTTAATCGTAAACAAATGAAAACAAAAATCCCAAACGGAAATCCACGTTTTCTTTCCATTCATTCTCTATACATACTCCAGATGTCGAATTGAAGATTGAGAGGGTTGAGATACCTTAATGCAGATTTTCCATTTTATTTCCTATGGAGTAATACGTTTTCTTATTTTGAGATAATAAATTTAAATCAATATTTATCGATTACACGCTATTGGAAATTGAATTTTTTCAATGTAATCAAACATTTCTTTTGCAAACTGTTTTCGCGCGAAGCCACACACACGACATATACTAATTAGAGTTGAAAAAAATGTTAACGATGAGGGTCTTAACCAGGTCGCGTTGACATGGAACGTTTTCATATGCACGACTTTTATGTCAACAAAGTGACAAGCAAAAGGGCGTACCTAACGTTACTTTACTCATCAACTTTCGTTTCATTGCAACCTCTTGTTTGCTTCCTCTTGCACCACTACGACTGACTTCCATTATACATATAAAAATATGTATATATCTGTATGTACGTATAATTTATGCAACGGTGCAATGTGAAATCTGCAAACGAGTCTAAAAATTTCTCGCCTCTATGGGCACATACCAGCGTCAACAGCAAATCGCACTCGAGCGATTTCATAACGCCAGTTGCATCATTGAGCGCCAGTTTTCTCCCGCTCTTTCCCCCCTGCCCCATCCCCCACACCTTTACGCTTATCCGATGAATACACGGTTGATTGTAGCGTGTTACGGGGGCGCAGCGCGTTCACCAGTCAACCAAAACTCGTGCTTTCCTCTCCCTCTCTCTCCCTCTCTCTCACTCCCTGCCGCTCGTTCAACAGTATTTGTGTGTCATATGCACCCTATACTGTAATTTATATATCGTTTTTGACTATATTTGGCAATCTAACAAACAAAAAGACCTAAATCGCACGATTTAACGAATAAAGTGACTTGAATTGACGCCCTTTTCTTTGCTAACAATCGGCGTATCTATTCTCGCGTTTATCCACACTCTCGAAGTAAATTCTATGTGCCAGTGGACCATTTTAATTTTTTTTCAAACAGAGTAACGGACGCGACAGTCGAACGAGAGGGGAACGAACCAATCAAGCAAAGAAACTGTGACACACACCAACACACACACACACACACAATTCTAAGCTACTTTGGCTCTCAGTTCCACTGTTGGTAAGTTTTGCAGCTGCTTTTAGCCAGTTCCCGACGTTTTTCGAGATAAACGCCATTTCACAGTGAGCTTTGAAATGTTTTACGTTGAAAAAAAAAGAAGCATTTCCGTACAGAAATGACGAGCATTATTTTTGTTTAATTCGTTTATGCAATTTCTCGATTGGTTCATTCCGATTCTCTGGACGTTCGAGAGTTTGATAAAAATTTGTGCGTATTTGTAAGTGCAATTATGCCTTTTAAAGACAAATTTTGTTCTGCGTAATGGCAATTTTCACCAATCAAATTCTTCTCGTAATTTCACGAAAATAACGTTTTTTTTTACGTAATTTATTTTACGTATTATGGAGAGTTGTATCTTTTAGGGTGAAATTTTTTTTTTGCCGGATGGTAAATTGTACTACCAAAATTCTTGGTGTCATTGTACGAAATCAAATTTGTTTGGGTAATTTCAAGTATTAAGAAGAAAACAAATTGTCATTGTGATTCTAATTTTTTTTTACATCTATCCTTTTCGAGAGAATATCTAGTAAATCCAACCAAGCAATTGCAAAATTTGTTCACAGCATTCTAGACTCTGGTATCGTATACACAAATTTTTCAATAATTATTTCATAAAAATATCTAAAAGAATAACAGAAACGATAAACCGAATACATAGAGTTAATTAGATTTCATCCAGCCTTCGTATTAATTACATATCCAATTTATGTATTAATAATTTTCAAAAATGAACTTTTTTTTTAACAACAAATCCCAAGTTTTCGGTTCTTTGTTTGAATTTGTGTTTGGTTTGAAAAAAGAAGAAAAAAAACTAAGAGTAATTCGAAGCATGCAATTTTGGCCGGACTTCCGGTATATAGATGGAGGAGTGCAATGCCACCGATGCCTGCGCCAAGCTTTGCTGCAATTGAATGCATTATTTATTTCGGGTATCCTGGCTGTACTGTACAGAGAAGGGGCTTGGTACGAGAGCAAGCGTGCGGGATACATCGCGTGTCGCGTTGCGTTGTACAGAGACCAGAAAAACGGCCATAAGGAATAGAGGATGAAGGGGAAAAAAACCAACGTTTTTTATTTTTCGAATCTCGAATTGAATGGAGGATGAACTTTTCTTGGCATCCGTTTATTCCTCGTTCGATTATTACGTACTATAATAGTACGCCGTGGAACGTGCGTGTACAATTGAAGAGGAAAAAAAAAAAGGCCAGACCGTTGACTTTCGTGAAATCAGGAGGGTCATAATACTTTTTATGATTGATGGAAATCATACTCATGGGAGTTTGAAATAAATTCACCAATATTAATCCGCCCATTCCTAAATACTACAAAGTTTCTGATAATGACAAAAAAAAACAAAATTACTGGAGAAAAAAACCATATAATTAATCACCGTTATATTTCACTGATTATATGAAGTTTTCACATACAGCGATTATTTAATTTTTGTACTAACAATTTTATTGACATAAAATGAATTGTGTTATGATTGATGGCAATCATACTCATGGGAGTTTGAAATAAGATCACGAATATCGATCCGCACATTTCCAAATGCTACAAATTTTCTGATGATGACAAAAAAAAACAAAATTACCGTTAGATTTCACTGATTATATGAAGTTGTCATATACAACGATTATTTCATTTTTGTACTAACAATTTTATTGACATAAAATGAATTTTTTTATGATTGATGGAAATCATACTCATGGGAGTTTGAAATAAATTCACGGATATTAATCTGCCCATTCCTAAATACTACAAATTTTCTGATAATGACAAAAAAAACAAAATTACTGGAGAAAAAAACCATATAATTAATAACCGTTATATTTCACTGATTATATGAAGTTTTCACATACAGCGATTATTCAATTTTTGTACTAACAATTTTATTCACATAAAATAATTTTTTTTATGATTGATGGAAATCATACTAATGGGAGTTTGAAATAAATTCACGAATATTAATCCGCCCATTCCCAAATACTACACATTTTCTGATGATGACAAAAAAAAACAAAATTACTGGAGAAAAAAAAACCATATAATTATTAACCGTTATATTTCACTGATTATATGAAGTTTTCATATACAGCATTTATTTAATTTTTGTACTAACAATTTTATTGACATAAAATGAATTTTGTTATGATTGATGGAAATCATACTCATGGAAGATGGAAATAAATTCACGAATATTAATCCTCCTATTCCCAAATACCACAAATTTACTGATGAGGACAAAAAAAACAAAATTACTGGACAAAAAAAGCATATAATTAATAGCCGTTATATGTCACTGATTATATGAAGTTTTCATATACAGCGATTATTTAATTATTATACTAACAATTTTATTGGCATAAAATGAATTTGAATGATTTTTCTCGTTACAATTGTTTCCTACATCCAACTTTCACACTAATCTTTTTGTTCAACAAAGCGACCACAGAAATGACGTGATACACATATTTTGTTTTCTTTTTTTTTCATAATTTTATTCATCGAAAAATTTATTTAACGGCCAATCACGTGAAGGCCGGTATAATATATAACGCACAGAGGATTTATTATACCACTTGCTCGATTCAATTCCCTCTATCGTTTTGACGCGTTCGATTCGCCACCAAATAATACATGAAATGAAATGAAATATGAAATGGAAGAACGTAAATGGTTTGAATCTATTCATAAAGAAAACCATCTATATTGGCGAGTGCGTTATTCAAAAGCTGCGCAAAAACCAGAGTCGAAATATGCATATTAATGACAAAGAGTGAGAGAGAGAGAGAGAGAGAGAGAGAGAGAGAGAAAAAAGAGATTGTATGGAAAACGAAAAATTCCCAATTGATATTCGAAATGCATAGAATCGTCGAAGCTTTGTACGGGCATTAAAGCGAGATCGCAAAACGAGTTTGGGATGTGTGGGGGGAGGGCTGATTCGCATTAATATCGAAATGGGAAATCGGGTACATATACGCTATTCTCGTTTTTAATTAAGGGGGATTGATTGTAATTTTTAATTAACGAGACGAAGTGAGCGACGAACAAGTCCTCTTCCGGCGTATCGAATACGAGAATCGTTCGCCAATTGAGATTGTGCATACTTAATGTGAACAATTTTCTTTTTTTTTTTTCTTCGTTGAACGGCCAATTTATTTAATCGTGTGAAACGCACGCCCGGAAGTTACGTAACGGATTTTAGTACACGGCAAAAATAATGAATTCATCATTCGTTTGTAATTTAATATTCTTTTAGCGACAAGTACACAACTAAATTTGCATTTTTTTTTTACAAAATATAGAAAATCAAACGAAAATACGTTAACGTGGGTTGATTTGTCATGCGGTTGAAGTTACGAAAGTTCTGGCAAAAAAAGTTGGATGTGGTTAATTAGAGAAAACTCACTCCTTAATCAAATGAACGGGAGGATATATTCGTACAAAAATCTCATGATTTAGCCTGTTTAGGCTTAAGAGGCAATGAGATGAAGCTCCGGCTCGGTTTTGCTGAAAAAAAAATTATTTCCCGCATCCCAAGCTCGTGTCCATTTTCTTTTTTAATTTTTCGAGGACACTGATAGGACTCTCTATTATGTTAAAAAATTATAAACCAAAATATTACGGTAAAGGAACTTTGATGAACGCCCGAACGGATTATGGTCATTCTGACCGGCGATTATCAAGGTTCCTTTCCTAAATATTTCGGTTTATATATTTTTGTACATCTAGAGTCATATTAGTCTTCTCGAAGAATCAAATAACAGGACACGAGCTTGGAATGCGAAACATTATTATTTTTTTCAACAAAACTAAGCCGGAGTTTCATTTTATCGCCTCTTAAGGGAGGAAATAGGGTTAGACGGTTCAAAAAATCGATTTTTTTTATATTTCATAAATTGTTAGTAAAACTATTGAAAAATATGTTCCCAAAATTTTTTATGAAAATTCCGACTCGTTCTATTGTTATAAGCCATTAAGGGGGGAAATAGGGTTAGGACAGTGTTTTCTCAATGATTTTCATGAATTTTTTTATAGTATAAAAAATGAATATAACTTATTGAAATTTTGAGAATATTTTATACACATATTTAAGTATATACTATAAAATTTTTGAAGAATTTTCTTGAAAAACACCGCAGATATTAGCGACCCCATATTGCAGGTCACAATCAGACTAAGCATTTTGCTATTTTTTCAAACGCGTTTTTCTGAAAACGACTTTTATTGAACTTGCGTACACGCTAGTTCGAAAAGTTTTCAACCAATCGTTTTGAAAATTGGCAGTTACTTTCTTCAGAGTATTGTGCTCTATATGAACCTAAAATCGGAATATTATCATTATTTAGAATAATTTTTTTTTTGCAAATAAAGTTGTAAAAAATGGCAAAAAATCATGCTTTTTTGTTTTGACCCGTGTAAAAAATTCAATTTTCTATTTTTTTTATAGCATTTAGGTTCATATAGAAGAGAGACATATAATAAAAGTAAATTCCAACCTCGTTTGATTTCAGATGAAAATTGCGGCTTCCAGAATGTACGCAAAATGCTGAGTCTGATTGTGATCTGCAATATGGGGTCGCTAATATCTGCGGTGTTTTTCAAGAAAATCCTTCAAAAGTTTTATAGTGTATACTTAAATATATGTATAAAATCTTCTCAAAGTTTCAATAAATCATATTCATTTTTTATACTATAAAAAAATTCATGAAAATCATTGAGAAAACGCTGTCCTAACCTTATTTCCCCCCTTAAGCTCATTAACAGGCTAAATCGTGTGGTTTGTGGACGAATCTATGCTCCCGTACAATTGACGAGTAAGTTTTCTCTAGTTAAACACATTTAATTTTTTTTTTTACTAGAACGTTTGTAACTTCATCGACAGCATTTTTCGCGTGAATTAATCTCACTTGAAAAATCATATGTTTTATAGAGTGAGACACGGAAAATAAGATTGTTTTTTTTTTTCAACACTTCCTATTGTCATATTATTTCTATTGTCATTTTTATTTGCAATCTCGCTGTCTTTAATGTCTGTTTAATCTCGCGTATATATATGCACAACCTTTCCTATGTACAATAATTCGGAATTTCGCGCGATACGACGCGAGCGAGAGGATAGCACAGCTCGGTGGTCCAACGTGTTTCGTGAGGATATTGGGCAACGAACGAACAGACACGCGGTGAGAGAGGAGACGACAACGTGACAGTGACAGTGACGCATCGTTACAGCTGCGTTTTGCTATAGATATATATACGAGCGCGAATACTCCCGTGGCCTGAACTTGGCTGAACCTGGGGGAAACAAAAAAAACTCTTTTTAACAAGCGACGAAAAAGAAAGCGAGTCTGTCAATACATTTTTACATAGCTTCGTTTCGACTATGTTTGTCGGAATTTTATTTTTTTTCCTTCCTCATGGAAGAAGCTTTATTTTCGTAAGAAAAAATTCGAATTTTTAATGGATAATGTATTGTATAAATGTATAAATGTGCCAGAACATCAAAAAATCATATCTTACTACTATAATAAAGCTGGAGAGTGTGTTTGTATGTTTGTTCGAACGCGCTAGTCTCAGGAAATATTTATCGGATTGCAAAATTTTTTTTCTGCATTATATAGCTCGATTATTCAGGAAGGTTTTAGGCTATAAAAGTTTGTGCTATGACCCCAAGCAATGGCGGCGGCGCGTTGAATCGGCGGACGGAAATTTAACGGGGGTGAAACCGCGCGGCACAGCTTGTATAGAAATAAAAATATTCCTGCGTTGTGCGTGTGTGACGCGCTTGAAAAATTCAACTTGCTATTTCTCGAGAACGGCTTAACCGATTTCGTGGGAACTTTGGATGGATTTCGGTCGTCGTAACTCGCCTGTGAGCTGCAATTTTCGTTCGCATTACCCTTGAAGACTTTATGGAATTTTGAAAGTTTCGAAAAATGTTTGCGATCGCTTAACGTTTGTAAATTTTCAGTTGTCGAATCGAAAATTTTAACACAAATGAGTTAGGTGACAAGGATATTCGGTATTAAAATTTATGAGTCAGCCAAGAGCGAAAGGAAACCACTTGTTCATAGAAGGAGATTTGTAGACCTTCGAAAAACGAAAAGAGAGCAATGTGCAAGTTTCGATTTGCATTTTTTTCATTTATTATTAAGAGGATCAATCCAGTGATCTTGAACATCGATGTAGAAATTATCGAAAGAAAAAATCTGTCTTTTAATCAATAAAAAAAAAACAAAATAGACATAAGCTTTAATCAAATATATTCAATTAAAAATCGCATAATAAATAGGCGTTAATTTCCATGAATTTTCAATACGATTGAAAGTCAAAGAAAAAAAATCTGCATTAATTCGAAACATCTTTTATCACCATTAACAAATCGACTATTCTCATTTCCCAAAGAAACAAACCAACAAAATCTGCCTTTTAATCAATAAAAAAAAACAAATTAGACATCAGCTTTAATAAAATATATTCAATTAAAAATCACATAATAAATCTGCGTTAATTTCCATGAAATTTCATTACGATTGAAAGTCAAGGAAAAAAAATCTGCATTAAATCGAAACATCATTTATTACCATTAACAAATCGACTATCCTCATTTCCCAAAAAAATAAACCAAAAAAATCTGTCTTTTAATCAGTAAAAAAAAACAAATTAGACATCAGCTTTAATCAAATATATGCAATTAAAAATCGTATAATAAATGCGCGTTAATTTCAATGAATTTTCAATACGATTGAAAGTCAAAGAAAAAAAATCTGCGTTAATTCGAAACATCTTTTATTACCATTAACAAATCGACTATCCTCATTTTATTACGATTGAAAATCAAAGAAAAAAAATCTGCATTAATTCGAAACATCTTTTATTACCATTAACAAATCGACCATCCTCATTTCCCAAAGAAACAAACAAAAAAAAACTGTCTCTCGTCGCGCTGCTAAATATATCAGTCCGTTTCGTCGCTCTGACAATCTGCTTAGCGTCTAATTTTTCTATGCCGAGCTAAGCAAATGTGCGCGCGTATGTGAAATATCGTTAAAAATTTGTCAGCGTAATTGAAGCTCTAGGAAGAGCAGGGGTATACGGTTGCCCAAGAGTGCCCACTCTGTTCTATGATGGAACGAACTCGAGCGAAGCGAACGTGTCGTTGCATTCTAGGAGCAATTCGCGAGCTTGCCCGACGCGAATGACACACATATCACGATCGAGTGTTACATTATATATATATATATATATAGTCAATGAGACGTATATTGTGTGACTAGTCTTTGTCCTATTGCATTGTGCAAATGTTTGCAGTTTTTTACGTATACATATAGAATAATAATAATTTCATTATGATCTATGTGTTTAGGAATGAAACGTCAAGGATTTATATTACATATGCGATATTTCATGTAAAATGTGCCAATTATTAGAGGGTCTTCTTAAAAATCTTCCAATTGTCAAACGTTCATTTTTCTCCATCCAAACGCTAACTACACGCTCGGTGTACCACAATTATAAACAATGCATCACAGAATCGACCGTAATTTTTTTTATCAACAATGTTAATACGTCAGATTGCCTATTTTTGGAAAAGTGGACACACAAAGTTAAATCCCATTATTCATTAAATGAAAATGTGACAGTGATGTCGAGTCTTCTCATCCATTTTTAAAAAATGTTCAATAGACGTCATATTCATTGTACATTTTTTTTTCTTTGAATTCGTTACAGACATCATAACAATTATTTATGAAAAAGAAAATGGATAATGAAACAGATCGCCATTGTCCTTTTTTGTTTAAATGGAGAATGAAACTCGCATCTCCATTATTAATTTATTTATTTTCAAAAACGTAAAAGGACCCTTTCATTTCCATTGTAATTATGGTAATCCTTTGTTTAAAGCAATTAGCGATATTGTTATATAATTTTTGGAAAATTTAAGGAGTTCTGAGAAAAAGTCTCTGGGTGTGACACGTTCGATGTTCGATTGCAAGGCTGACTTCGGGATTAACAAAAAATAGCACCCTAAATTCTTTTTTAAGTTGCACAATGGTGCAACAAAAAATAGCATCCTAAATTCTTTTCAAGTTGCACTATGGTGCAACTAAAAATTATATAACAAAATCACTAATTCCTTTAAACAAAGAATTACCAAAATTACAATGGAAACGTCCTTTTACTTTTTTGAAAATAAATAAATGAATAATGGAAATGCGAGTTTCATTCTCTATTTTTACTTAATCGGGAAGTCAGCCTTACAATCGAACATCGAGCGTATCATACCCAGAGACTGTTTTCTCAGAATTCCTTAAATTTTCCAAAAATTATATAAAAAATCGCTAATTAGATTAAACAAAGAATTACCAAATTTACAATGGAAATGAAAGCGTCCTTATACGTTTTTGAAAATAAATAAATGAATAATGGGGATGCGAGTTCCATTCTCCATTTAACCAAAAAAAAAGGACAATGGCGATCTGCTCCATGATCCATTACAAAAGTAGTATTATTCTCCGTCGAACGAACGACCGTTTGTTAATTAAACCGTGCCGAAAAATCGCCCCTATGAAAAATCGTCCCAATTTATTCCAAACATCCCATATAATGTGTACATTATAACTATATATGCATACGCTGACAGCAGTGCATTCGCAAGTGTCATCATAGTGGAGTCTTGCGTCGACTACCGAATACTTTGCCGGGGGAATCACTTCTCGGTGTCCCTCGCGAGCCCCGCGAGCAATTTTCGAGGGCAATTGGGGTCTTGCGAAACTTGTCGCGGTATGCGAGTGACGCGACGTTGCTTGAGAAATCGTTTATTTCTAGAACGAACAACACACACACATACACAAATGCAAACGTCTAAATTTCTCCATTAGTTTTAGGCAACAATTCCGTGAACGGAACATTATTAACAACACAACAATTTCAACGATTCTCTTGTACATAATACATTGCACAACTTTGACGACGAAAATTCATATTCTTTCGAGAAACGTTTATATTAGCACTAATTTTCTTCAATAAAAAAAAAATTAAAAAACATGTGACGTATATTACCAAGCTGATACACGTTCCGATATGAGAATGTTTATCGACTCGTAACTTTTTTTTTTTTTCACTATATATATATATACGGACAGACTACGAGTAATGTGATAATCTTGATTTACGCGAGTTGGTTACATTTACGACATTTATTACGCAGATAATGAAATAAAATTGCGAATAATCATCCCACCTCAGGTATATTTTCGCAGTCGGCACGTTAATTTTTGCCCGCAGCTTTAAATTTATCGCTGATATCGCGAATATCGTAAAATTTCCTCGCAACATTATAGACTCTAATGTTATTCTTATAATTACTGGTCGTTAAAAATAATTGGAGAAAAAGAATAAATAATTTCTCATGAAAATTCGCGATGAGATGATTTCGCGAAAAGAAGAATCGAAGGATATTTAAGTTCTTCGTAAAATTGCACGGTTTCATGAAATTTACATTGCGGCAAGAACTTTTTGTCATCGTGATTAAAATCGTAATTGGATTGCTAAAGAATGAAAACTAGAATACGAAATTCAATCATTCTGGTTGTCCATCAGAAATGACAAAATACAAATCGGCAAATGACAAAAAAAATTACCGAAAACAATTAACCAAAAAGAAGATTGCTGTTTTCTCGACTACATAGGCGGTTGGTCGTTATTTGACCGTGTTAAGGGGGGAAATAGGGTTAAGACAGCGTTTTCTCAATGATTTTCATGAATTTTTTTATAGTATACAAAATGAATATAATTTATTAAAACTTTGAGAATATTTTATACATATATTTAAGTATATACTATAAGATTTTTGAAGGATTTCCTTGAAAAACACCGCAGATATTAGCGACCCCATTGTGCAGGTCACAATCAGACTCAGCATTTTGCGTACATTCTGGAAGCCGCAATTTTCATCTGAAATCAAACGAGGTTGGAATTTACTATTATTATATGTTTTTCTTCTATATGAACTTAAATGCTATCAAAAAAATAGGAAATTGAATTTTTTACATTGGTCAAAACAAAAAAGCATGATTTTTTGCCATTTTTTACAACTTTATTTGCAAAAAAAAAATTATTTTAAATAATGATAATATTCCGATTTTAGGTTCATATAGAGCGCAATACTATGAAGAAAGTAACTGCCAATTTTCAAAACGATTGGTTGAAAACTTTTCGAACTAGCGTGTAAGCAAGTTAAAAAAAAGTCGTTTTCAGAAAAACGCGTTTGAAAAAAATAGCAAAATGCTGAGTCTGATTGTGACCTGCAATATGGGGTCGCTAATATCTGCGGTGTTTTTCAAGAAAATTCTTCAAAAATTTTATAGTATATACTTAAATATATGTATAAAATATTCTCAAAGTTTCAATAAATTATATTCATTTTTTATACTATCAAAAAATTCATGAAAATCATTGAGAAAACGCTGTCCTAACTGTATTTCCCCCCTTAATGGCTTATAACAATAGAACGAGTCCGAATTTTCATTTAAAATTTAGGGAACATATTTTTCAATAGTTTTACTAACAATTTATGAACTAAAAAAAAATCGATTTTTTGAACCGGCTAACCCTATTTCCCCCCTTAAGAAAAAATAATTGCCGATGAAAAAAGTTGAAAAAAAAGGTTGAAAATAAAATGATCATCGTTTGTCAATTGCATAGCCGTTGTGCATCATTTGACTGTCAGGGGGACGGTCTGGATATGACCAAAAACAAAAATGACTGTCGTTGCACATTAAAAAATGTTTTAGAAATAATATGACTTCACGAGACGGTCATTTTACCGTCAGGTCGGCATCATTTGCCGGTGAAGTCAAACTAACGGTCATTTTGCATCCCTACAGATATCGGATGAAGATAATAAATCAAAGTCGTACAATTTCAAGACACCTTCGAATAATAATAATTTTCCGTATGAAAAAAAACCGTAGAATAGCGAAAAAAAAACGTATTCTTCGTTAAACTCGCGATCTGATAGCTAAGAACCGAAGAATAGAAAAAATACGATCGCGGTGCGGAGAATATATCAGAGAGGGAGATATCGGTGGATGCGGTCAGCGGTGAAAGAAGCTTTTAAAGTCGTCGAAACCTGCTCGGAGAGGCCTCGGTTAGGAATTTTTTGCATCGACTCATCCACCCCGTGTTCCACTCCCTCTGTCTTTCGCTCTTTCTCCCTCTCTCTCTCTCTCTGTCTATCGTCGGTGCGCCCGCGGGGGAAAAGAAAATATTTTTGACACGAGAGATTATCTAACACTCGCGAGCTCTCTCTTGCTCGTCAAGTATACATGTATATAAATATATGACACGAAAGAAGCCCCTCGTGATCGTCGTTACTGAAAAATATATCGTAGGAGGTGTGTGCCGGTGTCGGTGAAGAAAACGATTAAAGAGGGAGAGGGCTAAGGGATCGAGAGAAGAAGGGGATGAATAAAACCTTCGAGATTGTGTGCGTGGAGCGTAAGATAGCGATGGAAGCATTGACGAAGCTATATGATATTTAGTGTAGCTACAACAATATATAGTAAAGTATATCGATTGTTAACAAACAAAAGGGCGTAACTAGCATGACTTTGATGATAAAATCATGTTGGCTGTGCGGTTTTGTTTGCAAGCAGTCTACATATACGTGAGTATAATAGAAAGAGGACGAAACAGAGAGGGATAGACAGTGAAAATAAACGAGAAAGAAAGAGAGAAAGGATAAGAGAAAGAGGGAGTGGGGGAGGGGATAAGGGCAAATGGCCAAGGGAGGAAGGTAGAGGAGGGATACTAGGGCCCCGAGGGCCATGGTATCTGGATATTTCGTGGGTAGGCGAAGACGTAACACAAGAAGAAGACGAAACAGAAGAGGAAGAAGAAGAAGGGGTGGACAGAAGAGAGTTTGGGGGCTTTTGGACTCGTTGAGATCTCCCTCTCTCTCTCTTTCGCCCTTCCCAGCTTATACCTACATATCTTCTCCTATATCCCAAAAGACAGGCTCAGGGTGCGAGAGAGAGAGAGAGAAGGTCGAGTAGGAAAGAGCGATTGGTTCTCGATGTTGGTCAGAGAGAAAGCGAAGAAGGTGAACGTCCAAGGGGCCAACCTGTTCGGGGTTCATGGCCCTCTCGGACGAGCTCTCTAGCAAACGCGTGTTGAGGGACGACTGAGAGAGAAATATATAGATAGAGAAGGAGAGAGAAAGAGAGGGAGAATCTGCTAGCAAGGGAATCCGAGGGAATCTGCTAGCAAGGCCCCGGAGGTTTCGGGCAAGGGACGGTGAAACGTGAATTTGCTGGGCTTCCACTCGCGAGAAGAGTCCAAGGAAACGTGTGTGTGTGTGTCTCGAACGCTTCGTTCGAGATTAAAAATGTTCTCTTCAACATGTCGTTGCCATTGAAAAATTTGTTCTTTTTCCTATCGTGTTTATCGAGAACGAGTCAATCTGAAAAAAATGATTTTCACGATTCTCTAAAGTTTTAGCAATTTCTTTATGTTGCACGTATTATAAATTACAAATATTGTTATGGTGAAGAAATTAGATAGAAAGAAAAACCCATTGTACTTCATTATATAGCAAAGGATGCAAGGGTGCATTATCAATTCGTTCACAAAGTTATTGAGATAGAGACTGGACAACAATGCTCGACTGGGCTGGGAGGGTGAACGAGATCCCTCGGTATATATCACCCGGTATTACATATCATTTATGTATATATACACGAAACTTCCTCTCGTTGACCCTTTTTTCCTACTTTGGTTTCATAAACTCCTGCTGAATTTATAAATCCTCTGATCTCGAAAGGAGTTTGCAAAAAATCATATAAACTTAGAGAATCTGTGTTATAACGTGCGTCTATCTTACATGTCACTTCAAGCACACCCGACGACCACTTAGGCTGTTCTTAAAAAATGCGAAAAAAAAAATCAGCAGGACAGTTTACGACGCAGTCAAAAAAAATGTTCCTTCATAATTCTTTATGTACGATGCAGTGTATTTAATTAAATTTTTTTCTAACTTTTGGATTTCTAGATTTTTCTTTTTCCTATGTGTAAACTCACAACAGCCAAAAATCTGCGAAAATTTTAGGAGAATCAACGATAACGTACTTACGAAATAGTAAAGGATTTTCATAAAATTAGCATTGTATCTAGGTAATTGGAAAATATATAATATCTCATAATATTTCCAGTCGAAAGTGGTTCAAAACAGGGAAGTTGAAGTAGCATTAAACTTCATTTTCTTTAGTTATCCTTAAAATTTCAAGATGCATTCAGAGCGAGGAGTCGCTCGATTTTTAAATTCGCGAAATTAGAAGTAACATTTTTTTTGTTTTAATCTGACATTCGCGGAGATTAATCCTCGATAATCCTAAAGATTATTGAGGATTAATCGTTGCGAATTTTCATATTTTTGTGTGTGCATTCTTGCACAATTCAACAAGCTCAAAATCTTTGGTATTTTCAAAACTTCTAATCTAAAGTTAGTTTTTAAAATACCAAACATTTGGAGCTTGTTGAATTGAGCAAGAATGCAAACACAAAAATATGAAATTTTTTTTTCGACATTAGCACTGTATCTAGGGAATGTGATAATTTTGATAATATTTCCATACGAAAGTTGTTTAAAAAGTGGAAATTGAAGTAGCCTTAAACATCATTTTCGTTAGTCATCCGTAAATTATCAGGATGCATTCAGAGCGAGAGCTCGCTCGATTTTAAAATTGACCAAACTAGAAGTAACATTTTTTCAAAAAAATATCTGACATTCGCAACAATTAATTCTCAATGATCCTAAAGTTAGAAGTTTTGAAAATACCAAAGATTTTGAGCTTGTTGAATTGAGCAAGAATGCACACACAAAGATATGAAAACTTTTTTCTTTAACGTCGGCGTTTCTCACATAGGTGCCCTTAAATTTCTTTTTCTTCGTTGCCACAGGGTCTCTCCTATTGTATATTGTTCCGCCTGTGACCTTAGAATTTATTTTTCGACAATTAAAATCAGCCCCGCTTCGAATACATGAGCACCAAATTTTATAGCTCACGTTCACCACATATCGACGAATAAAAATCATAAGAACGTAACCCAACGTTGTTTGACACGTTAAATAATGTGAAATAGGCCCTTTCGGCTTTTAGTATTCGATAAATGTGCAGCGTAGACGCTACAGTCATAACTCATTCACGTTCGTCGTTCGTACAATGCTAGGTCTGATCTTGCCCTCGTGTTTGCTCATTTTTGCGCTCCTTCGGGATGCTGGGGACTCGCTTATATATTGTATATGTATATAGAGAAACGAAAAAGTCCAGTTTCGCGATCGATGGAGAAAAACTCGTCGTGACGCACATTTGTGAGATTTTGCTACACACACACGCGCGCGCGCGCGCGCTCATACAC
This sequence comes from Oxytorus armatus, assembly GCA_958009045.1. Taxonomy (NCBI): domain Eukaryota; kingdom Metazoa; phylum Arthropoda; class Insecta; order Hymenoptera; family Ichneumonidae; genus Oxytorus; species Oxytorus armatus. The sequence continues at coordinate 9,445,877 of OY253751.1, read as the reverse complement.
AAACACACACACACACAAACAAACAAATCTATATTCGCAGTTGGATTCGTGTAGTTTAAGATTCCAGATCCCTTTCAAGGTCGACCTCCTGCGAATATCTAACGATGATGCAGCTCGTCATTGAACTCGCTACTACATCTACCCTGCTGCTTGGCAACTTGTTAATTTTTTTATTATGTATATATTTTTTTCTTCCTCGTACAGACACTTTTTTTTACATTTTCCTTCCTTACAGCTGATGCTTTGTTTTCGTGACAATTTCGATTTTCCAATTTTCAATGCCAATGTGTCAAAACCTCGAAAAACATATTTACAAAAAAAAAAGTTTCTCGAAATAAGTATTTCTACATTGATAAATTTAAAAAATATGGAACGTTTCGAGTGTCTCAGTATAACAAAAGATTTTTTTTTAACATTTCAAATTAGAAATTTCGACATTGTTTTCCTTGTGTTTGTTTCATGCCATTAAGATGCTTTCTCATAGAGAAAAAAGTTTTGCGAAAATAGGCAAATTATGAGAAAACAATGTGCTTCGATGTTTCATTTTTTTATTGTCAAAAATATGTTTTTGTGTTCGATTTTTGTATTACTTCTCGTCCTAGAGTCAGTTCAGATTTCTCGTCGTTGAGCCTTCATCACGGATATACGAAAGAGAACCCAAAAAAATGGGAATTTCGACATAATTTCTTTATTTTTTAATATTTTTACACCAAATTTTGATCACCTTCAAAGTATTCTCCTTTGACCACAACGCACCTCTGCAAACGATCCTTCCAATGTTCAAAACATTTTTTGAATTCACTTAGCGGGATGTTCTTTCGGCCTGCCAGCGATTTTTGTTTTACCTCTGTGGTGACGGCGTCGCCACCACTCTCTGGTCGCATATAAACACGCATTTATTTTATTTCATTTTATTTCATTTCCAATATGCATTTTCTTCTATACAGTCATTCCTTTGTAAGGACTCGATTCTTTCTCACGCGTTTACTTCTTTGACTTCTTTCATTTCGTCGTCTACAAAATAGAACAACCGTGTCTCAGTTTTCCCTGTCATAAAACTCGAGTACTTACGGGTCCCAGTCGAGTCTCTCCCGAGACGAGGCTGTTTTACGGGGAGTCTCTTATGGCGACCAAAAAGGGCCCACACGCGCTCTTGCATTTTCTAAACCTTCGGTTTCTCGTAAAAACTTTCCTACCCTCTCTTCGATATTTTCTCTCCGTCAACAAGCAGACTATCAGGAATTCTCTTGTTGACGATGGAGTTCCTAACGAACAAGCGCCGCGACAACAACTCAACCGACTCTCTGTCAAGTCACAAACTCGTTCACCGCGCCAAACTAATTTTTACTAATTAATTTTGTAATTGGTTATGAATAAATACTGTGCATTACTCTTATGATAAATTCGTCTTTTCGTACCACAACCAGCACCGAATCACCACACACACACGCCCCCACAAATTGGTGACCCCGACGTGATCTCGCGAAAACCGTGAATACTCGCACCCGACGTGATCTCGCGAAAACCGTGAATATTCGCAACCTACGCGATCTCGCGGAATCGTGATCGACCGCTAACTTTTCTTGTGCGTGATTCGTGCTGTGCGTTCAGTGAGTTTCGTGACGTCCGTTCAAACAAGTGCTCTAAGAATGGCAGACGGCGATGCGCCCAACGCAGATCAGGTTGCCGCACGGTCAGTCGACCGGGTAGCTATTCGTATACCACCCTTCTGGCCTTCCGATCCAGAAATGTGGTCCGCGTAAGCTGAAACACATGCAGCAGCACCCGCAACAAGTTCAACGGCACTCCCAAGGACCACCCCAACAACATCCACAAGGACCGCAGACACATTCTCGACAGGGTCCTTCGCACACGCATCAGGCGCAGCAACATGCTCAACAGGATCCTCAGCATCCTCAGCATCCTCAGCAAGGTCCTCAACATTCGCAACCAGGATCTCAACATGCTCAACAGGATCCTCAGCATCCTCAGCAAGGTCCTCAACATTCGCAACCAGGATCTCAACATGCTCAACAGGGTCCTCAGCATCCTCAGCAAGGTCCTCAACATTCGCAACCAGGATCTCAACATTCGCAACAAGGGCCTCAGCATTCTCAACAGGGTCCGCAGCACCCTCAGCAAGGTCCCCAGCATTCGCAACGAGTTCAACATCCTCATCAGGTTCAGCAACACGCGCAACAAGGTCCCCAACGTTCGCAGCAGCATCCGCAAGCGCAACATTCTCACGCTCAACAACAGCAGCAACGGGCGACTCAGCAGCATCAACAACATGCTCAGGTACACGCGCAACAGCAAGCCGCTCAACAGGAGCAGCATCAGCATCAGCAACTATCCCAACAGCAGCATCAGCAATCGTCTCAGCGGCAGCAGTCACATCCGGTAGCATCGGCACTCGCAACACCGAATGCTCCGCCCACTCAGCAACCCAACGACGTACGCTCCAGCATACTAGAAGATCGGGCTTACGAGTTCGATTTCCCGATCGACTTCAAGGCGGTTTTTCGTGATTGGCTCAATCACTGGCCAGGGGGTACTGTGGTGACGGCGTCGCCACCACTCTCTGGTCGCATATAAACACGCATTTATTTTATTTCATTGTATTTCATTTCCAATATGCATTTTCTTCTATACAGTCATTCCTTTGTAAGGACTCGATTCTTTCTCACGCGTTTACTTCTTTGACTTCTTTCATTTCGTCGTCTACAAAATAGAACAACCGTGTCTCAGTTTTCCCTGTCATAAAACTCGAGTACTTACGGGTCCCAGTCGAGTCTCTCCCGAGACGAGGCTGTTTTACGGGGAGTCTCTTATGGCGACCAAAAAGGGCCCACACGCGCTCTTGCATTTTCTAAACCTTCGGTTTCTCGTAAAAACTTTCCTACCCTCTCTTCGATATTTTCTCTCCGTCAACAAGCAGACTATCAGGAATTCTCTTGTTGACGATGGAGTTCCTAACGAACAAGCGCCGCGACAACAACTCAACCGACTCTCTGTCAAGTCACAAACTCGTTCACCGCGCCAAACTAATTTTTACTAATTAATTTTGTAATTGGTTATGAATAAATACTGTGCATTACTCTTATGATAAATTCGTCTTTTCGTACCACAACCAGCACCGAATCACCACACACACACCCCCCTACACCTCCTCCACAGTGGCAAAACGCTTGATTGCTGCTTTGTTTCGGGGTCGTATCCATAGCACCACGATTCATCACCAGTAATCACCTTGGAAAAAAGTTCAGGGTCCTCTTCGAGCTGATTTTGAAGTTCAAAACATGCCGGAAGTCGACGCTCCCTTTGCTCGTCTGTGAGAAGGCGAGGGACAAATTTGGCTGCAACTCTGCTCATGTGCAAATCTTTGAATAAAATCCTCTGAATTGAACTCCATGATATCCCAGACATCTCACAGAGTTGATCAATGGTTCGGCGATGGTTTTCACGAATGAGAGCATTGATTTTGTCGACGTTTTCGTCACTTCTTGACGTTGAGGGGCATCCTGAACGGGGTTGGTCTTCAATTGACATTTTTCCATTTTTAAAACGTGAAAACCACTAGTAGACTCTGGTTTTACTTAGGGCAGCATCTCCATAAGCAGTCTCAAGCATTACAGTAGTTTCCGCGGCCGATTTCCCCAACAGGAAACAAAATTTCATAGCCGCGCGTTGCTCTCGACAATCGGTCATCACGTTTTCGCCGAAATGGAAAAAGTTGTTTCACTACAAAAATTCCCACGGGCGAACCGATGCACTCACGGCGACAGAACTTTGCACACTAACTCAGGAGACGTGTCCCCAACGGACACCTGGTCGAGCAATGGGTTCCCCACTCTCCCTCCCCGCCGCAGCGCAACTCCCGTTTTTTGTGGGTCCCCCCTCGTATATCTCATTACCAGGAATAAAATTCTTCCATTTCTATTTTTATCAAACTTCGTTCCGGCACGCCCCACTACTCGCCTCGCGATCTATTATCGTGAAATCGCAAACGATATTGTCGCACACTTTGCTGCAATCGAATCTCGCCCGGACACGTGAACGTTACATAGTGCAGTCGCGCAGTTCCCTCTCGGCTGACAAAGGAAAGTACCCGAGGTGTTCCCCTCCGATTTTGTCGAAACTCATGTATGTTATAGAGCATTAAAAACTAAGCGACACGTATTTTTTTTATCGGCGGACAAACGGTTTCATGTGGTGAAACCACCCCTTAAAGTTGCAGAGGTCATGGGGCGATTTCGCAGTTTCACATATAAGCAGTGCATCGATTTTGATGAAAGAAAAATTAAAAAGTTTCTTATGCGAAGGAATGGAGAACCCACCAGAAAATGAAAATAAAATATATATTTTAAGGGTTTCAACCCCTTAAAATATATTTTTTATTGAAAACCCTTGAACATCTACTTCTTGCACCCTACATTAAAAACTTGCGAATCGATCGGAATGAAAATTATGATGTTTTATAGCGGAAATAAAATTGAAGTTGACGTATTTTTGTATTTGTGCAACAAAACAGTTTTAAGGGGGTAAGCTACTCCTATTTGAGTTTCGACATTGTCGAGAGCTCTTAAAACTTTGTTTCTTTTTTTTCCCACTTCTAGCCGATACAAGTGTTTCGACGAACCAAAACCCATGAAATTCGAATCCTATATGCATCCTATAATACTTCGTAGCACAGAGGCGGCAATCAACGTTTTATGGGAAAATCGCGAAAACTCAACGAGACGAGTTGTATTGGCCAATATAAACGCACGTTTTGCGCGCGGAAGTGTGTGTACCGTTGGCTCCTACGTGCACGGTTCGATTTACCCGATACGCGAGATAGACCACAAGAGAAAGAGAGAGACTCGATGGCAGTGAGATTGATCACGGGGTCGAAAGTCGATAATGTTGGTCGGTTGGGAATGAGGCGGTGAAGGGGCTCGGAGTCGGACGCGAACCCGCGAGAGAGTCATCGAACGCCACCAGCCACAAATATATATAGATATATATATATATATATATATATATATATATATATATATATATATATGGAGTGCGTTATATGTATAGGGATTCAGTGCATGCTCGGGTATGCCCTCTTTACTCGGGAACCTCGAGTTCCCGAAGGACTTGTTGCGGCACGAGTGTTTGCGAGAAATTCCCGCAAGGCAGTGTGGAAATTGGAAAAGCACGATTTCTCTTTACAACGTTTATCGTCCAATGTGTTATTAAACAAATAATGGGATTTTTTTTTTCATTCCATCACAATCTTACAGAAAGTACGAATGAATAACTAATGCTCACTGATTCGCAAAATAAATCTTAATTGATTGAACAAAATCAAACAAAATATATATCAATGACGTATTATTTTCACGGTACTTTATCAATAAGTTTAATTTAAATCGTTTGCGTGAAATTTCCCCAAGGCAGTGTGGAAATTGGGAAAGCACGATTTCTCTTTAGATCGTTTATTGTCCAATGTGTTATTAGATAAATAATGGGATTTTTTTTCATTCCATCAACAACCTTACAGAATGTAAGAATGAATAACTAATGCTCACTGATTAGCAAGACAAATCTTGATTCATTAAATAAAATCAAACAAAATATATGCCAATGAAGCATTATTTTCACGTTGATCGATTTCATTTAAATCGATAAACAATTTATTTCATTGAAAATAGAAAAAAAAACATTGAATAACAAAAAATTAAGCTTTAAATAAACTTTGCTCATATGAATCGTACAAATTCAATTTCTCCTCGAGAGACGAAGATCCGTAACATTAGCGAGGACTTGATTATGAGTTCTAGCTTTAGCATGGCCAATTTCAGGCACTGTTACGGTGATCAATTCTCGCTCAACATTGACGAGAACATTATGAAAATGTTTCGACGAGGGAAAGAGCATTTGGTTGCGCGGAAAAGTAGAATAAAATAGGTAAAATACATTTGACAAAAATAAGAATTCTATTGTAATGGACAGTGACTTTCGTAGGATGGAACGATTTCTCTTTACAACATTTATCGTCCAATGTGTTATTAGACAAATAATCGGATTTTTTTTTTCATTCCATCAACAACTTTACAGAATGTAAGAACGAATAACTAATGGTCAATGATTAGCAAGATAAATCTCGATTCATTAAAAAAAATCGAACAAAATATATATTAATGAAGCATTATTCACACGGTAATTTATCATAGATTTCATCTAAATCGATAAACAATTTTTATCATTAAAAATAGAAGAAAACAAAGAGAATAAAAAAAATTAAGCTTTAAATAAACTTTGCTCACGTGAATCGTACAAATTCAATTTCTCCTCGAGAAACGAAGATCCGTAACATTAGTGAGGACTTGATTATGAGTTCTAGCTTTAGTATGGCCAATTTTAGGCACTGTTACGGTGATCAATTCTCGCTCAACATTGACGAGAACATTATGCAAATGTTTCGACGAGGGACAGAGCATTTGGTTGTGCGGAAAAGTAGAATAAAATAGGTAAAATACATTTGACAAAAATAAGAATTCCATTGTTATGGACAGTGACGTTCGGAGGATGGAATTAATATATATATATATATATATATATATATGTATATATGTACATAAGTGTTCGTCTCGCACGAACGGGATAGAATAATCGTCATCCACCAAGCGACCACTTCCCAACCTCTGTCGCGAATAATCTTACCGAGAAATGGACGAGCGGGAGCTTTGGTCACGTGCAGACGTATTATAAACCCTCTCCCCCTTACCCCAATTAGACTCGTGAGAGCATAATGCTCTCGAGGAGCCAAAATTTCGTTCGGGAGACAAGGAGAGAGAGAGAGAGAGAGAGGGAGAAAGTGGACATGTACGTGGAATCGAAAGACAGAGATTCGCGGATGAGAAGAGCGAAACTGCCACTGTGCGTGAGCCTGAAGCAAAATCTAATTCTCTTTCCCCTCTCTCGCTCGCTCTATCTCAATCACCCCCACTCTTCCTATCTTTCTCGTTTTCTGTTTCTTTATACGTCGCTGACGACCCTCTCCGAAGATTCGGTCAATTAGGGAGACTGATCAACGCGAGTTTACTAATGGCCTTACAACATATACATATATTAATTGGTTATATTTGGCATGTTTCGCCTTTGCGACAATACAACCCCCCCCCCCCCCATATCCCGCACTCACAAATGCGATCAATGATATTGCTCCTCCTCCTAGCCCCCTACCCTTTTTATTATTCTTTTCATACGTTCGATCGAATGGGAAAACGTATTTATAGAGTATTGGATGTCAATGACATCGGTATTTTGAAAAAGATTCACGTTAGGTATTCCATCGTCGCACTAAACTCTGATATTTCGCAGGAAAATTCGAACGATGGGTAACGTTTTCAAAATTTATAATTACAATGATTTCATAATAATAGTAGATTATAAACAATCATTCTTTGATCGTTGTTTGCTAGAACGTTCCTTTTTTTTTTGCCTCAATCGTCGGTAAATAATTTTACGTAATAATAATCGTTATACCCATTTACAATTTAAACAATATCTTTTGTTCTGAACAACATTCGTTGTTTGTGTCGCGAGTCTTCCTCGGAGATTTCGGACCCTCCTCACATAAAAGCCCTCAATTAATAACAGAAGAATATTAATTACGGAATAATACTACCAAAAATAACAATAACATTTTTACTAATATTATTATTATTATTATTATTATTATTATTATTATCATTATTATTATTCTCGTAGTCATCCGAGCGTTATATAACAACGACTCGACGTAGTTTCAACCAGTTTTCATCGCTGAATAATACAAGGGCCGTTGAATAAACGAACACGATTGGTCGTCGCAAAATTGAGAAGTATATTTTCCCCCATTAGTCAACGCGACAATGGCGAAAGATTTTTATCGCACGAGATATCATTCTAATTGATATGTTTGCGAGAATATATCGAAACGACGTAAAGGCTAATTCGATTGTCTCCAAACACGTACCAATGGTTCAAAGGTAAGCACTCTATAAAATAGCAGACTTTTTCCAGTGTCCCTTTTTTTTTCCGAATAACCGGATAAATCTAATATTTCTCTGAATAATATAACATATAATACGTTCCTGCAATGTATATGTACGACTAGACATCGAGAGATCGTTCAATCGATTGGAAAATGGAGTTTTTTAAAATTAATTATCGAAAGTTTTACCACGTTCTTTTATTCGATGGAATCGTATGTGAACGAAGTGTTTGTCTCCGTCAGCCACATACCGACGACGACAACGAGAGATTTTCATATACAATAGAGCTTACTTCATAATTGACATTTGAGAAAAGACTGAATCGAGGTGGAAGATAAATCAATAATATTATCCACAGGCAGCAATGATTTTATGTCTCTCGTCGTCGTCGTCGTCGTCATTGATCTCATAGTCGAGCGAGAATGGCGCATATCACACGAGAACGCCAGAGATGACAGATGATTATATACGCTCCAATACGAAATGCATCCTTCATTACTAATAATATTTTCGATGGAGAGAGAGAGAGAGAGAGAGAGAGAGAGAGAGAGATAACGAGAGAACATGGCCCAATTTCGCGTTATTAATATTTCACGTCATCTCCGTCCAAATGAAGATAATACCAAATTGAGAGAACATCCTAACATCCTCCCGTTCGTCATCTTCACGAATTTGGATAATGAAAATAGAGAGAGAAAGATAGAAAGAGATACAGCGGTTATACGAAAGCCAGGCAAGGATTAAGTGATCGAATTATACAAAATGCACTTCAGAATGGATCTTCAATAAAATTTTAAACAAGACCCCTGTTATGTATGTGTAGCGCGATATATCATATGACGGCGTTCGATGAATAACAAATATATCGAGATTTTGTATACTCTATTAGTGATGAAAGGCACGGGTCAATCGTACATTTAAATAAGTTTAAATACGAATCGTTTATATTATTTATAATTTCGCGTCACGTGAAAAATGGGTTTCAACCTCATACTCGCCGGAGTTCACCAGTAAATATTATATTGAAGAAAAATATTACTTACAGATGAACGTTACCGAATGAGACACAAAAATACAATTTGCGTTAATTCGAACAATATCATATTCACACATGATATTTTCATCATTTCTTTTCATCTCTCAATCTTTAGTACCGTTTCAATTTCAAGCGTTACTTCCACCACGCGAAAGCTGATTGCAGCCAAACGAGTTCTCAAAGTCCTCCATCGATATAACACGTTACAACCGCATTGTTAAATACGCGAAGGAAAAAAAATCTCAACGAGAATTGCAGCAAAGTGAAGAGCGATCGAACTCGCGAAATCTATGCAAAGTGTCCGTCAAATCGATCGAGTCACTCTCGAGATGATATCAAGTTGAATTTTCCGAACTTGTCCACACACACACCAATACATTGTTTTTTCTAAATGTCATTCTCCAGCGTTTTTATATTTTACGAGCTGTGCCCCGCGGTTTCACCCCCGTTAAATTTCCGTTCCCCGATTCAACGCGCCACCGCCGCTCCTTGGGGTCATGGCGTTAAGTTATATAGCGTAAAGCATTCTTGAATAAGCGGACTATCTAATGCAAAAAGAATTTTCCAGATCGGATAAGTATTTCCTGAGATTAGCGCGTTCAAACAAACAATCTCTACAACTTTATTATAGTAAGTAAAAAGTGAGACTAGTGTCATAGTATAAAGTTATATAGCGTAAAGCCTTCCTTAAGGGGGGGGGGGGGGTTTTAAAGGCGAAAAAAGCATATTTTTATGATTTTTCTGCGGCGACATGAGTAATATAATTTCATTAAATAGAATTACATATTATTGTACAACTATTGAAGTATCTCAGAAAAAATTTTCAATGAAAAATATTGATAAATAAGCCGGTGAATTCCCAGAGGCACCTTGAAAAAAAGTGGTTTTGCGGTGAACATTATAACTCGTTACCGGATCATCTCAAACAAAAAAATTGATATGCATTTTAAAGGTGATGTATTTTTCGAGGTAATCAGGAAGAGTTTTTTTTTTCTTTTTCTATTTTTTGCAGCACTTGGAAGTGAAAAATGCAATTTTAGCTCAAAAAATCGTGCTTAATTTGTTATTAAAAAATTGAAAAAATTGAAAAAAAAAACTCCTCCTGATTACCTGTTGATTTATGTGAAGAAGTAATGTTTAAATTTTCAAAAGGATCGGTTCAGTAGATTTTGAGTTCTAATGTTCACAAACTTAAAAAATGACGTTTTCGGGAAAATCGATTTAAAGTTTTCACGTATCACGTATCACGGCCGATCGTTTGAAACGCTGTAACTCCGTTAGTTTTACTCCGATTGACTTAAAATGTATACACAATATTCTCGACATATTGTTCATTCAGAAAAAAATTATCAAAAAAATGCAAAAAAATAATTTAAACCCCCCCCCCCCCCCCCCCCCCCCCCCCAATAAACGGGCTATCTAATGCAAAAAGGATTTTTCAAATCGGATTAGTATTTCCTGAGATCAGCGCGTTCAAACAAACAAATTCCACAACTTCATTATAGTAAGTAAAAAGTAAGATTAGTGTCATAGCATAAAGTTATATAGCGTAAAGCCTTCCTTAATAAACAAACTATTTAATACAAAAAGAATTTTCCAGATCGGATAAGTATTTCCTGAGATTAGCTCGTTCGAACATACAAACATACAAACAAACTCTCCAGCTTCATTATAGCAGTGAGATGAACACATTGATATCACAAATTCGTGAAATTATTTATCTTCAAAGAGACTTGTATGAATCGGAAATATTTTACACACCGTTACAATGGCAAAATTCTGTGACTTTTAAAATTGACATTTTTTACATTTCGGAAGTGTGGAATCTGACGAAATTTCAGAGGACACAATATTGCCTGTACCATCGGTGTCTTTAATTTTACTTGTTTGTTGGATTTAAAGAAATGAATTATGAAATAATGGTTATTTGCATTATTAAAACCCTGCTAACCGATTCACCCGAAAACTATATACAAGCGGTATAAATATAATATGGACATACGTGCCGACTTCGCGTGACGATATCTTAATGAATAGGGTCTTCTATATACGAGACCGAAATTTCTCATTCTTGATTCACGTCGATTGGCAGCGTATATTTTGTTAATTAAATTAAAAATCCTTGCCGGAGCCCTTGCTATTTCTGAATGAAGTAACCTCTCGGTACTCCAAGGCGCTTATATCAACGCGCGCACACGCGCACACACTCATATGCACCGCGAAATATAGTGGTACAAAAGTCGATATTCGATTCTTGAACGTCGTTGGCTGGCTCGGTTTTGTTAAACGTTCGAAATAGATCGTGAACCGGCACAGATATTGTTTATGCATAACGTTAATACGATATTGAGAAGAAGCTTTCTGGTGACCTGACGGAAGACATCGGGCTAAACCGACGCCATGTACGACGAATTTTATGATATTCGTATTATACAACGTAATTTGCATATATTTTCCGTTCACTCGCCTGTTATTAACTGCTACTTGTGAGCCGAACGAGATAATAAAAAAAAATAAATAAAAAAAAAATAACAGCAAAACAAAAATAAGTATAACATTCTCGTCAGATAGAGACCAGGTATGAATATTAAAAGAGCTGGAGAGAGAGGGAAAAAAGTAGATATTTTTGGCGGTTATCTTCATTCTCATTGTTACACGAGGATGAATGACACTTCGTATTTTATACCCGTTGACGTTGCTTATAAACGCGATCTCGGGAACACCTGTACGTCACAATTACGTTAATTACACGAGAAAGTGAGAATCGAGTCCAGAACTGGATTAATTCTGTTCTTTTTTTACATTTTTTTCTTCTTTTTTTCTTCGTCGTTCTGAATCGTCGATATTCCGCAACCTATATTAAAGATTCTCGCGAACGGGGGGGGGGGGGGGGGGGGGGGGTAGAGGAGGGGCATTAATTAATATGGTTTTGCCGCACAGTGGAAAAATAGTTCATCGAAGGATTATAATTCGGGAAAATAATTAGCCCGTATGACAGGCATTGAACGAGATACATTTGAAACAGTACTGTAATTTGCCCGAACACCTTCCCCACCGAACATCACTATTTTACTTGTTCGTTCGATTTTTTTTAATATAGTTATTTCCAGCCGAAGAAGCTCTTCAAATTATTCGACGCGAGAACTCTATCTATAACGTGTTGCTGAAGAGCGATTGATCGATTGACGAAAAAAATGTTTTTTCTTCTTTCGTTCTGCCCTAACCTCGCATTATCCTCGATACAGTATTATCGTGAATGATTATCGAAATATATAATTAAACATTAGCAAACGAGAAAAAAAATTGTCGCGTGACGAGTCACGGGTAATTCTGTCGTGGGCCAATCACGTACATCATATGCCATAGACGAATGAGTCCCAACTATTGAAAAAAGATATATTTAACAAATTTGCGCATTTTCATATCACGTATTGTCCTAATTTCAAATTTTTTTATACAATTTCACGGTGTTATTACGTCAATCTATATTGTATATAAATGCAGTATCAATTTAATGACAATTGATTCAATTTCTATTAAATATTATGGTTAATTAAAGAAAAACAAAAATCTTCATAAATGTATCGTATTTTCTCAAAAAATGGGCGGCACATTTCAACTACGAAATATTTCACTCAAGTATGACTTCATTTCCATTGGCCGTGGTAAATTAGTAAAATTACATCGTTCGAGAAATTTCAAAGTTTGTACAGCCTCGGAAAGAATAATACGCGTACTCCACGGGACATAATTTCAGCGTTACGTTAATACACGAACGATACTACGTCTCGAACTATTGGAAAATGCATTCGTTCCCATTGGTCAAATTTTTTTAAATGAAGGAAGAAAAAAGTAATACAGAAATTATATACAACATAATACGTTGTTCGAGAAAGCTCTACACTCTACAGGTTTCCGTGTGATGCAGAGAGAAACCAGTGGGAAAGGTGCATACGCTATACTATATAATATATATCTATATATACAGTGGGTCAAATACTTTTTTTGCCCGAAAATGTTCGTTTTTTTGGCATAATTCTTCTATTATTCCTGGGAAAAAAATTCTACATTTGCAGTTTATCTCTGCACCTGATATGCTATTAAATAAAATTGGCTGTCTTTGCGTATCGCTTATGTCTATAAAGTTATCGCAAAAAAACAAGGTGCATGAATACTTTTTTGACCCACTGTATATATATATATATATATATGTATATATATATATATAAATTCTCTTTCAGGTGAGAAGGGTTCAGCAGCGAAGATTCAAGAGTCGAGTAGATAACCTAGTAAAGGCAGGCTAATATATATACACGTGATAAATCTACATGGGTGCAACTCTTTTACCTGCTATTGCTACCTCACAAAGGAAGCTTTGTTTTCACGAAAAGAAAACGCATTTTTAATGCCATTTTGTTAAAAATCTTCCGTAATATCGAAAAATCACATTCCGAAAAAAATATCCGGATGGATGTGTGTATGTGTGTGATAGGGGTGCAAAATTGAAACAGCTACAACTTCGAATTGGTTTGAGCTTTAGGACTGAAATTAAGTATATCACTAACTACCGAAGTAAATCACTAACGACCTTTTCTTCACTACGATTTTCACGACAATTGACACATATTTCTCCAATGGATAACAGTTTGAAAATTGTCAAGAATGTCTATTAAGAAAATAACTCAGGCAATTCTCCAACCATCGGTCTAATACTTTCTACACAAATAGACTATCATTATAAGATATTCGCTAACCGAATTTGAAGAAAATCAATGTGCGGCGTTTTAAATTTATCAAATTTTCAATCACCACACGAAAAATTTGGGAATTACGACACGCGTAAGGAAAAAAAATCTACAAGTCGAAACTCGCCACGGTTTCTCGAAATTTCACACAATCCTTAAACCCTTCAATGAAATTTCGCTGAAGCGACTTGCAGCTTCTTTTGTTTTTTTGTATTACCCAGATCTTCCGAATGTTATTACGACAAAAATCTCTCCCCCAAGAGATTCAAAAAGTAGCAAAAAGAATAGCTAACGATCATTCAGGCGTTTTCAAAACTCAGAAAATTTCGGATTTTCGAAAGTCTATCGTTACTTTCATCCCCTATTCCAATGTCATCTCTCGAAAATCCGCTATGACGGTAAATTTCAACGTACATTCCATTTTCCACACATACACATACATATACATAACGAACTATGAGCGCTACAACTCGCTACGTAAAAACTATCCAAAGAAAAGATCTCCAAAAAAAAATCAAAGTCCTTATTGCCCTAGAAGCCTTCAAGGGGCGGGGGAGGGGGGCAAAATACAAGAAGGTCGACATAGGTCTCGGGAATGAACGCACATAGGTCTCGTAATAAATACAAGTGCGAGCTCGTCACCGAGGCAAAAAAAAAGCTCAGTATCGAAAAGAACAAGATTTAAAAAAAATGAATGAACGAATAGTCTTGTGGCATAGCCACAAGACTATTCGATGCTGAACTAACTGTGCATAAGTTTGGCTATGCACGGGCTAAATGCTGGGTCGAGTTCGCCAAGTAGAGGACGACGAGGAAGGGATCGAGGAGAGAGCAAAAGAGGGGAGGGGGTCAAACTTTAGCAAGGAGTGGGACGCACGGGCCCTGCCAGGCTCTCGGAGGGGGGGGGGGGGGGGGGTTGAAAAAGGGGCTTGGGGCGGCGGGGGCGGTTGGGGGGAGGGGGGAGGGCATAGTTGAGTTTTCGGCAGAGGAGGCGAGCGGTTAAGGGGGATATTTGGGAAGGAGACTCTTCTCGTCGTCGTCGTTGTCGTCGTCGTCGTCGTCGTGTCGGGCCGAGGAAGCCGAGCGGGGTGGAGAATCGGTGGCGCGGGCGTCCGCGCGACGCGTTCATCGGTGTATAAAGAGGGGCACAGTGCGGAGAGACGACGAAACGAGAGAAAGAGAGAGAGAGAGAGGGCGCGCGCGAGAGAGAGCGAGCGAGCGCGCGGTCAGGGGAGTGGGGCCAAAGGGTTTTTTTTTTTTTTTCGGTGAGGAAGCTGATGCTCTCCCGTCGCGTCGTTATGTAGTAGTGACGTTGGGCGATATCGTTGTTGGTGGGGCAAAGAAATTGGCGTGTGGACCACCAGTAACATACACACAACATACGCGCGCGGCTACATACACGTATACAGAAAAAAAATGCCACAAGAGAGCGAAGAGGGGTCTCGCTCTTCTCGCGGCTTCCTCTCTACCGTACACGCATATCGGCAGATTTTACCAATAAAACGGGCGTAAATCGTAAAATTTAACGAAACAATTTGACGCGCGTCACGCCGTTTTCCCGGTAACAACGCGTGGAATCAACGTCCAGCGAACAAAAAAGTCGCTCAGCTCCAATGATTTTACGCTTAGAACGATATGATTTACGCCCTTTTGTCCGTCGGAGATAGACGCAAGCGTGAGTGTGTATACGCGCGAGTGTGTGCGTTTGTGAATTGGTAAAATCGGCAGTGGTGGCAGCGGTGTCCCGCGCGTTACAGCACCAGCAGGCAGTGGGGGAGATTTTTGCGACCCCTTAAACCCCTCGGCAAATGTGTCCTCGCTCCATTCCCCACCGAAACGCTCATTTCCCTCCCCTCGACGCTTCAAACTCTTTCTCTCTCGGTCATCTTTCTCTCACGGCTCGCACAACCCCCTCTCACTCTCTCTCTCTCTCTCTTTCGCCGCTTCTATCTGACTCGTTTCTCGCGTTATCCTTCCTTCTTCTCGATGTACTAGCTGTATATTCACTCCCTCTCTTTCTCATTTTCGTATACTCCTTATCGGTCTCTCTCTCTCTCTCTCTCTCTCTCTTCTCTCTCTTTGTCTCTTTCTGTCTCTCTCGTACGTGCGCAATCCTTGCTATGAATTTTGCGACACTCAATAAAAAAAAGTGGTTCCACGAGGTTAACATTTCGGTAACTATACCCCTCGGAATATATAGAGCCCGACGAGAGTGCCGGGGCGGATACTAACACAACCAGAGGGAGAGAGAGAGAGAGAAAGAGCGAGCGAAAAGAGGGGAGAGAGAGAGAGAGAGTGAGAGAGAGAGCCCCCTATAACCCGCTGATGCTCATTCGCATCGCTCCCTCCTTGTTCGCTAATATAAAGCCGCGAATTCGGTTTCTCTCGCTCGCACAACGTATATACATGCATATAAACATACATATACATACACACAATATAAAATGTATATATGCAAGCGCTATAGTATCTGACGATGCCACGAAACGGCGGACGCGGGGTATTTTTTTTCGGGAGAGCGCACGCCGAGCGCTCTATAAGCTAGATGAGAGAGAGAGAGAGGGAAAATTTCGCCTCACTCGCCAGGCTTAACACGATATAATATACACGCATTCGACGAGCAACACGGCAACTGGGCGCAAGAGAACGAGAGAGAAAGAGAGAGAGAGAGGGAGAGAACAGAGCCATCGGAGGGGAAGAGAAACGCGGCGCGAATATCGCCACACTCACCAACACAACGTGGCCCCGAAAAGAAGAAGAAAGAAAGGAAAAAAAAACAAGAAGAGAGACAAAAAAGAAGCAACGAAGAATAAAAAGTGCATGGGAGAGGCGCAGGGCAAACCCCGAACAGCGCGCGAATCAAGTGCCTTTGGCCAGTCGCGTTCCCAATCACTCTACGACTAGGTAGTCCCCCGGTGTCCGCCAAAGGCCCGCGCGCTCTTCGATCTCTCCGGTGTATATTCGTCGGTTTTACTCTCCGGTCGTTCGGGGGCTTTTGCCTACTCTAACGTCGGGACAAAAAGCACACACGCGCGCACAGGACAGGCAGGACAGACAGACGCGAAACGGTCGTCGTGCTAATTCACAAATAGCGCGAGAAATCAACGAGTACCTGTTGGAAACTTTGCAATTTTTTCCGTCATCGCCCCCCCCCCCCCCCCCCTCCCTAAACGTTGTTGGTTCAACTGCGTTTTAACGGACGCGCAAAAAAAAACCCCTCTTAAATCGCAAAGACTGTTCTCGTAAGATTTACGTTTTTTTTTCCTTTCGTTTCTTTGTTACTACCATTAGTTTTTGTTTTTTTCTTCGGAAACTGTTGTGCGGGGATTTTCGTGAAAAGAAAAAAAAGAATCGTGTGCAACCCGCCGGATCCCCCTCCATCAACGTTATTCACGCCGACCTGGAGTCACGAGGATTTGTTGAGAAAATTGAATACTGTTTTTTTTTCGATTTTTGCTTCACTCGACAACTCGTACTTTATCGCAACGACGAGAGTGTTCGTGAAATTTCGATTCGCTCGAAAGATCGTACGGAATTACGCGTAAAGAGCGAACGAGAACGATCGTCAGGTGGGTGAGAACGAAGCAAAGCGCGAAAGAGAGTGAGAGAGAGAGAGGAAGAGAAACAGTATACGTAGTCTGGCCACGAGGAGAGAGGCTCTCTCTCTGCTGGCCACGAGGTAAAAGCCCGCCTCGATCCGACAATTCTCTCGCGCGCAGCCCACTTTGCGACAACCACCGTCGTGGACGCGCCAACGCAGTCGCGAAAAAAAAAAAACATACACGAACGATTTGAGAAGAGTCAAACGATGTTTTACTCGAGATCTGTGCAACGGTAACGCGGTAAGCAAAAAAACGTACGAAAGTGCGTAGCAAAAAAAGAAGAAAAAAAAGTACACACATTGCGATATTGAAAAGAGTCCGAGCGCGCAGAGAGGCGTCACGACGGAGTTATTCCCTCGAATCGCGAATAGTAAGAGAAAAGGAATAGACGATAGACTGTGAGGTGAAGGAAAAATAAATAAATAAATAATAAAGAAAAGGAAATAAGATAAAGAGAGCGTGTGAGAGGAACGAAGAGCGGGAGTCCAGTGGCGTTACAAAGTAGCAAACGGAAATCACGAGCGTTACAACGAGGCACTCGGTGACATACACACATGTACACATATGATTATATATATCTATATATCTGTGATAGCCTTGAAAAAAAAATAAACGAAAGGAAGGATAAAAAAAATCGCAAAGGTTAAAAATAATAATAGAAAAAATAAAAATAAACGAAACAATGTTTGAAAGAGACGAAAAAAAATAAGTGAGACAAAAAAATTTAACTCAACAACGAAGAGCGGTCGAACGCGTTCACAACAATTCTCTTTCTTTCTCGTAAAATCCGCGATACATTGTGTGTTAGATTAGAGAAGAAGAAGAAGAAAAAAAAAAGGAAAATAATAATAACGACTTTACTCTTCATTGCCATGGACGCAAAGTTGACGTCGCGCGCTTCGAGACAGCAGCGATCTATCGTTACAAACTACAGCGAAGCCTAGTGACAAAGGAAGCGATAAACAGAGAGAAATAAAGGGAGATAGAGAGAGAGAGAGAGAGAGAGAGGAGTGAGTGTGTGTGCGAAGGAAAAAGATCTCGTTGTTTCGACGATAAAATAGACGAGAATCCGCGGTATCTCGAGGAGCGGGGGGGCGCGAAAAAAGAAGTAAAGAGAAAGAGAGTGGGATCTATCGAGGACGAGGACGTGCGGAGGTGTTTTTAGCCGGCGGTAGGTGTCGAAGGTGCCGGATGAATAGTGAAAAGTACGTAATCGACGAAAAAAAAAGAAGCACGAATCATCGGAAAAAAAAAATCAACGTTGGAAAAACATCGAAAAATCGCGAAGATAAACGGTATGAAACGGCATCTTCGGTACGGAGAATCATAATAGTAACAACGAAACTTCGTGGGAAATAAAGTACTGTCCGAATCGACGGTTAAAACCGAACGAAAAAGAGAATAATTTAAAAAAATACAAAGTTACGGTTAAAGAAATTAATCAAAATCGAGAAGATATGAAAGATGATACAAAAGAAGAACAATAATAACCCTGAATAATCGCGTTTGGTCGTGATAAATCGTGCGGGAGGAGGGGGAGTAAAAGAGCTTGGGGGAAAAAATAACAAAACAAAAAAACAGAATTACGCTTCTATCCTAATTATTCGACAGTAGCCGCCGTCAGAGTACTCGAAGCCGCCGGAACGGGCAAGGGCACGGGAGCAGGAAAACGACATTTTACTTTGCGTCCGACGATAAAGGTACGTGCTTCTATATACCTGTAATATCGTAGATATATGTACTTATATAGATATACAATTATATATATTCCTACATATATATATATATAGTCCAAGAGACGCGCAAACCCGAGGGCGATGCGAAATCGAGTGAAGAGGTTAGGAAGAGCAATATATATAGCGAGGAGGTTCGGCGCAGCTGAGCGACCGGGTGGTGGTGGCCTTCAGGCTGGTATATTCGCAAAGCCAGTCTCGTACATTCGCTTGCACACTTGTTTTCTCGCTCGCTCTTTCTCTCTCTCTCTCTCTTTCTCTCTCCTCTTCTCCATACTAAAGTAATCGCTATAGCGAGTTAAACGTACAAGCGTACAGTAAAACGTACAGTAATATGCACGCTAGAAAGAGATCGTAAGAGACATTGAAGAACCGTGAAGTTTTCACGTGTTCAGCAGACTGCTGAACTAGACCCCCTTAGACACGATCCCCCGTTTCTGATGTAGCCGCCTTTTTGTGTATTCGCTCGTACGTACGCAACGACTGTTTGACAATAAAATGGGCCTAACTACAAAAAAACTTTGTGCGTAAAATCAAGCGAGTTAGATCGTTTTTTTTTTCTTTCTTCTCGACCAGTCTTCGCGTATGGGATTCTCATATCGTCCTCTCTATTTTATTGTCATAGAGACGAGAATGGGAGAGAGACAGAGGGAAGCTGGATCTTTAATCCACTCATTGCTACTCCCCTTGCACCGTCTCTCGTACGTATGTACGGGAATGATAATGAGAAAGAACGCGAGGGACCCCGTTCGCGATTCAACCACTTAGACGCTTCTCTCTTTTTTTTTTTTACGCTCGTGCATCCGTCGAGTATGTGCAGTGTCATTGCGGACAGTGATCGACACCTATCGTTAGGTTGTAAGACTTTTTTCCTTCAATTCAATTCTCTTACAAATTGTTTTGTCATTTTATTTTGTTTTTTTCGAAAAATCACCTGCTATTCGCGTTATTGGTTGTAAAGATGGTTGGAAAAAATGTAGGTCGTTTCTTTTTTTTTTTTACCGAATAATTAATGTTGAAATTAATTGCAGTAAGATTTGTATTTGTCAGATGGGAATGTCGATACGTGGATAAATTGCGAAATTACATTCGTGCTGTGGTAAAATATGATTAAAAAAAAAATCATGCAAACTCTAAACTTGCATATTGCTTTCTCATCATTTTTGTGTTTTAACAAATTTCCCTCTGTGTGCAAGAGACTTTTTTAAATTCTGACTTCCTCATCGAAGGTTTTGGGTATGGGTTGGGTTGTCAACAAAATGACGATAAAGAAATGTGCCAAGTTTCGTTTCGCAGTTTTTTCTTCGTTGACTCCACAGTGTGAGGTTTGCTTGAAAAATGTTGTTTTCTTTTTTTTCGCCTATCGAACATTCCATAACTACAGAATGCTTTTGTTCGATTTTCCTCGAAATTCATTTAGAAATATCACTTCCTAGTACCGATTTGATGTAAGTATTATTTATCCGATAGTTTCAGAATTGCACGAGCTAAGAATCTTAACCAGCAGCGATAGCGATTTTTCGAAAAATTCAAAATTCTATAAAATCAAAACGCCACGATGGATTTTCTTTGAATTCCACAACGAACGGTATTTGACAATAGTGCATTTGGGTCGAAAGTTTTAAATTCGATATCTCGAAAATTGCACTCTCTTCGAGGTATTCTCGAAAAGAAATTAAAAATTCTGTAAAATCCGAACGAGCAGCTGCAGATTCAAAAAATGAAATTTCGGTCTGATCTTTTAAGCCATTCCATGCACACATTTTTTTTCCTTTCGCTTTCCGACGTTTTGACATAGTGGCGTCGAAGATTGGGAAAAAAAAAAGTTTACAAAAACAAAGCTTCCTTAATGAGGAATAAAAAATAGAGATGTATCTTCGTAATTGATTATCTGTTATCGCAATAAGAAGATGTGACTATGAATTAGACTTCTATTTCGATCTTTCTTTGCGAGAAAAAAAATATATCATCACTTCTTTTCCATATTCGAGAACAAAATAGATATTCATAATTTCGTTCGATAAAAAAAAGCAACGTTTTGAGATAAGAGAAGCCTCAACGGAGTCCTTTGTAGACTTAATTGCCCGCATCTTTGAAGATTCCATAGTCGAAGTTAACGAATTAATAATTTACCGTATGTTCGATATGAATATATCGAGATTACCGGAAGTATAACTTTGGCGTTAATCACGATCGGTACTACGACATATGAGATGTTCAAGGTAAATTGAAAAGATTTTTTTCCAGAGGAACTTTGCAGCAGTACTTTTACATCGTGTTTCAGAAGAAAAACGTTTTTCTAAATTATTTTTCAGTCCGCCGATCGTTAACGGATTTGTTATTTTTTTCTTTTCTTAAAAATGCTGTGAAAAATCATTTCAATTTATGTGGAATATTCTCAATATCAAACTGAATTAACGTCATTGATAAGCTGGTTATTTACTAATTTAAAAAAATATATGCGAAAATGTCTTATTACATTTATACAAAAAAAAACAGATTCAATCTCTGAAATCGTGACATCTGTACGAAGAAAAAGAACTCGTACGCGGATAATTGAAATTTGTTTTGAAACAGCCAAAAGAACAGATACTTCGCAATCAACAAAGTTGTGAATTTCAATGCGAAAAATACGAAGTGCTGAGCTAGCACACTCGATCTATTCGATAAACGTTCCTCAAAAATGTTTCCAAATGTTAAAATCGTTTTATGGAAGTAAAAAAGAAAGTAGATTTTTCCATCTTAAGTTTTACGACGGCCCGAAACGAAATAATACAAAATGTTTAAATATACACGTTGAATTATAGTCGATAAAATGTCTTCAATTTGATTAAATTCGTTGCAGTAAGTGGTTGTCAGTAAAAGAAAAAGAAAAAAAAATGCGTCGCGATATCGTGATTTTGTTCACGTCGGCGATAGGTCCTACCACAAAAAAAAGAAGAAGAAATATGTATAGTGTGTTTCGTGTGTCCTGCATCGCCTAACGGCATGCCTATCGCTCTCTCTCTCTCTCTCTCGGTCCTCGACGCCGCGGCGTGCACTGTTCTGTGCCAGTAGTGACGGGTCTCCGAGAGGTGACTAGACGAGCGCTAGACGCCGGATAATGCCCAGGGACCGTACGAGATCGCGACTCACCAGCCTTCTATGGGTACACCACGTTTGGCTATAGTATAATATCCTATACAGACGCTTGGGATATACCGTCTCGCGCTCGCGGTTTGTACGAGAAGAAAAGAAAAGGAAGGAAAAAAACGTGACGTAATCCGCCAGACGGCGTATCCTTTGTCGCTAGACAAACTCCTGAACGATCAACACGGTACCATGCACACGTACACACACGAGAAACACACATATAGTCTTCGAGCCTTTCATTATTCTACGTATGAGTAACACACTCTTTCTCTCTCTATCTCTCTGCATGTACAGATATACCATCTATCGCTGTGGGGCCTTTTTTTCTCATTTTTTTTTTTTTTTTCGCACACTTGGGACTACACGGATAACCAGACGTGCAGAGTTACTATTATATACGATAATGCCTGTGCACACGTTACTGGGGCCGATTGATTTGAGCCGCATATTTATATATATATATATCGTTCCTTCAGCAATTTTTTCGATCGTCATTCGACAAAAATGTGCTGGCCTCGAGACATTTTTTTCCGTCTCATTGCTCGATACACTTGCACATACACGCGTGTGTGTATATCATCGCGCAGAGAGGAGGGTTTGCGATAAAAAAAAAAAAGAAGAAATTAGTTCTGGAATTGATTCGACGATCGATGTTTTTAACTCATCTTTTTTTTTTGCATCATTGCACTTTTTTTTATCAACAAAAATTGATAGATAAGATTGGCGGACAGACGAGGACGAGTGCGATGAAAGGGTAGGAAAAAAAAATCGAAGTAACTAATGACAGCCAATGGCAATTAAAAGAATAATTCATTTGTTTCGAATCCCTCGGACGAATTGAATTTTTGTATTTTGAAACGACGAATTATTGCTTTTAATAAAATCGTGCTGAGATCGGAGACACTTCTTGCTCGTTACTCAATGCACTCGTTACTCAACGCAAATACATTTAGATGAGTAACGATGAGCGGGCTTTTTGAAATTTGTTTTAGAATTCATTTCACGAGCAAATAAGTATTGTTTGTTCGTTATTTTTTTTTTTTCATTTTTAACGCTTACGCAGAATCGTCGTAAAAATTGTATTTGTAGGATGTCCATTTCGAGCATTTTAAATTTCTTAAATTGCCTCAAAACATCTGTGTTCGACAAAATTAAAACGCTAACGACACGCTCGTCAGTTTCTGTAAAATCCCGCAAGTACTTTGAGCAGATGGTGTCGTTTTTTTTTTTAACAAGTTTCAAATTTTTTCCGCACTGCCGAAGTTTCCTTCCAAGTCCGATAATTGCGGATGGATGATGTTGAAGATTTGTATCGTTGAAACGCAACGGAAAATGGATTTTTCAAATTTTCATTTTCAGTATTACTCCGGCTTCTCTTGACCATTTAGGTCCGGCACCTTAAAGGAGACCCTGAAAAGACGTTTTAACGATTTTTCTCTTCGAAAATCCAACCTTAAGAGGGTTCAATGATATTAAAAAAATCGATTTTCGTTGCATTCCGACGATGCAAATTTCAACATCATACGTATGGTACAAAATGCTGATTTTAGTGATGTTTCTCAGTTTAAACAAATGATAATTTCATGAAAATACTTTTCGAATCTTTTAGGTTTTTGTACAAAAAAAGACAGGAAACAAAAAAGTCCACTTTTCCAGGTTTAAACCGTGAGAATATGGGACTTTTACATTGTACCCGTTGCAAATATATTACGAAGGCATCGAGATACGTGCGTTTATAACTGAAAATATCGATGTGTACGAGAGCGCTTCTCATTTCGGTTGCATGCAGTTTGGAGCAGAATATCGAACATACGTACAAACACACACACATACCAATGACTCTCTGTATACGTGCGTGTATTATAAATAGAGATTTTTGTACCGGGAGAATTTTTTCACGAGTGAGCGAGAAAGAGAGGGGGAGAAAGAGCGAAAAAAATAAAAATAGTACCGATAGGTCGGCCATTACGTGTAAGAGAGTGCGGAGCTGGTGGGTTCTTGAAAAACGAGACTCGATTCTCACATATATATATATACATCACCCGCAAATCGCTAGAAGCCTCGAATTAGTGTATGTATGTGTGTGTGTGTGTATGCGGATAGAAAAAAAAAGAGTGAGAGGAAGATGACGTGGAGGGGAAAAAAGAAGGGACGAAGAAAGGAAGAAGAGAGAGAAATAGAGGCAGTGAGAGAAAGAGAGAGAGAGAAGCTAGGACGTGAGCACTTACACGAGGCCCCCAATGCAAGAGAGAGCCTTTGGCAGTTTTAACCAGCTCGAATCGCGGTATGCAAAGCGCTAGCGCGAATCCTTGAACGTGAGTTTGAAGTAGAATAACCCGAACTGCCTCGAGGACCAAAACTGGGCAGACGGTCGGTCGGGGGGCGGGGGGCGGGGGGGAAGAATCTTGCTATGTAATTGACGAGAAATTACCATTATTATTATTTTCAGTTATTCTTTTTATTTACTAACTACAGCTAAGACAGAGCATTGCAGCAATGGAAGATATTTACGAGAAAATAAAAAAGTAATTTAATCTTGGAAAAATATTTTTTTAACCATGTCACACGTTGCAACCTACTTTTTTAAATGATTTTTTTTTTACGAAAAGCATGTTCGAGTCGTCAAAAGGCGAAAGAAATGAAATAAAATAGAAAATACACGTTTTATCTCGTTGTGCGCTAAAAAAAAAAGAACGACGACAACGCCGATTAAAAAGTGAATTAAACAAAGAAATTATATAAAGAAATGAAGAAAAAAAATGGATTTCTTTTTTCACCTTCAAATTGAAATTATAATTTACGTAACATCCGTGCGTAAAGTTCGGATATAACGGATAATATTTCTCGAATTTCGTCATGCTGTCAGACACATTTATGTTTGTTTTCTTTTTGTTCCTATTGACGCACCTTTTACGTAAGTTTGTCATCCCAAGTGTGTCACAGACGAGAGTGCCGAGGAGAGAAATTTCGCGCGCACAAACACACGCGCGTACATACAGGCGCGGATATCTCGATGTGCAGTAAAAATCGCAAAGCACATATTAATACGTGGCTCGTAAATTTTCGAGGTTTATATTTATTTTCGTCGTTCAATTATAATACTCGCGCGGATCGTCGATAAGACGATTCCTATATATATACGATAAGGTCTCGCCCCTTCCTCCCCGTGGCAATACAATTAATAAATAATTTTTCACGTTGAAATCATTGATAAATCATATTTGTGTCAAAATAATTGATTAATAATTGTCACGTAAAAGTAATAAAAAACAATTTTTTTTACTTCAATTAAATCCGTCACAATCGCCTCCCCCCCCCCCCCCCCCGTCTTCTAATAATTTCATAATAAAAAAAGTCATTAGACTTTTGATTATTAAATCGAAAAAAAAATAAAAAATAAAATCCCTCACCGGGGTCAAACTCGTGGATTATCAAGATCGAACGTCATCTATCTCGTCTCGTATTTTTCGCGCGGGTCAAATTCGCGAATGTTGCGAAGTACATCAGTGAATATACAGTATATATTTGTAAGAGACACAAGAGAGCATCGAAGAATTCGGTCCTCTGAATCATAAAATACTATTCGAAAATAGGCTCTAATTATATTTAATTAATGCCGACCTCGTTAAGAGTAGTCAAATACGTCATAGGTCCAATTAATCGTGTGCGAGACGGAGAATCATGTACAGAAAGAAAGAGAGAGAGAGAGAGAGAGAGAAAATATACGAGTTATCACGAACCACAGCAGAGTTTGATTTAGTCGATAAAATCCGAAAATAGTTTCTCCACAGAGTGTCCGATAGTTTGCAACGAGAAAAAAAATTAAAAAATTAATTAAAAAAAAAAAAAACGTATACGTATATAATTTGAATCGCTGATTAGATTAGACGCTTAGTAACTAGATTACTCGTGGCGCGCGTTATCTCTGAAATTAGATTCCGCCCGGTGAATATGTATTTAGACGAGAGGCCCCGGCGAGCCTCGGACTCTCGTATTCCTCGTCGTCGTTGTCGTCGTCTTGGTCGTCGGGATTCTCGTCGTTCGTACAGAATAATTTCACTGCCCTCGCACCATTGATCAAATTCCACTCTGTGTGCGCTCGCTTTTATATTCCATTGCCGTTCCTCCAAATCCTCACAACTCGTTTATATGTTCTAGAAAAAAAAAAAAACCCCCCACAAACACTCGCACACGCGCTCGTAAACAATATATCAGAAAAAAACCTACGTGTAAAAAGTATGAATTTTAACATACATCTATATAAAAAGTATGTACATACTTGCATTAACGAAATGAAAGCGGGGAAAAAAAATCCACGAAAAGAAAGAGCGACGAGAAAAGAAATTACTGACCTTGGCGGACTGCGCTTCTTGTATCTGGCCGCTGTCGATCGAAATCAATCGAAATCTCTCTCTCGAATCAGGCTCAAACGATTGTGATTACTTCGCGTTCGTTATTAATCATCCAATGAGCATCGTACACTTGTTCATATTTTTTTTTTCGCAAAACAAACTTTCGCACACAGCTATCTGTGACTTTATAGTCTTTGTTTCGAATTCGCTCGCTCATAATGTTATATATATCATATGCCGGTGGGTAAAATAATTCCAATCGTATCAATGTTCGTATCGATTTCGCGTGAAATCTCCATAAACAGACGCGGCCCGTTCATTGTGGCCGCACGACGGACTTTGTAACGCGAGACGAATCCAGTTTCTCTCGTAAATCCCGATAGAATCAATAATGACTATTATTACTTTTCTTTTTTTTTAATCATGATAATATCGATCGATATGGATAGATTACGAGAAAGTTGCAAAGTCGAGGCTAAAATGTCGTACGATTTGGAAAAAGAAAGAAAAAAAAAGAAAAATCGTTGAATTCGTTTTAAATTAAAACGCGTCGGGGCGTGATGAAAGATTCTTCGTTGATCGAATCATTGCCGAATTCTCCGCGAAAAAACGACTCGTCGTCCTATCCTCGTTCATACTTCGAGAACTGCTTTTCACGAGTTCCCGAGAGGACGCACAGTCGTTTGTATAGAGATAAAAGTATGGATGTCTCGTGAGACAAGGGGATGTTGGAAGAAATCGAAGTGGAAAGAGTCTCGCGACGGGGGGGTTAAAAGACACGCGTGTCTCGTGAGCATGCCGAGAATGGGTCAGAGGAAATCCGCGAGTCGAACCCACGTTTAGATATATACGAGGTCTGTTAAAAAAGTATCGCGAATTTTTAATTTCCGCGGGCTACTTATATTCGATTTTCGATTTTTTTGTGGCGTTAGGTTGGTACTCGTGTCCCTCACTTATGCTGAAAAAATCGGCCATTTTGAATGTTTAGTTAATTGTTGACAGCTGATTTGGTTAGACGTGTTTTGGCTTGTCTTCGATTTTTGCCTATTCCAAAAAATGGATCAAAGAATCTGTATGAAATTTTGTGTGAAAAAGAAAATTAAGTGCGCGGACGCATTCCGAATGTTGACTCTGGCGTATGGTGAAGCTACCTTGGACCAAAGCAACGTTTATCGGTGGTACAAAATGTTCTCAGAGGCCCGAGAAGATGCGAACAACGAAATGCGTTCCGGACGGCCGAGCACATCAACAACAGACGAAAACATTGATGAAGTGAAGAAAATAATATTGCCCAATCGTCGAATCACCGTTAGAGAAGTTGCTGAGGAACTAAACATATCGATTGGCTCGTGCTATTCGATTTTTACCAATGATTTGGGAATGAGACGTGTCCCGCGAAATTCGTGCTAAAATTGCTCAATTTCGAACAAAAACAGTGTCGCGTTAACATTGCTAAGGAGCTGTTGGACTCGGTCCGCGACGACCCAAATTTGCTCCAGAGGGTCATAACTGGTGACGAATCATGGGTTTATGGTTATGACGTGGAATCAAAAGCTCAATCATCGCAGATGGACGCTGCTTTTTTGGAATGGGCAAAAATCGAAGACAAGCCAAAACACGTCTAACCAAAACAGCTGTCTACAATTAACTAAACATTCAAAATCGCCGATTTTTTCGGTATAAGTGAGGGACACGAGTACCAACCTAACGCCACAAAAAAATCGAAAATCGAATATACGTAGCCCGCGGAAATTCAAAAATTCGTGATGGTTTTTGAACAGACCTCGTATGAGCCAAAAGGACTTACGAGAGAGGGCAACCTCTGTGCTCGCCGGGAATGTCGTACTTTCCGATTCCTGTTTCCTTTTGTTTTTTTTTTTTTTTTTTCTTATCATTCCTCCTTTACATAAGAACTCGCGCAGCTTGAACTCGCGTAGAAAATTTTAACTCGATTGATCAAAATTCTCTGAGAATTATGCCGATGCAAATATTTAAAAAAAAGAAAAAAGAAAAACAATTGAGAGTCTCGAAAAATCCGAAGCGCTGTGTCGAATATTCGACAAGTTCAATTGGAAAGAATCTTTCGAGTCAAGTTTTTTTTTTTTAGAAAATATCCTGAACCAATTGTACGAGATTTGCCGCGAGCTAGACAAATGTGACAGACGCTTTTCATGAAAATTCAAAATCTCGTAAATCTCACTGCTCCCTAGTACGTGCAAAATTTCAATGCCCATGACTCAAGGTTCTCGTTGATTTGTTAAAATTTCAAATGTCGTCGATCAAACGGCCATTAAAAAGCACACAACCACACGCACAAACATATGGATCCTCACACGTTTTATTTTATTTTTTCAAATATCATTTTCGTACTTTTTGGACGTTTCTAAATGGCACAAAAGAAGCTGAAAAACATGTCGCCATTATCGGTCGTTTAAGAGGTAGTAAAATATATTAAAAAAAAAAGCAAACGAACGAAAAACTAATGAATTAGTCACGACGCAGCTTGGGGGCCTGATATTTGGGCTATCCCCCACCACCAGTCAAATCGTATCCGGGCAGGGTTAGGAGAGTGGGAAGAGGTGGAGGGAGGCTAGAAGTTATCGCGAGTCAAGTATATACGCGCAGGATATTTATGCAGGCGGCGGACATGCGGTTCTTTCGTTTCTGCTGGTTCTCTTTGTTTCTCATACGCGTGTGTACGTATGTGTGTGTTTGCATTAGAGTCTCTCGTTCGCATATGTATATCCTTGGTACTCACACTCGCAATATCCCTTCCCCTCGCCCCTTTAGAGACCAGTATACGCCTAACTGAACGTGCTCGACGCGAAATTCGCATCGCGACGAGGCTCTCGTCGTGTCCCTCGTAGCGCAGAAATTGCACTCTGGCTGGTGTATATAGATATATTAGATAGACGATCTTCATCCATGACGCAACGCGACCGACCCTCACTCTTTGGGTACAACGAGGAACAGACAGAGCGAAAGAGGACGAGAGAGGGAGAGAGTGAGTGAGAGTGCATGAAGAAAATCTTCTATCCCTCTTCCTCTCTCTCTCTCTCTTTCTCTGTGTTTAATGCACATACGCGTATCTCGTCATCCAGAGGGACGTCTGTATCCTCGTCTGTCGGGCAATTAAAAATATATCGCTCTCTCTCCCTCTGCTCCTCCTCCCCCTCTCTCTCTCTTTGTCTTTCTTTCTTCTTGACTCTCTCGCATCGCTGACCCATTTAATATATTATTTTTGAGCGCAGACGGAAATGCAAGGCTCTCTCGGTCTCATCATCATCCGCTGCTCTCGATTATACAAATGTTATGCGTATAAATGTATGAGAATAAAAATTGTCTCAGATTTCGTGCAAAGTTATATATATATATTACATGTGTACGTTGTGTAATTTTTATTTATTTTTTCGATTAAAAAACCTTTCCGAGGCGATCAACCCCCGAGAATTTCGACTATCTTGTGTTGCTATATTTATATATTGCGGATGAAGCTGTACGATCTACAGAAATTTCAGTCTTTCTCGCGGTCGCGATAGACCGGGTTAAATTTGGAAATTAAATTATTGTAGTAAAAGTCCTTTCTCCTTTTGTACTAATTATCAGCTCATTTTTAAAAATGTTACGTAAACTCCCAATTTTTTTTTTTTTTCGAGTGAAGAGCGTGAAAGTGAGGGGGGGACAGGTGAATTGTCATTATTCATGTAAATATGTGTACGGCGCAAGGTCAGATGTGCAAAGATTAATAATTGATTACCCCCTCCTCGTTCTCACGATCTTATCGGAACCAATCGTGTTTTACTGTAATCCGCTTGACCTTGACGCCGCTCCCGTTATCGTGTCACTCGATTGGCCTCTCTTTAGACGTATCGTCGCAAAATCTTTAGCTACATTGACGCAGCTTGATCTTTTCGTTTTTTTTTCTTTTTTTTTTCGCTCTTTCACCAAACTTGTTCTCGATCTATCAATTCGAACGATTATATCATCGTGACGAGAACAAAAATTACATCACCGTTCTATCGTACTTAAAGTCTTGAATTTAAGGAGATCCCCCCCCCCCTTCCCCGCCAATTTAAGAGCTTTATCTCAACCTCAAATCTTGGATTCAAGGTTTTTTCGTCGACCTCAAGACAGCTACGAAAAAGTTTCATTCGGTGACGATAATTGGCGGCACGTATGAAAAATGAAATATAATCGACATGTGTGAATTTCGAAAAGAAATTCAATGCCTGAAATATATTTTTCTATGTACAGTTTTGTGCACCTTTAAATTCCACAGGGCCCTGTCCGCCTTATATTCGATTACTCAATTGTACAATCGACGAACAATCAAATTTATACAAATTCCTCTTTTTTTAAGTTGTATATAGTGAAAATGTATGAATTATGTATTTTGTATTTATTTCGTGCTATCATATTTTTAAAAAATCAGATGAATTTCTTATTATTTTTATTTATATGATAGCGTGAAATAAATTCGTAATTCATACATTTTCATTATTTATAACTTAGAAAAAAAATGGAATTTGTATAAATTTGATTGTTCGACAATTGTGCGATCCAGTAATCAAATAGAAGGCGGACATGGCCCCGTAGAATTTAAGGGATAACACCACTGTGACCCCCTGTTTTTTTTCACATTTTTCAAGAATTTTTTTTTGTGGGAAAAACAAGAGATATTCGAAAAAATTTTTGGGGTTTTGTTCCTTGTTTATTAATGTATCAAAAAACATTTTTTTCACATTTTTCACGCCGCATAGTAGCGCTGGGGAAGCTCTCGCGTCAGGTGCTGTCATCTCCGCGGCACGCAGCAGAACTCTCTTCGACGTCGATCTGAAAAAAATACCGAGTGTTTTCGTTAATAATATGATATTTTGAAGAGAAGTACATAGGGATTTGGAAAAATATTGTTTCAAAAAAAATAGGCACGCCTTGGAAATTAACTTTAATTTCAAAGGCGTGCCTATTTTTTTTGAAACAATATTTTTCCAAATCCCTATGTACTTCTCTTCAAAATATCATATTATTAACGAAAACACTCGGTATTTTTTTCAGATCGACGTCGAAGAGAGTTCTGCTGCGTGCCGCGGAGATGACAGCACCTGACGCGAGAGCTTCCCCAGCACTACTATGCGGCGTGAAAAATGTGAAAAAAATGTTTTTTGATACATTAATAAACAAGGAACAAAACCCAAAAAATTTTTTCGAATATCTCTTGTTTTTCCCACAAAAAAAAATTCTTGAAAAATGTGAAAAAAACAGGGGGTCACAGTGATGTTATCCCTTAAAGGACATGGTGCACAAAGATGTAGATAGAAAAATATATTTCAGACATTAAATTTCTTTTCGAAATTTACATATGTCGATTATATTTCTTTTTCGTGCTATCATATAAATAGAAAATAATTAGAAATTCATCTGATTATTTTTTTATGTTTCTGTAAGATTTTTGAATATTTTAATGACGTCTTGTAATTATTGGAATTATAGTGAATTTCCTCTCGAACCTCGGATCAACGCTAGACCCACAAGTAGTAGTAGTACTAGTAGTAGCGGAGAGCGTAAGTAGTTGAGGGCTAGTGCTAGGCAGACTGTTCAGTGATACCGGTGAATGGTCCGTGGGTTCAGTCAGCCACCGGCGTGGCACGACCGCGAACGCTATACGTTTACGCGCCATATATACCGTAAATTGGCTGGCTGCATACCGAGTGCATCTACTGGTACAACGAAGCGAGTGCGACCACAGTCTCATTGACGCGTTCGTCTAGGCGAACAAGCCGACGCCACGCTCGCTTTTACTACTTGCATCAACCATCCCGCAAGCGGTTATAAATCGTTAAAGCATCCGTTGCCCAATGAAAAAAAAAAACAAATAAATTTTCTACAAGATTTTTATCTGAATTTCCAATTTAAAAAAAAACAATATGAAAAATCGTACACTTGAGAATTATATATTGAACATTTCTGATAAAATAAAATATTTCATTTCATGGAATCTTTTAATCTTTTACTAATTGAAAATTGTAAAAAAATCATTTATTTTTTTGCAATCAACTTTCTTTTCGCATTACTTGGAAAATTGAAAAATTACGAAATTTATGGAATTTCGTAAATTCACCAAATCGCCAAGTTATCTCGTAAACGCCGAACATAATTTTATTAAACGTTGAAATTTCGTGTTGCATGAGCAACAAAATTAAAAATGAGTAAATCAATGTGACGTACTTTTGTGACGATTTTCTGTACACTCGCTATTATGGCTCATCGCAGACGAGTCTACGGTATTATTTAGTAAAGTAGCAATTTTCATAACGGAAAGATGAAGAAAAAAAAATTAGCAAACAAACAATTGACGCGTACGCAATTGCCCGGGAAAAATCTAAAATTTATTAATCACCCCCACAGTCAAGTAGATAATAACGTGACTTTTCTTCTTTTTTTTTTTTCTTCATCCGGAAAAACTAACCAAGGACTCAAAAGTTTTTATGATCTACGATCTTCAGTTCTCGATGATCTATCGCTTCGCACATAAAGCAATAGTTGACAAAAAGTTTCGTCTCTTTTGTTCCTCAAAATCCAGAATTTATACATACACATATATCGCCGTCTCCTATTTCGCTTCTACTCCCTCGCCCCACCCCCTCTTATTTCCTGTCGCTCGATGATTTAACGTCAAAAGTTTTTCCGTCAGGTGGGCGAGAGACGAATCGCTCGCTGTCTTGGCAAAAGCAGCAGCAGCAGCAGCGGCAGTAAAGAGCCCTCGACGTTGGTAACCGAGAGTCAGAGAGAATTTTTCAAGTATTTTTATCATCGTGTGTGCACCGTGTGCACCAATCGTCTCTAGTGCACACGCCTTCATAAAGACACGCTCAGCTCGAGGGAGAATCCCCCCGACATCATGAAAACGCATATATATCCATCTATACGGGCGATTCTGCGTGAAATGGTTATTTTTTGCCGAGGAAACTTCTTCTTTAACGATTCAATAAAGTACGTTATTTCGTAATAAATCGAACTTGCCGTCCAAAAATTTTCATAATCAATTGCACCGACGGACGTTATTTTTTTGCTCAATGACCACGATCAAATTCACAATAAAAACGCGAAAAACATTAATCTCAAAAGTGCGAGCACTCGAATAAAATATGAATTGAACTCTGAAAATGCACATATATCCATCTATACTGGCGATTCCGCGTGAAATGGTTATTTTTTGCCGAGGAAACTTCTTGTTTAACGATTTAAGAAAGCACGTTATTTCGTAATAAATCGAACTTGCCGTTCAAAAATTTTCATAATTAATTGCACCGACGGACGTTATTTTTTTCCTCAACGACCACGATCAAATTCACAATAAAAACGCGAAAAACATTAAGCTCAAAAGTGCGAGCACTCGAATAAAATATAAATTGTACTCCTGCACATTTTTAATATGAAAATGTCGAAGATTACAGCGTTATACTATATATACTGTACATATCACACGTCGACTTGTTCCCATAATAACAATTCATTTTCGAACAAATACTGCCGAGAATACCAAAAAAATACGTACAGAGATCGTACAGAGATTCCTGTGGAAACGAAGGATGAAAAAAAAATGCAACTGTAAAAACAATATTAGAGAGGCCTTTTCTCTAAATTACTTTTGCCTAACGATTTCGTTGACGTGAAGGAGAACAAAAAAAAAGGTGAGAAGAATTGTCATCCTTTGCGTGAAATACTCCATGCAAATCTATATACGTTAATATATGAATGTGTGGGCGTGTGTGTGTTTATATATATATATTAGGTAGCGAGAAAGAATGATTGCGAGGAATAGTTTGGTTGTTGTTCGGGTCTGTTGGCGGTTTGGCCCGGCGGCGGGTCAATGACCGCCAAATGTTTGCGAATTCTAGAGGAGGGAGGGGACTCGTCATTGGTTGCAGCAGAATACCAGCAATCTCGCTTTGGGTGTTAGCCTTTACTTTTGCCACACAGACGAGACACCCCTCTTTTCACTACTCCGCCTTCTATATCACATATTCTCCTTCTTTCTCTCTTTCCACTCTTCATTCGGCCCCTCGTCACCCTCCTACCGATCACATTCGCGGTCGACGATCGAATGCATCACGAAATTGCGTGTGGAGAGTGCATTTGCAAACGCGGTTCCCTCTCTCTCTCTCTCTTTCTCTCTTTATTTCTTTCTCACTCTTTCTCTTTTGCACGTCGCACCGCGCGGTTCGTCAGAGTACAACGAAACCAGGAGCCATGCCACACGATCTATATTCTTTATCGCGAATTGGCTGATGGGTGCACACGATTTTCGGCTTTCGTTCCCTCAAACAGACGCACACACATACGTGCGATCGGGCGAGACGAATTTGTATGGGTTTTCATGGCACCATGGATCATGTATACCAGGCCCAAACTTCCCCTCACCGGTACCTCGTACTTTATATACTTTTTCTAGTAAATCTTTCGTATGTATGGGTACGTATGATTGCACGTATGTGTATGTTCATGCTGGATTATAGTGGCAGGTGTTTCCCGGTCGACTAATGAGCCGTACGCCTCGAACGGCTGGGCTTTCGCTCGTTTTATTCGTTCAAATAAGCTTTTGGTATTATTATTAGACACACACACGTACACAAATTGGTGGAGAATCACCGAAAAACCGAAGGGACGATAATAGACGCCACGGGAGAAGGAGAGAGACGAAGAGATCGTTACCGTACCGTTTAAAAAATCGTTAAAATGCATAAAAGCCGTTGATGTTGTTTTTTGTTCTCTCTCACGAACTTGTCGTTTTTTTTGTGACTAACTTTATCGTCGATAAAACACGGGCATAAAATGAAAATTGCTGTTTTAGAATTTTCAATGTGAATTCAGTTCACATTGAAGATACATTTTTCCTACTATAGGAAGTTTTTTTTTTTTTAATGCTTTGTTTTAGTGGATTTTTTTTTTCATGATAACCATAAGCGATACCCCGGCTAATAGAAGTTTTGCTATGATAATTATAATAAATAAAAATTGCGATATTGCCAGTTAAAAGTATTAAATAACAGTATAAATAAGTAAATAAAAGTATACAGAGGCATAACTTTTTTTTTCTCCCAGTTTTTACTGTAAATTCTGTTGCTCGTTTGACCTACATTGTTACCCGAAGCGAGTTGAACACCAAAGGAAAAAAAAGTCTTGATACGGAAAAAAAACGAGGAATGTTTAAGAGTCGCATTTTTGTCGTATATCGAGTTATAAAATAACGAATTTCGAACGATTGGAAACTGTAAACCGGTCGATATTGAACGTAGATTATCGTAACGAATAAGTTCCGCAATATTAAACATTTTTTAACCCGTAAAATATCGTACATTTACGTGCACTTGTCGCTTTTTTTTCCATCGGTCATTTTCCGGAGAAAAAAAGAACGAAAAAAATTCTCCAGAAATGCGTGCAAGTGTGAACGATACTTTAAACTCGTGGCTCTATAAAACGCGTGTTCAATGACTCAACCTTATTCTCGTATATCTCAGTGTCCATTTTCGCAAAAGTTTCTTTGAAATTAAAAAAAAAGGTCCGTACATTCGTTCGTATTAAATGACCGCGCTCTCAAAGAGCCTTTAGGGAAAGGGGGGCTTGCAAGCCTCTTTAAATTTGTAAAGAAAAAACGTATTGAAAATTTCGAATGATCAATTGTTCGAAATACTTGCATGATTGTGTAAGAAAAAAACAAATTCATATCCAAATTTTAAAAAATTTTCGGAGATAGTGGAATTTTCTTTCGAGACTAAACAAATGTTCGACAAAGAAGAGCTTTTACAATGTTTTGTCTAATGTTCCGGATGTCTACGTGATTAGAAAATGTTTCAGAATAATAACGGTTTCGATTTTTCATATGTTTTTTCTCCTCAAATTAAAAATAATAATAAAAACAAGTTTTTTACGACTTTTATCGTTATTTTAAAAAATGATTTTTAGTTGCTTCAGAACAATTACTTATCTATCGTTAATAAGATGACATATATGCCCGACAATCTCGTTAATTTTGTCGAGGTTTTGTAAAAAAAAAACGCCAAAGCGTGTCCTCGAGTTTATAAATATTAAAGATCATCTGGTTATCGAACGACAACGAAGTAAAAGAAAAACATAGATATATAAAATGAAACATTCTCCGGGACGAAAGTGAGTCACAGAGTCACCGGCGGTACTTTGTGACACGGGTCCCGAGGCCAAACGTGTCCGACCCTTGAATCGAACACGACCCGTTCTTTTTTTTTGCCTCTTTTCCTCTCCTTTCTCTCTTCGCTTCCTCGTTCGTTCGCGAATTGACGTGGGTCAACATTTTTTTTATCGATCGCAATTCCCTCATAGGAATTATTCGATTTTCCATTTCAATGGTATCCTTGAACTTCGTTTCCGGCGAACGAAAATCTGGTTGTCGCTCAGATGGAATATCATTACAAACAATTACGCAAATAAATAGAAGAATAATTATTAATACTAAGTATACGAAAAATAAATTAGATTTTCACACGAATTTCTTTTCTTTTTTTTCACAATTCTTCGTAGAATTAACGAAAAGACAGAAGAAGAAAGAAAAAAACAATTACTCGTCGGAAAGTCATTTTCAAAGGTTTCCTGCTCGTGATCATTATCGATCCTGACACATTCGATAAATTCCGTTTGTTTTCCTTTTTCGATCGTCTTTTTCTTTTTCCTATGTACTTGTTATCTATCTTTGGGTAAACCGGGAACTCTCGTTGGTTGGCGACGGTGCTCCCGCTACGTTCGCGTAAAAGTGGAGTGTTTGCTATCCCCCTTCTCGGGTAACACGTACCATATAGGAGAAAAGCTCCGGGGTATAAACTCACTATTCCTACGTATATATATGTATATATACGTATATATATGTATATATAGCACCGAGAATATATATATATATATATATATATATATATATTCTCGGTGCTATATATACCGAGAATATATATATATATATATATATATATATTCTCGGTGGTTAGCCTTGAACTCTTGGAGAACGATGCCCGACGCCGCTCTACATTAAGCTGCCGACCGCTACCACAGCCGTCAGGCATAGCGGGGTATCTCGCACACTTCTCGTTCTCTCTTCCTTTCTCTCTTTCTCTCCCCAATCGCACGTACATATTCCCAGACGGATATCGGAACTTCTCCATTGCAACAAATTTCCCTTGTAATCTCTCATTTTATCATTTAACCGTTAGAGGAAATATCACACAATCCCCCCCAAAACATGCTTTTTTCTCCCAAACATTTTTCGTTTCAGAGAAAATCGATTGATGAGTTATTTGTGCTAAACAAATTCCAATTTCAATGAAAATTCATGCCAATCGTGAAATTTCCATAGATGTCGTTTGTGAAAAAAAGAAGAAAAAAAAATTGAAAACTTCAACGAAATCAAATGAACGACTCGCGTCTTTCGTTTCAATTTCAAAACTAAAGATGTGAGTCGTTAAAATTGATAGAAAAAAAAAATCACATTGTTTTTGAACGAAAAACAAAGTACTCTTCGAGGGCAGAAAAATAGTTACTTCAAGAACTCGAAGGCCCTTTCGTTACATTGTCTCGTTTCTTCGACGAGGATTATCGACAATAAAAAAACAAAATAACAAAGGTGACAAAGAAAAAAACAAATGAAAAAGCATCGCTTACGTGCAGCTAGCTCGTAGCGTATGTGCGATATTTCGTTTTGTAAGGCTTCAAGGACACTTGTCGCGAAACACTAGCCACAACATCATTACCTATATATATATATATACACACAGACTATGAGTCACCGGACGTCGCCGCGAGACATAGAAAACATCCCAATTGCACATACGTTCTCGCTTACATTTACGCCTTTTGCTTGCAGTATATATATTGAAGCAATAACGCAGTTTAGAATCTCGTTGGGAAGCGGGTCTCTCGCGCGAGACATTTTTTTTATGCATGTATATATATAACTATAGGAGGGAACGGGGTTAATGGCGAACAGCGTGCAATGGCGACCACCCTTCTTTTTTCAAATAAATGCCCAATATCAAGACCCAATTTGTACGACAGTTGTTACGAGACATTTGATCGCAACGATTTATCGGAAATTTTGTCCTACAATTTAGTTTTTTTTTCAATAAGTTAATTTAAAAGCTTCGAACTTTTTTCAACATTATCCTTCCTCACAGAGGAAGCTTTGTTTTCGTGAAAAATTCTTTTTTTCCAATTATCCAATTGCCAATCTGTTAAAAAAAGTGTTGAAACATTGGAAACAGACACTTATACAAAAAAAAACGTCCGGGCGGATGTCTGCGAGGACGTAAGTGTAAAATGAGGTTGCAAGATCCAAAGTTCTCAAACTACGAAATGTTTTAATCGTTCGGGCCAAAATTTTGCAGAGAAACGGAGCTGCCGTTTGTGTGCAAACGTTGGGCAGTTCCGTGGCTAATATACGAGCTCGTTACGGGCTCGTAATTATCATAAAGTTTCACCGATTCCTTCGGCGTTTAAACGATTGTGAATTTTTTTGAAAAATTCCCGTTACGACAGCAGCGATTTTTTGAGCTTCGTATAATTTTCGTAAAGTATCAATGACTCGTTTAGGTTTTGGACGATCGTCCATTTTTTCAGTTTTATTTTTATTAACATAAAAACACGAATAATTTTCGAGCTATCGGGCAAAAACTTTTCGCACAAATGGACTATAATAACATACCGTGTTCGCTATTGGAATTTCGTTCTTATGGCAATTTATAGAATCGTCATTATCCCAAATTTCATGATTACTCACAAAGTCGCGGGGGGGAGCACTTTTTTAAACTTTGGCTTCGATCACTGACAAAGAAAACTTATAAAAACGTAATTTTTCTAAAAGATAGACGGCACTATTAGGTGTTCGCCGTTCTCCGCTCACCCCTACACTTAACTCCGTTTTTAAGGGATGAGGCGTGGGGACGAGATGGGACTAGAAAAGTTCTTTCTCAGCATGACGAAAAAACAAATCTCGTAGCACTGATTCAAATTGGTAATAAACGACGATTCGCAACAACAATTTCGTCACGATAGACATTTTGCCATAACAAAACACTATTATGGTGATTTAAAATCCTTTTAAGGGGGTAAATAGGGTTAGGACAGCGTTTTCTCAATGATTTTCATGATTTTTTTTATAGCATAAAAAATGAATATAATTTTTTGAAACTTTGAGAATATTTTATACATATATTTAAGTATATACTATACAATTTTTGAAGAATTTCCTTGAAAAACACCAAAGATATTAGCGACCCCATATTGCAGGTCACACTCAGACTCAGCATTTTGCGTACATTCTGGAAGCCGCAATTTTCGTCTGAAATCAAACGAGGTTGAAATTTACTTTTATTATATGTCTCTCTTCTATATGAACCTGAATGCTATCACAAAAATAGAAAATTGAATTTTTTACAGGGGTCAAAACAAAAAAAGCATGATTTTTTGCCATTTTTTACAACTTTATTTTAAATAATGATAATATTCCGATTCTAGGTTCATATATAGCGCAATGCTATGAAGAAAGTAACGGCCAATTTTCAAAACGATTGGTTGAAAACCTTTCAAACTAGCGTGTACGCAAGTTAAAAAAAAGTCGTTTTCAGAAAAACGCGTCTGAAAAAATAGCAAAATGCTGAGTCTGATTGTGACCTGCAATATGGGGTCGCTAATATCTTCGGTGTTTTTCAAGGAAACTCTTAAAAAATTTTATAATACATACTTGAATATACGTATAAAATATTCTTAAAGTTTCAATAAATTATATTCATTTTTTATACAATAAAAAAATTAATGAAAATCATTGAGAAAACGCTGTCTTAACCCTATTTCCCCCCTTAATGGCTTATAACAATAGAACGAGTCGGAATTTTCATTTTAAATTTTGGGAACATATTTTTCAATAGTTTTACTAACAATTTATGAAATGAAAAAAAAATCGATTTTTTTAACCGTCTAACCCTACTTCCCCCCTTAAACGCCAATCTACACATTTCCATTTTCTAGACACACGTGCGTGCGTGCGTGTGTGCGTCAAATATATGTTTATATGTGACGTCGAATCGAGGAGCCTTATAGATATGTATATATATACAGCACGGGGTGGCGAGAGAGTTTCGTCTCACCGCGTCGGGGATTATACGCACGGCAGTGACCGAGGACAGGCATCGCGGTCAAGGCCTGACGTGACCCTTGCACACCACATGCCGACCGTTACTCTCCTTCTCTCTCTCTCTCTCTCTTTCGCTCGCTTTATTGTCTCTATTCCTTCGTTCGCCCTATGATATAACGCCGTGTTGGTCTCCCGCGATCAATTTGTCGAGTTCGAGCAAACAATGTATGATTGTGCATTCCCTACCGTTATCTTCTTGAATTTCTTTCAATCCCCCCCCCCCCCCCCCCCCCTCACTCACCGCCCTCGATAATCGTCGACCTTTCACAATTTTGATTGTAGAAATTTTTCACGAAACACGATATCAACTTTCATAGAAATCGCTCGGTAAAACCGCGATTCAAAGTTATTTTACGACAATCATTTTGTAAATAAAGTAGTTCCTCAAAGTGATTGAATTATCACGAAAAAAAAGCCGAGTAATCTTTTTTGCAAAAAGTAGAAATTCGGAATTTCAAATAATTACAAATATTTCGAAATAATGAATTTTTTATCGTGAATATTAACCACTTATTTTTCGAATATTTGATCGTTACATTTTTTTTTTAATTGAAATGATCGATCACCAGCCAAGACAGGTTAGCGAATGGCTTCGAAAGGCTTTTTTTGTCTCCTATATTTATCATACTGTTACGCGAATAATTGACGTTTCATAATTTTTTGAAAATTCCCGTTAATTCTTCGTGACGCCGTCCTAAGCTTATGTTGCTCCGTTGGCATAATTTTTCCGTCGTTAAACCTTTGAAGCAAGCATATGCTGCGTCATTAAAGTGCTGTACCATTCGGATAATTTGATGAAGATCGAAAAAGTTTCCAGTATAATTTTTATCCCACCGGCCCCCGCCGTCAATATCTAAATTTAGGGAGGGGTGACTCGGCATTGACAGGCCACTGAATATATCAAATTTCTCATAACCCCATCCTTGTCTTTCATTAATCAAGAGAAAACCATAAAAAAAACCGGACACTCTCTCGTTCTACGAGATTTAAAAAAGAGTGTTGCCAAGAGAGAAAAAAGGTATAAAAGGTATATACTCTCCGGATTGTGGGCGTCCTGGCTCCTCGTGGAATCCAATCAATAAATATTACAATGGAGAGAGAGAGAAAGAGAGAGAGAGCAAAAGAGAGATCCAACAGAAGTAGGAGAATGGTGTATATATATATACACAGCTAACTTACAGCCATCTCGCTCTATCGTGCGAGTAATACACGATACTATAGGCAAAAAAGAAGGAAGAATGATGTGTATCCTGGCGTCTGAGAAGTCTCTCGTTCCTCGTTCGGTCTCTCGTGTCCTCGCCTTCGCTCTGCCGGCAGAGCCAGCACCAACGCGGACGCTTATATGTCTATAGGACATCATAGTTCACCTTCTCCTCATCCCCACCCCCCTCCACCACCCATCCAAAGAATAGTCCTCTGGCGAGAGCGAAAGAGAAAGAGTGCGCAATCGTTCGCGAGATATTTCTCCGACCCCCCGTTTGGCAAGGATTCCCTCCGCAACCAAAACCCCTCCGTCCCACCCTTCGCACGAATATTCGTACCCTCTCGCACCCTTCGTTACGCACATACACAAACATATATGTGTCTGTTCGCGTGTATACAGTAGTAACGTTGAACTTTCTCTTCTCTGCCGGGCTCGCGCCCCCTTGTACTTTACTTTTCTACTAGTAGCGAATTAAAACCGCGTTCATGCGCAGCCCGCGGAACGGCGTAATGATTTTTTGAGGGGTCGAATCGAGTGGGGTCACGACAAGGATGGCAGGACGCGCTCGCGGGGACGGGTTGGGCCGGAGGTTGATCGCACGAATGGGACGGGGTGCCGGGGGTAGGCGCGGCGGAAAAGGTCTACGGACAGCGGGAGCTACGGGGGTATCAGTCGCGGAAGGGTATGTATATACAGCTTGTGTTGGTACAGTAGTGGGGTTATGGTCGTTGTACGTTAGGTGGATGAGGACAACGAGTGGAGAATGAGACATATTGAGAGAGAGAGAGAGAGAGAGAGAGAGAGAGAGAGGGGAAGATAGAGAGGGGCTGAAAAAGCAAGTGGATGCAGAGAGCAGGTTGGTAGAAAAAGGATGTCGACGACGGATAAGGCGACGTGTGTGACAGAGAGAAGAAGAGATTTACGGAGAAGTAGGAATAGGAGGGAGGGCAGAGACCGCGAAGTAAAAGTAATAGCGATAATGGAGTTTTCTCTCTGTTTCGCTTTGTGTCCTACACACTGAAAGCTCAACATAACGATAGAATAATTGATTACAATTGTTCGCCACTCAGTTGACCCTAGAACGATATATTGGCTTTAATTCACATCCAAAAACGAACCGATTATAGTGGAGGCGCAATTAGGTAACTGCGTAGTCGTTCAGTGGCTTGCACGCCGATTGAGCGAAATGTAGTTTTTCTATCTTTTTAAAGTTCACTAAAATATGACCGCGTGTATATAGATCAGATTTTCCGCAGTTTCCCCGGGCCGTCAATGAGATAGCATCAGGAAAAAGTAGCTGTGGACAATAATCCGGAGACCGGAATAATGCGGACAATAATCGAATGGAAATGGGAACAAAGAGGAAGGGATGTAAAAATGGTGAACGATGTAAACACTAAAAACAAAAATGAGAATCTACCCAAACAATTTTTCACGAAAGTCATTCTTTACAAAGTACTAAAAAAAAAAAATACCGTAATAGTTAAATGGCTGACACGGGAATTTTCCCCTAGTCTTCCCATTTTCGTCGCTTTCCAAACATTTACAAATGTGTCACTATTCACTCGTGAATATAAAACACATTTGTAAGGGCGCAAAAGGGAAGTGAAAAAGGCAATGTTTAACAAACTCGGTTTTTAGAGTCATTAACCATTTACTTCGAGCGAAAGACCTTCGAGATCGAGTGTTTTCGATACTTCACCAGTTAAGTGGGGAAATAGGGTTAGACGGTTCAAAAAATCGATTTTTTTTAATTTCATAAATTGTTAGTAAAACTATTGAAAAATATTTTCCCAAAATTTTAAATGAAAATTCCGACTCGTTCTATTGTTATAAGCCATTAAAGGGGGAAATAGGGTTCGGACAGCGTTTTCTCAATGATTTTCATGAAGTTTTTTATAGTATAAAAAATGAATATGATTTATTGAAACTTTGAGAATATTTTATACATATATTTAAGTATAAACTATAAAATTTGT
This sequence comes from Oxytorus armatus, assembly GCA_958009045.1. Taxonomy (NCBI): domain Eukaryota; kingdom Metazoa; phylum Arthropoda; class Insecta; order Hymenoptera; family Ichneumonidae; genus Oxytorus; species Oxytorus armatus. The sequence continues at coordinate 9,401,876 of OY253751.1, read as the reverse complement.
ATACATATATTTAAGTATATACTATAAAATATTAGCGACCCCATATTGCTTGTTTTTTTTGGTACTATTTTTTCAAACGCGTTTTTCTGAAAACGATTTTTTTTTTAACTTGCGTACACGCTAGTTTGAAAAGTTTTCAACCAATCGTTTTGGAAATTGGCAGTTACTTTTTTCATAGTATTGCGCTCCATATGAACCTAAAATCGGAATATTATCATTATTTCAAAATATTTTTTTTTTGCAAATAAAGTTGTAAAAAATGGCAAAAAATCATGCTTTTTTGTTTTGACCCCTGTAAAAAATTCAATTTTCTATTTTTTTGATAGCATTTAGGTTCATATAGAAGAGAGAGATATAATAAAAATAAATTCCAACCTCGTTAGATTTCAGATGAAAATTGCGGCTTCCAGAATGTACGCAAAATGCTAAGTCTGATTGTGACCTGCAATATGGGGTCGCTAATATTTTATCGTATATACTCAAATATATGTACAAAATATTCTCAAAGTTTCAATAAATTATATTCATTTTTTATACTATAAACAAATTCATGAAAATCATTGAGAAAACGCCGTCCTAACCCTATTTCGCCCCTTAATGGACATCCCCAGTGGATGAACAGATTCACGTAAATTATATCTATGTACATCGACGATTTTAACATGGTTGTCCGTTCACCGGTAGCGTTTTCTTAAGGCAACCATTTATTGGTGCATTCGTCCCATTATAATATTTCTCATGAGGAAAAATTCTGCATTGAAGTACGAAGTTCAGTGTCATTGGGCGTGCCAAAAATGTTATGCCTACCTTACGTTAGTACGGAAGAGAGAGTGAATACGTCACGTGACCGAGAGGAGAATAGATGTAATACACCCTCGTCGTGGCGAGGGCGAACAGTGTTGGGGTGGGTTTTTTTTTTTTTTTTTTTTTCTCTCATGGCCACTGAACCAGATGTGTGCGACCCGAGTAGGTTTTTTCTCCTCATCTTGCGGGCGTGCGGCCTTTCGTAATAATTTTTACGTTGTATATTCTGTTATAATGTATTTTTTACAAATTTACATTTGAGCCTGTAAAATCAATGAGCGCACGAAAGTTTGTTCGTTCAAAATAATTTCGTCCCATTTTCCTTTAATATCAATTAAGGTTGAAGCAACTTGATAAAATAAAAAAAAAAATTGAATGCCAATACGTTTCAGTTCAAATAAATATTCTGTAATACAGATAACTTTTTTTTTTCGTCCATTCGAATCAAACCAATTGATTCTGGAAAAAAAATTCGTTTTAACGAAGGAAAGTGTGGCGAAGTTGATGGAAAATCGGTAGATTCGTCGTTTAAATTAATTGAGCCTGTAAAATCAATGAGCGCACGAAAGTTTGTTCGTTCAAAATAATTTCGTCCCATTTTCCTTTAATATCAATTAAGGTTGAAGCAACTTGATAGAATTTAAAAAAAAATTGAATGCCAATACGTTTCAGTTCAAATAAATATTCTGTGATACAGATAACTTTTTTTTTTCTCCCATTCGAATCGAATCAATTGATTCTGGAAAAAAAATTCGTTTTAACGAAGGAAAGTGTGGCGAAGTTGATGGAAAATCGGTAGATTCGTCGTTTAAATTAATTTACCGTTCAATTAATTGAAATCTATAAACGATTAAAATTGATCGAAAATTGATAACATTGAAAACGCGGCGAAATATATATTATTCACATGAAATAAGGTGAATGAGGTACAAATATAGAGATGCCCTTTCAGACATTTTGACCAGGCTATCAAACTCTACGATCCTGGAATAATTGATTTCCAAAATGAATATGAAACGATCAATGAGGTAACGACTTGAAATAATTACTATTAGTGTTTTTTTTTGTTTCCCTTTTTATAATTGAAATACGTTATGGCTTTGCGCACTTTCATCCGGGCTCGGTCGCGCAAGAGGGAGAAAATGTAACGAGGGGGATTCGCGAACTTTCTGGTGTGCAAAAAAGCCCCACACAGTCAACTTCATCCCCACCACAATTTCTCCCTTGACTTTCCATCACTTTCTTTTTTCTCTTTATTTTTTGCACACTCCCCACTATTTTAGGACTTTTTTAGTCCTCATTTATTACGACAGATGTCTCATGTGCCGATAAAACAACATATACGAAAACTCTCTCTTTCTCTCTCGTGCTCGATGTATACACATCGCGAGATTTGCCACCACATAAACGGCTCAAACGCAGATTATTTTTTTTTTTTCGCTTAAGCCACCCCTCTCTCTCTTTTTCGCTCCTTCGCCCCTTTCTCCTCGCACAGAGATGAACTATGAGACGAGAGCAATAGAAGAGATACCGAAAAAAGCTCTAGTTACGACATATGTATATATAAACGTATATAAATAAATATGTAAGAGCGTATGCTAGGCGTTCTTAGAACTTTTCTTTTAATCACTCCTGTCACGTGAATTTTAAATATTTGCGTGATATCCATATTCAAAGGGGATTGTCCATCGCTTTCGATGAATTCGCGATATTAAGGACTTGAATGGAAAATTTGTTCAATTCCAACAGTGTCAAAATATTTCAGTGCTTCAAATAGACACTAAATTAGTAGTGTTTCTATGCTCGAAATTTTAACCTTCGATGACTCATCACCTCGAATAACGTCAAATAGCATTTAAACACCAAATAGATTAACTAAAATCCCCTGATAAAACATTTTTATGAATGTTATCATAAAAATTGTCTGCGTAGTTGAACATTTTCAGAATTGACGCTCCACCTTGATGTATCAAGGATGTACAAATGTTTCTTATACGTATACGTGTGTGCACAGTAGTTTTTTCGTTTGTGCATGTGTCAATTCACTTCGGCTTTTTTTTCCGTGGAATCATTTTATCGGGGTCAAGGAAAAATGCGAGTAAACACTCGATTTCGTTTTATATTACCGACAAGCGCAGCCGCGAGAAATTCTTTTTTACTTTTTATTATACACTGATATTTGGTCGAGATAGTCATCGCTTCGTTTCATATACCGAGGATTTTTGAGGGTATTATATCATCGACGTCGTTTCCCCTCATTTTGATTCTCGTCTGTCTAATCCCCCACCGCTCGCCGCTTCGACGACATTATTTTCCTCCCCTCTCGTACTATATCACACTTTATATGTCCTCCGCGCTACTCGATTTACTATAACGCTTTCGAGCTCTCGCGATATCATCCATCTCTCGCTGATTTCACTCCTCTCCCTCTTTTTTCTCTATCACTCGCGGGGTCAATGACCATATAGCAATGTACTATACTATACACAGTTAATCTATGCTACTTCTAATCCATTTTTTGGCAACTCGGGGCCCACCAGTCGCGGAGCAACGTGCCAGGAATACGTTTTTTTCAGCGATTAAACTGCAGCGTTATATCGAGGATATTGCGGTTGAAGAAAAAAATTAAACGAAAATAAAAAGCGACGCAAAATATTGAACCTATACATTAAAAAATAAGTATTATTTATTTTTCATTATTGTAACAGCGTTTCGAACAATTTTTTTCTCGTCTGATTACTGTAAATATGTTGTTTTTAATTGTTTTTTCTTTTAACTATTTCAAATATTACATTGAACGCGGTATAATTCAAATACCGATTGTCAGAGTGTCAGAAAGTTCAAATATTTGTAAACAGAAAAAAAGTTTAGAATAATAAAATCATTCGAAATTGTAATAATTACGAATATTTGGTGGGTAAAATTCGCGTGTTATTTTCGTTGTTGTTTTCAAATAATTAACAATAAGATAATTATTGTTGATTGTCGTGGAAGAGAAAAAGTGCGCTCGAAAGGATACAAAAAATATTTTTAAATTCAATCGTGTACAAGCAAAGTCTATTGACGCCATAGAGACCCCCCCGGCAATATGTGAGTTGAAAACTTGACGTCACATTGTTGGGGCATGTATCAATGGTATTTATGATTTACATATATGTACGTATGCATATATAGACGAGGCTAGTGGCCTTGGTGGTCCACGTGAGTTCGGAATCCGGCAGGTGCCGGCTTAAAGGTAAATCGGAGAGGAAAAGCTCACGAGAGGAAAACGGAGACCGCCCGGAAACCAAATATATATATATATATATATATATATATATATATATATATATATATATATATATATGTATATATATATATATATATATCTGTACATTTTATTTCGTAGAAACACAGTGAAATTCCGCGTATCCTGCGGCGCTCGCTATGGGCACTCTGTAACTCCTTTTCTTCCTTCTTCCCGGTGCGGGGCTGTCTCGTGGAAAACTCGGGGAGTCGGCGGGCGCGCGCGACGACCCGCGTCACCACACCACCGATACTCCGTACGCGCGCGCGCGCGCTTCTACTGTTAAACGTTCCACGTTACATATATCTATAACGTTCTCTTTCCTTCTCCGGCGGCAAGTAGAAACGACCGCGCAGCTCAGACGAAAGCACGCTCGTACGAGTCTCAGGCACCGTTGCTCGGGTATATACAGGAGTCGTCGAGTTAAAGTAGTAACAGACGATGTTACACCGACCGCGTGGCACATTATCCGTTCGTACATATGCGAAACTCTCTCAGTGGATTCATTCCGCACACACTCAGACACCACGGTCCTATCTTTTTTTGCGCTCTCAATTTTTTTTATCTCTCGTTGCACTCGTTTTTTTTTTTAATATCTCCTCTCGCTTTACTCTTTTTCTCTCTCCCTCTCGCGCAACGCTTTCTCGCTTCTTTTTTTTTCCTTCTCTCTTCTACTCGTTTCTGTTCTTTTTTTCCCTCTCTCTTATTCTTGCTTCATTTTTTTTCCTCCCTCTAATACTTTTTTCTCACTCTTGCTGCTTTCTCTCTCTCTCTCTCTCTCTCCCTCTCTCTTTATCTTTCTATCTCTTCTGCGCTCATCCTCTTCTCTTCTTTGTCGCACCACGAGACTTTTGCCTATCGCTCTTCTTTCGACCTCTCCTCTTTTTCTTCTCGTGGCGTCGCGCGACGCCCCTGTGTCACTTTCTTTCTCTCTCATTCCATCTCTTCCTCCCCCCCCTCCCCCATCCTTTTTTTTCTCTCTCTCCAAAACCCCTTGCTCCCTTCGAGCTCTCGCGTTTCTCTCCCCTCGGGATGAAGTATCGTTCTCTCTCTCTTGGTCGCGCAATTTCGTGCATTTTCGTGCGGTTTCGCAGGATCGCCCTCTCTTTCTCTCTCTCTCTCTCTATCTCTCTCCCTCCTGCGGAACTACCGCCTGACCGCCTTCTAAACTCCCCTCCGGTCGTGCGCGGCGGCTGCGGCCCCTTTCGCCCCGATTTCGGCCTCTCTCGTGACGTTTTAGGGGTTAGTTCCTCCGGCGTGGCGGCTGAGGCATGGCAGGTCGCGCGTATACACTCGACGATATCGCCACGACACGCGTTACAATCGCGACACGAGCTGCCGTTGTTGCTCCATTACTGTGATCCGAGAGAGAATTATTATTTTTCTTTCCTTTTTCTTCGTACATCAATCGACGTCTCATTATATATAAATACATGCATATACATGTATATCAATTCTTATACACACACATATACATATATAAATATATAAGAATAACGAAAGAAAAAATAAACGCCGATGTAACACTTTATTTTAGCGACGAGTGCTACGTTCGTGTCCCCCCTCACGAGTAAGGGGGTAGTTTTGTTTGTCGTTCGTCAATTAGATATCCAGCGTCGAGAGACCGGAACACAAACGTTAATCGGCAAAAAGGGCGCGATCACGAAATCAGCTGTTATAAACACGAAATTTTGAAGTAAAACACGCACGCGAGATGATCGCGTGCTCGACGGAATATTCGTCATTCACGTCGTCTCGTTTATTAATCGCGAAGCGTTTTAAAGATAATCGAGTTTCCAAGTGGCGCGGGTGATAACTTTTTTTTAATTTCGTTCCTTTTTTTTTTTTTTTTTCTACCAACGATCGGTCACAGCTGTGCGTGATTTTTTTTTTTCACGTCAACGCACCTCGCACGAATCGAACAGTCGTAACCTCTTGGCTTTTAAAAGCACGGACATTCATGGACAATTTTATTCTCGGTGAATAGTAATAAGAGGAGAAAGAAGAAGAAACGGGCAGTCAGAGGTACATACACGAAGTCCCAAAGGAGTTTGTGAATCTAGCACGCGGTTTATCAATTGCGCGTGTCTTTTAGACCGGGAATTGCGGGTCGTGTAACACTTTTTTTTTTCTTCCTTTTTTCGGCAATGTGGCAGAGATAAAAAGACGGTTATACGGCGATTTTGGTGGGATCAATTGATTGCTTCGGAAGGTACTCGGTAATAGATTCGATCGATTCAAGTTTCGACAGTCGTGTCGATCGGGGGTTATGAGGAAAAAACGTTAATCCGTCACATCGTAATATCTTTGACGAAAGCACAAAAAACAAAAAAAAAAATAGCGCGTATACGAAAGTTCGGAGTGCAGTGAAAGTGCCTTCGTAGAGTTAATTTAAGAAGCCAATGTCAAAGTACCCAAGGTACCGTATTTTTTTCTCCATTTTATATATACACGAACGAACTTTTCATCCCCTGTCATTTTTTAGGGCATAGTTTAGTTGTTTTTTTTTTGCTCTTGGCACAAGTGATTATCACAATCGTCAAAAGTTTGACGTTTGGGAAGGTTTTTTTTTTTTCTTCACGTCGCTCGTACAACGTCTTATCCCTTCTACTTCCCGATAGCTCGAAATATCTTATCGAGATTTATAGATATATAAGCGCAAGTGTTCGTACACTGTTTATACATAATTTTTAATTACATCGCCTCCACCCGTTATTATCATTATTATTTTCATCGAATAAAGTCCATGCAGTTCGTGCGGGACTTTTTAATAAATCCTCGATATCCTCAATTGTTCGAGGATGTTTAATAAAATAAAATAAAATAAAATAATAGATGAAAATCGACAAAATTGAAATTATGTTGTATATTAGCAGGATTGACGGTGTCTACTCGCGCTCAACGACGCTGATAACAATTTTTTTTTTTAATTTTTATCAATACCGCATTTAAGTGTACGAAGTTCTCGATTGTAGACGAAAGAAAGAGAGAGAAGATGCCTTCAATTGCACAGAGAACTCTCTGGTCTGTAACTTTATTTTCAGAATATATATTTTTTTTTATCGTTTCACCAAGATAGCACTTTTATCAGCGTACATTTAACGCTTGCACTTCTACGAGTAACAGACCATTATTTAATCGTATCCTCTGGCTTGGCTCCAGAGTGACGACCTGATTTTTTTTTATTTTTTTTTTATATATATATGTTCGCACTGTTGGGAGTGAGAGGAAGACGAAAAAAAAAACAAGAAAAAAATCGTTTCGCGCATGTTCTATTGCCATTTCGTTTTTTTTTTGTTTTTCGCACTCGCGAAATCGTGCAAAAGAATTATTTTTACCCTCCATACTCGCCCGACTCTTGACTCACCGCCAATGTTTCATTGCTTAGGAAAATTCACGACATAATTGCTTCGAACATTCTTTCCTTAGCAGCCCCCCCCCCCGTCCCGCCACCCCCGAACCCCCTTTTTTTCTGTCTCATATACCTAAAATACATTTTGAGAGGTTAACGACATAATTTACTGCTATTGTTAACGGGAGTGTGCAATAAAAAAAAAAAAAAGAAAGCGAGATAGAGCAAAAAATCCAGACGACTGCAGAAAAAATAACGTTAATGCTGAAATGACTAAACTCTCGCAACGAAAGAGTTTTTATCGTATTCTTATCAGTTGCTCATCGTCTTATCGATGTTGGTCGTGCTCCTAGAGAAATTAACGTTAGGGGAAAAAAAAGAAAGTACGACGAATTAACGGGGACGATCGCGTTGTCGCTTAACAAGGAAAAATATAATAAAATTGTAAAAGAAAGAAAAAAAGACGACAAAACGAAAACAACAACAATGCGAAAAGAGAGAAGAAAAAGGAAAAATTTGCATCGATAATAAATTCCGTACTTTTGTTTTTTTGTGATTACAGGTGAATAGATATAACGATGGTAGATACGCAACATTTTTGTCTGCGATGGAACAATTACCAGAGCAGCATAACGTCCGCGTTTGAGAATCTTCGCGATGACGAAGACTTCGTCGATGTCACACTGGCGTGCGATGGGAAGAGTCTCAAGGCGCATCGCGTCGTACTCTCCGCCTGCAGTCCATACTTTCGGGAACTGCTTAAAGTAATTATAAACATGTTTTTATTTATTTATTTATTTATTTACTCGTCGCTTTATTACATTATTTATTTATTTTTCTTTCCAACTTCATTGTTCACTTCATTATTCATTAGTTAAATCTTTGCTTTATTCATAATTCAATAAATTTATTCAACTATCAATTTACTTACCGTTTGATCGATAAATTATTTTATTTTTAACTTCCATTGCCACGAAAACACGACACTATCGATTCACGAAAAAAAGAAAAATATTCGCGACTTTGCACGTGATGTGCAAATTTTTTCTGGCTGCCGAAAAAAATTTTTATTAAATAAAAACTAAACCTTTGCGGTCTCGTTACAGAGCACACCATGTAAACATCCGGTGATAGTACTTCAGGATGTGGCGTTCAGTGATTTGCATGCCCTCGTTGAATTCATCTATCACGGCGAGGTGAACGTACATCAGAGATCGCTCAGCAGTTTTCTCAAAACTGCGGAGGTCCTCAGGGTTTCCGGTCTCACGCAACAGGCCGATCAGACCGAACGCGACGAGGTGAGCCACCTTTGTCAAATATTCGTTATCAATGTTTTTTTTTTTTTTTTTTTTTTCAGTTCAAGTTTCATCGTCAATTTCAAATAGACGAAAGATAAATGAAAATGATTAGAAAATAAATTGCCAATATTTCGTATTCGGTTGCGGGGTAAAAACGAAAGTAAATGATCAAATTCGATCTTCGATAAATTCGTAAGTCGACGCGTTCGACGATCGAAAGCTTCGAGAGTTTCTTATCTGCGCCATGCTGAATGTTACTACACTGCTTTCGCTCCCTCAACCCTCCCCTCCCCTCGCCCCTCTAGCGTCACCATTATCTTGACGCGGTACCGAATCTCGCGTCCCTGTCGCGGAGATTGTCATAGGTCAAGCAGAAGCGATAAAAAAAAAAACATTGTATTTGGCCCTCGACTTTTTATTTTTATTAAGCCTTAAATTTCTTCGTTGTATATCATCGCCGTTTCGATAATCTTATCGTTCTCGCATAGGGGCTATAATAGACAAAGCATTTCACAAATTCATCCGAATCTCATGTTGTTACGCGCCGGATCGAATGTCGATAAAGTGACTTTTCAGTTCTTTTGTTCTTTTTTTTTTTTTTTTTTTTCATCTGCAGATAATATTAATAATGCAAAGCCAGAGGAACGTGCAAGCTATCCTGCCGATAAGTCTTAGTGGAATTGAGCCATCGACGTTATCGAGCCGTTTTGAGAATCTTTTCGTACTTATGTTTAGCTACGATGAAATCATGTTTTTTTTTGTATGTTTTTTTTAAATTCGAAACAATACCGTATTGGTTGAGTTTTTATAAATGATTTTTTGTGTTCTTATTTTTTTTTTTCATAAACTTACAATTTAGGGTAGAGACACAATTTACGGGATTTTGAAATTTTTGATAAACATCCACGATCGTTTCGACTCTCTCGGTACATTTTCAGCTATCCAGACATTTTTTTTACATAAATGTTAGTTTCGGGACAAAGATGTTTGGCACTGAGTTTGACGAGAATCGTTTGAGCTATTGAGATTGCGTAAAATTTGGAATTCCGATCAACGCTCCTTAACGATTAAACTCGAGTGAATTTCGGGCCATCGGTGTGTCATTTTTTTTCTTCTTTTTTCACAAATAAATTGACGTTGACGAGATTTTTTCAAATTTTCGTCAAATCATTTCGTCCTTCGAACTAAAGCAAAACTCATCCAATGCGCAAAACGAAAAGATGGCGGAAAAGATTGAAAATTGAAACTTTACACGATCGCTCTTCCTCCTCTTTTTTAAAGATTCCAAAGTGAAAGCCAAAATGAAGAAGATCAATTTTTGCTTAAAGGTAGATTTGCGAAAGTTCGAAAACCGTGAACGAAGCGACGTGACACTATCAATTTGCATCTTTTTTTTTCTCTAAATTTTGCAAATACTTTTATTATCCATTGCGTTCAATTGCCGTTAAGACGAGAATTGAATTAAATCGTTGAATAAAATCATGGGACACAAAGCAAATGGAGTGTACCATAAAAAGGATATTTCATTCCCGATCGTAATTTATAGCTACGTTGAAAACACTTTTTTGCCCATAAATACAAAAGTTAATTAGCATTTGCGACAATATATCCCGCATCGTAATATCGCGTTGAACAACGTTTCGTAAAGCACGTAATTCATCTTAATTTCTCTTAAATTTTCTCCTCGATCGTTTAAAATTCGGGGTGAGGCAAAAAAAAAAAGAAACGAAAGAAATTTAAAAAAAAAACCAAGTAAAAAAGATCGTATTAGTCTTGAGAGTATTTTTTCGTTATTTATTGTGTTCAGCTATCGCACGTACGTGCATTGGCAGCCCGTACTAACCATTTACCACCACATGATAAGCTGACCGATGAGGGCTTCCCGAGGGGTGGTTCGCCACCGACACCGGCAACGCCAACGCCAACGCCAGCCTCGGTACAACAATTGCTAAGACGCGGACAGATACGAAGAAACGAGATGCGCTCGCCGGATTCACACGACGATACGACAAAGAGACTACGCGGACATTCGCCACCGTTGAACAACAATGACGCGACGCCGACCGATTTTTCGATGGTTAAAAATCATTTGTCGTCGAAGGTCGAGGGTAACGGTTTGCACGACGACAATAGCCGCATCACCGAGGATAATATAAAGTGCGAACCGTTGGAATTGACCGGCGGTAACGGCGGTAACGGCGGCAATAACGAGGATTCGTCGGATTCGGGCGCTGCAGCGTCCGATCGTCCACCGGCATCGGCCAGCAGTAACGAGCACGATCACGAGCACGAACATCCATCGACACCGAATTACTTGCCCGAGAGTAAACTCTTCACATCGACACCGGGAAGCTTTAATTTCAGCATGGCAGCGCTCACCACCGATCACTCGCCCTTATCAGGTGAGAAATACAATTTTCCATTTGCCACAACGGTACTGTACGCACGCGAACGTTTTTTTTGTTGTTGTTTTTTTTTCGGTTTTTTTTCTCTTCTTTTTTCTTTTTAAGAATTTAAACGCCTTTGCTCTTTCGACATCTCAATCACCGTGTGTGTATTTCGTGTGTCACCTTGTGTCATAACGTTGACTATTCGTTTGAGAGAAATGATTTATGACGAGAGGGCATTTTTGAGTGTCGTCCAATTTGCGAACGTTGACCGCAAAATATCGAAGATTTTTCGGGTCTCGAAAACTCTCTACGGTCGCGTGCAAAAAGAACTCGAAGGAAATCTTGTGAATTTTCGTTTTTTTTTTTCGTCAGTGAGACTCTATTTTTTGCTTGACAAGTTTTAACATCAGTAAACTGGAAAGATGAATACGATTTTTTTGAAATTTATATTTAAAAAAAAACTGAATTCCTCTCTTAATTTTTTGTATAACGATTTAAAGATTTTGTTTTTTGTAATGCCACAGAAGGATCTCGAGCGATCACTCGTTTGAGATTTTCGACAGGATGTTTTTTGTTACCCAAATATTTCAAATAAATTTTTTTTTTCCAACTCCCGATCATGGAATCGTCAACCGTCCTCTGAAGTTGAATGACTAGAGTCATTCGACAAATTGTCAAAAATTTCCAACAACACGTATTGACAAAAAATGTGCGTTCAATCGATTTTCATCGAAATGATTTTTCGCTTCCCTCTTTCTTTATTTTCGTAATAAATTTCCGCGATTATAATTCCGATAATGCGTATTGGTCCGTTGGCTTTTTTTTTTCCGACTCGATTACGAACTGCGATTGCTACGTGTAACTCCAGTGAAATTTCCAGGATTAGGCCACGGCTTACAGACGCCCGATCTCGCAGGAACTTCGCAAGGTAAGAAAAAAAACAAAACAATCTTGTGCACATATTCGTAACGTCCCGCCCCGATGGAGGAGAGAAAAGAAAGAAAAAAAAAGAAAAATCACAAGAATGAATAACGAATCTTCGTGCTGATCGATGAAGATCGTGGATTGACGTCAAAAATAATCGCGTATACAGTGTATACATGTGTGTATATAATCAACGACCGATTCCACTATTCTTACGACTGATTTTTTTTTCTTTTTTAATCTTTCGTCAAGGTGAACTTCTCGCTACTCTGTTTTATTTATTTTTATTTTTATTTTTATTTATTTTTTTTGTTCAACCTTCAATCCGACTTGCCATTACATCTCCAAGAGGCCACATGACTCTCGATGTAACGGTTACGGTCTGGAAAGTCATTCACGACTTGTGCAGTTATATCAAACTAACAAAAAAAAAAAATATATATATACATACATATATATATATATATATATATATATGTATATATTTATATTTATATTTATATCACCAAATTGCGAAAAATTAAACAGCAGCGAGAAAAAAAAAGAAGAAATTCATTTTATTTTTAATTATTTTTAATTGGTTGCGGTGAAAGAGCACTACTGTCTGCTTGGAAGATGGCGATTCTTCTAATTGGCATGCGTTTCCGAATCATCAAAATTTAAACAACAAAAATCAGAAAATCATCATTCTATTTACTTTACGAAATCATCACGAGTCGCTTTACATTTTGCATTTCATAAAATTCATTACCGTCGCGGATATAAATATATTTAATTCATTACGTTGATTGGTGGCGATGTGCCGAGGATTTTGTCAAATCGTCAAGTTGTCAGAATGAAAAAAAAAAATTATACAAATTGCATATGAAAGGATTTTTCGAGGATTTAAAAAAAATTATTATTCAACTATCCATTCCGAGCTTTCCGTCTGTATTTTGCCTTCAACGTCATTTATTTTGACTATTAATATAAAAAATGAAATAAAAGAAGAAATTTTTATCAAAACAACGTAAAAACAACAAAATAAAATCAATGACATAAAGTAAAAGAGGAAAGAAGAACAAGCATCGAGAATAATAATTATCAGCTTGGTCGATGATACTGTACAATCGGCATTGAACCACCAACTTCGTATTATCATTTACACACCCAATTGCGCGGCATATATATATAATAACGCGAAAGAGAGAATAACGTGAGTTTGGCATCACTGTACAATTTCATAATTGGACCAAGCATTTTCCGTGTACAATTGCGATATGATTGAAAAAACATACAAGATTCAAAAGAACAAAAGTCC